>OY282485.1:19691541-20087541 GCA_958295575.1 Leucania comma
TAACTGAGATCTTATCTCATCAATTGACTTAAGTAGATAGATTTCCCTTATAATATTCTTATTTAAATTTCTAGGATCTAAACAAATTCTCAACTGACCTGAACTCTTGACAGTAATTACTATGCTATTCACCCATTCTGTAGGCTTAGTGACTTTCTCAATCACTTGCATTCTTTCCATGCGATCCAACTCTTCGCGAAGTTTATCGAGCAACGCAAATGGTACTCTCCTGGAAGGATCCACACATGGCACTGCATCAGGTTTGAGTTTCAGGTGACAGACAGGAGGCAGACATCCAAGACCCTGGAATACATCATTGTATTGTGTAAGAATTTGTTGACAAAAATCTTGTTTTGACACTGAAAAAACTCTTTTAATTATACCTAATTTCTCACAAGTGGGAAGACCTAGGACATTTGGACAAACTAAATCTGCGACTATAAATACTATATTTTCTATAATAGTACTGTTATTCAAGGTTAAGCTGCATCTGACATTGACTTTACCAATTATGGGTATTGACTTGCCACCAAATCCAGTGACATTTATCTGACATTTGACAAGTGTCATTTGAGAATGACGTTTTAAACAAAGAAAAGTTTGTTTTGACATTATGTTAAGATCAGCTCCTGAATCAATGATACAACTAATTTGTGTATGACCTACTAAAATGTTTATGTTCCATGACTGATTAGAATAGTATTTGTTTTGTGTTGTATCTACTGTGTTGACTTGTTGACTTCGTGGTGATGTAATTGACGTACTTGTTTTAAGTGTAACAAATGACTTTTGATGAAATGGTTTTGTTGTGATAGTGAGTGATTCCTCAGACATGTGTCTGTGTTCATCATCGAGATATGAACTTTGACTTTGACTATATTTATTTGACTTCTTTGACTTGACACTGAATCTCTCAGACTGGTGATTGCTTTCATCACCGAGGCTATTTCTAGACCTCTCAGATATTACATTTTCACCACTTTCATCATTGAGACATGACTTATAATATTTTTTATGACAATGTGAGTCTACATGAGATCTCTCAGATATGACACCAATCTCATCATCGGAATCATTCCTAGACTGTGACTGGCCATTATATGACCATCCTGACTGTGATTGTCGGTGTAGGCGTATAGTGTGTGACGGTGTGCCTATTGACTTGACATGTTTATGTGACTTTAAATGACTGTTGGATTGACTTGACTTATGACTAATAATTCCAACAAAATTATCTTGACTACTGTTATCACTTGAATTAAACGACTCTAAATGACTGACTTTTTTATTTGTAAAACAGTACTTAGCAAAATGACCAAAAGATTTACATGACCTGCATTTGACTCCTTGCGCTGGGCACTTGTAGCGGTGAGACTGCCCACAGCGGCTACACGTCCTCGAGCGCTTTTCAGGGTTGGGAGACTGTTTTCCCTTGTTGGGTGACTTCCCTGCGCCAGATCCCTGCTGACCGACTGGTGAAGCTCGCTGTCGACTTTCCCCTCGACTACGGCTCCTTCGACGTAGATGCATGACATTTTCCGTATTTTCATTTGTAGAACCATTGAGCATCTTTTCTGCATCCTGCTGAGCAACGATGAGTGTCCTTGCTAGTTCTCGCATCCTCTGGTATGTCAGATCAGGTTCCTGCAGCAATCTCTGACGGACATGTGCTAAATCTAGATTTAGATTTGCGATAAAAATATCCCTGATGAGTGATTCCCTGAGCGTTCCAAATTCGCATTCTTGACTTTTATTTTCTAAATCTGCCAGGAATCCCTCGATGGACTCGGATTTCTGTTGTCTCCTTGTGAAGAAACTATAACGGCACATGGTCAAGTTTCTCCTAGGCTCAAAATAATGGTCGAATTTTTCTTTGACATCCACTAGCGTGGTCTCTTCTAATTTGAGGTTAAAAGTGTTAAATATGTTTAAACTTTTCTCACCAATGAGATGGAGTAAAATGGCGATCTTGCGTTTTTCACCTGCCCTGTCCAGACCTGTGGCTAACAAATACAGCTCAAATTGCTGCCACCAGCGTTTCCATGCTTCCGCATTGTTGTTTGTGGAATCTGAGGTGATTTGCAAGGCTTTAATTGCATTATTCAGACTTTCGACACGTTCAAAATCATGGCTGCCGGCCGTCGACGCTGACTTTGAATGTTGCATTTTCGCGACTTTCTTCGTGTTTCTTGGATTCCTTAACTTCTGACACCATGTAATGTTTATATTGAAACACTTGATATAGTGAATACTAGATTTATTAGACTTAGAACAAGTACATAATATTGAGATTAATCAGACACTGCTTAGGCCGCCACGCCTATACCGACAATGAAGAATATGACTCACTAGGGTTGTGACCATTAGTTTTACTAACTAGTGATGTGATATTACAACACATACGATGAGCTTTTTTTTTTTGGTGGTGGGTAAAATCATCCAATGACATCTCCTGCCCTTGGGCGGAGCGGGAGATAGTGTCAGACTCTTACTGACTAAAAACCCACCCCGTTCCTTCGTGGCCTTAGATACCAGGGCCGGGCTTTCCTTTCGGAAGCAAACCCTTGGCCCCAATAGGCTTCGACCCGGCCTGCCTGCAGCTAGCAGGCTGGGTCTCTACAGTTTGCTGACAACTCTTTGAGGCGCGCGGGAACAGTGCGCGCCGTTGACGACCTGGGCTTGGTCCGGATGGTTACCGGACGGTCGAACAGCGAGCTACCCATAGCTCGCCGTCCGCAAGCCCGCGCCTAAACATACGATGAGCTGGCGTGCTCATACATGGCGGCCTTTCCTCTAGACATGTGACAACCCGTTAAACCACACATATAATTTTGTTATGGGAAATCTTCAATTCGACTTACTGACCGAAACACACCTGTGTCCTTCAGTTGCTTTTGCGTGCCAGGGCCACGGTAGATTACCTTTTCAAATTTTTCGCCTATACATGCTAAAGTAATGACGTATTTGTTGATAGAACGCAATAGGGACCATCTTAGCTTCCTAAACTTCTCACGAGGCGTTCGCCGTAATCGATCAAATCGCTTTTAACCTAGAAATAATAAGACCGTCCGCAATCAATCTTTCTTCGCTCTACAAATCAAGGCCCCACCATCTGCGACCATTGTGTGGAGATGAGTTCTGTCCACAATGGGCGGCGGTGGACAATAGTTTTCATTAAACGACACCCAGTCTTCAGTGAAGAGAAACATAACAACAGATTAACTTGGAGCAGTCGAGCAATTGTACAATATTGTTAATTTGAAACAACAAGGTGTTGGAATGCTTCGCCCATCGGAGACTTGTAACGATCGCGCTCGAGTTCCGAATGTTTTCACTTTTGTTTCACTGAAATGTGAGTCTACTTGTTAAAACCTTTTTGCGAAAAAAGTTTAGATTTTTTTTCAATTGTATTTTTTATTTGTAAGTCGGTTGTATTTTTTTGTAAAGTTACATATTTTTCACTTGATAGTTGTAACTAAATAGTGTATGAGTTCTATAGTAAGCTATACATATAGAAAATATAACCATTAAAATCATTTGCAAAAGTACTTTATTTTTTAATTTTCTCTATACAAATCGATAGTGTTTCATGTACCGAATCGACCCTCCGCGGGATAAAAACGACCAAAATTTTACGGTGTATAATTCTAATAAGCCCAAACTCAACCAGGCTTCATTATTAAGTTACAGAAAACTAGTGCCACCTTCTGGCTGCATCATCAGAATAGTTTGATGGAACTTCAAATACAAAAAGAATTTTCCAAGTCAGTTTATAAATGACGGAGTTCTAAGGTAACAAACATAAAAAATACAAGCGAACTCATAACCTCCTTTTTCAGCAGTTAGTTAAAAAAAATTGATCTTTCCACGTCACCGTTTGTGGCAGTATGTTAGTGAGTGTGGTCGCATCCGGTGCTCGGCTGCCGGCACAAGGTCGGCCAGCTCATTCAGCGCATTATGTGTGGCCGGAGTTATTCACCTCGAGCCATTCAAACAGTGGACTACATCTTTAGAATGCAACATGAAGGGGAAACCTATTCGAAGTTTATCATTCATTGAGTTGGAGTTAACAATATTAATAAAACATAAATGAAAGTGACGGTTAGATCGAGAAAGTTTGAAACGTCTTTTCGCTTAGTGTACAAAAAAGGGGTCTCTGGGCTTGCGATAGATCAGAATACTTCGAAAATGGAAGCAAACCTCAACTCTTTTTTTTTTAATATAAACTAGTACTTGAATGCGATCCCACCTGATGGTAAGCAGTGATGCAATCGTTGATGGTGAGGCGCACTATTTTATTAAGAGCCTATTCACTAAAGCCTTGAAGACACCTAAATTATAATCGGATGGGAAGACCGCAGCAGGCAAACTGTTCCAGTCCTTCGATTTACGCGGTATAAGAGACGAGGCGAAACTTTTAGTCCGGACCGTAAAAGTTTCAATAACTCGCCATACATCGGGTTGCCCGATGGTAGAATTGAGATGGTGGAATCAAGTCATGCCATTCCCGCGCACACTCTCTAAAATGCAACCTGAAAAATACCGAAAGGCTGGCTAACTCAGACTTCAAGCGCAGTACCTACAGCTCACTCCCACGGAACCTAAAGTTAACAAACAAAATCACATTTGCATTTATAATATTAGTTAGGTTAGAAGATTAGATGGTTATATTGATTGGTGAGACATTTTACTATTTGGTGCCGAAGGAGACACAAATAAACATAGGTACAGTAATATAGAATAGTTCGTAAAGCTACAACACACACACCCCACGTACGAGTAATACTATCAATGTAAACACATTACCATAATGTCATAAACAGCACACCTGACCTACCGCAACACACACAAAACGATCTTGTTTACAAAGTGCAGTCGCATAAAAGTGATGACGTTATTCGTCGGCGGGGTCACTGCCCGCGCCGCGACCGACCGCGAAGACGGTTTCCCCACCCGACGGCGGTCGGGGAACCGCAGCTCGTAGGGAGGAGCGCTAACAAGGCTGTTGTTGACGATTGTTGGGATCGACTGCAGCGCACAACTGCTTACGATGGACCGCGCGCAGACTCGGCCGACTAGCTGTTCGAGTAGACAACTAGTCGGCTCTTGGCTCTCTCTACAGCCGAATAGTTGGTGACTGTTTTTATTATTACTGTTCTATTGTTATAAAACTAAATTATTTAAAAAAAAACCAGGCAAGTGCGATCGGACGCGCGCGTACCTATGAAAACAGTTCAATTCCCGAATTGAGTTGCGAAGATTTTTCCGAAGCACAAGATTACACAATCTTCTTTTTCCATATAGACTTTTTTCCTATACTAGTGCTATGAGACCTTGCTTTTTGCGAAATTAAGGATTTTTAGTCAACGGGAAGTACTTTTTTTCAGTTGACTTAGAACTTTGATTTTTTCACAGCTTAAAGGACCCGCAGACCTCAGCACAGTAATTTCAACTCGATACCTTGACGCGTTCTCGAGATAAAGGGTCTTGACAGACGGACAACAAATTGATCCTAATAAGGGTTCCCTTTTCATTTTTAGGTACGAAACCCTAAAAACAATAAGGTAGTAACTGCGAATTTTGTTTTTCTATAGGTTATTAAATGCCGACTAGTCAGAATCTTTTGCCGACTACTCTCCGGTTGTAATAAGGCACCTCTACCTTCTGTTTACCTGCGCCACGGATATCGGTAATAGCGTAGGAGTACTAACGACGGTCTTATTGACGATTGTTTTGTGTTCCCGTCGCTTTCAGATACCCGAGAGAGTAAACAAATGCCGTTCCGCTTGTGATTGATTCAATTGTGCAAACTTTGTTTGTTTTGTTTGTTGATTGATTCATCCTTTCTTAGACTCTAGGCAAAGTGACATTAATATATCAGCGATGAAAGTTGTCTGAAGTCCGAAATGTTTGCAAAGGCATGCATGCTAACAAAGGGCATCATAAACTTATACTAGTAGATCAAACTTTCACTTCAGCTGCCTCCTCTTGTAAGTTTTATCTTAGCACAACTGGCTGTCGGGCGCGGGAGCCCTAAGTGTGTGTTTTTTTTATGATAGGTAAAATCATCCAATGACAAACCCGCGCTTGGGCGGAGCGGAAATTAGTGTTAGACTCTTACTGACTAAAAACCTACCCCGATCCTTCGTTGCCTATCGTTCTGGGGCCGGGTATTCCTTTCATTAAGTGTGTTCACAATTCTGACAAAATTCTATTGAAGAGCCCTTCTCTGGAGACCTTCAAGAGAAAAATTAAAGAGCATTTTCTTTCTTAATGACATAGTATTACACTGGATCTTACCCTCTAATGTAATCTCTCTCTATCACTTAATGGTTTGCTGGAAGAAAACTCAACTTTGAGTTTTTTAACTATCACATAACGCCATCTAGTCCCAAGCAAGCGTTGGTTTCAACTACATAAGTGGTTAGTTGGTTTGGAATAAATAGAAAGGTTGTATGTCACTGTTTTTCAATTTATGCCACGTTCGTAATTTCGTTTGTTCCACAAAAATAACAATTGTGCAAAAATGTTAATTGTGTTTTGTTCTTTGTTAACCACGAATTGTATGATGCTGGTGCTTCGGTGAAAAAAGGTAAAATAAAGGTTTTCGCTAAGGTAAATATTTGGTGTACAATTAATATTTTTAATGAAGAATAAGGTTTTTGATGCGCAGTTAATAATATCCCTGTTTTTTTTTTTATATCAGTCTTAGGTAATGCAAGTCGTAGATACAAATCAGTCTACTCCTGCAAAGCATAGACACGTTGTTTTATGTTCTTCCAAAGAAGCTGAGATATACAGATACCGCGTATAACGCTAGTGCTCGCACGCCCACTGCACCCCCGGGGGTCGCCAGCTCCCCTACTTCAGCATCCTCGCTGGCTGGGTAATCCGTTCAGCCGGAGCTTATCCCGACAGCTGGCGCCGATGCAAAAGAGGAAAAATCTAGTTAAAAGCGACTGTGTATCTGTATATAATAATACACTGTTTCGTATGTTACACGTAACTAAATATAAAACTGCGAACCATGCAGGGATAAAAGCAATAACTAGCATTTGCAAAAATTGATGGGAAGGTAGCCTAGAACCAGGAGAAGGACTAGGATAATAAATTTTATATACAGTTAAATTAAAAAAAAACCAGAACCTAGTCTATTGGTAGAGGGTAGAGTAGGGTAAAGCGGGAGCGAAGCCGCGGGCAAAAGCTAGTAAGATATATATTATTATTTCTTAAACTGGTTATTGATTACGTAATGCAAAGACATCAGTAATAGTGTTTCACAAATTACATATATCATTAAAAGTTACGAGAACGACTCTCCCGAAAAAATACAATCGTTGTCTTACGACTTTTTACGTAGCATACATCAAAATATAGGCGTTCGCGTTGTTAATGTAGGCAGGACTGAAGCCCGCTTACCTACGTCATAAATCACTAACTGCGACTAGCGAAAATATTGTACACATCTTCCTCTGGCATCTTAAAACATGAAAAGAAATGGAACGATGATTTAAATTCGCTTAGACGTGTTTAGTGATTTGTAGTGCCAGCGCTGCGGCGCGGCCCACTGCACGCTAATCTTTAAACCACTTTAAAAAAGGTTGTAACTCCTGAAAGGGACTGAAAGATATTAGTTATAACACTAATAACAAATAAGCGAAAGTTTGTGCTTGTCGGACAGTTACATCATCTACCCCGGTCAGCAGGCAGAGTGGAAACGGCGAGAGATGTCGTGCGGTGTTCCGCAGGGATCGGTACTAGGACCGCCCTTGTGGAACATCAGGTACGACTACTTGCTGCGCGGTGATCTCCCTGACGGGGCTTAGCGTGGTTTGTTGCGCAATGGCGAATAATAGGTGACTCGTCGTCCGGACGTCTGGACCAAGTTCAAGTCGTCGATAGCGCGTTATTTACAGGGTCAAAGTCTACTGGGGCCATAGGAGTGGAGTTTAGTCAGTAAAAATCTCACACGTCCTCCCGCTCCGCCCAAGCGCGGGAAATATCATTGGAAGATTTCCAACCTTAAAAAAAATAACCTATACGGTCTGTATTAAGCGTTTCGCCTTGTCATTTATACCGTGTACATCGAAGGACTGAAAAACTTTGCCTTCGTCTTCTCGTTCGATTATAATTGAAGTCTTTAAAGCTAGAGTGGATAGGCTACTCATAAACTAGTGCGCCTCACTATCAACGATTGCATCACTGCTTACCATCAGGAGGAATCGCAGTCAAACACTAGTTTATAATATTAAAAAAATGTGTGTATGTATGTTTGTTACTTTTTCATGCTCGAATGGACTTGATTGAAATTTAGTACACGGGTAGACCAAGCCCTGGAACAGAACAGTACATTGGAGACTTTATCCTGGGATGATGTTCCTTTGAGACAACTTTCAACTACCACGCGGGCAAAGCCGCTGGCAGCAGCTAGTTTAATATACTCGCATCGATCGCATCGCTACAGCACGAACATCACATCATAGGTATATCGAGTTTCACTCAGATTGAATGAGACAACTACGATATCTCGACACTTCAGAAATATACCTACGTTAAGATAGAAATTATGCAAGTATCGGATTGCGCTATAATGTAATTAATTTGAGCTAATCGTCTGGTTTGAATGTCACCTCAATTACAACCACGCAATTATTAATTAGTCATCATTTGTCTTGTCTTGTTATTGGGTTTGTCTTCCACGAGATAGCTAAATATCCAGAAGTCTACATGAAGAAAAGAAAGAAACACAACTTATTTATTCTGCCCGAATAGACGCACAGTAAATTACAAAAAAAAAACATTTTCCCTGTCGAGCTATGTGTGGGCTGGTCATAACTTTAATCTGTCCTAGCTCAGAGGACACCGGTGTCCTCTCACATCCACGCCACTATAGGCCTTAATTCCGATGTTTAGAGTCTACTTTTGTATGAACAAGTTGGGTAGTTGTGGATCGAAGTGTTAACGGGTTTCGTTGTGGGTAGTTTTAAGTATTACTAATACTACTCTATAAGAACATTGTTACTAACAAATTGGACACCATAGTCTGAAATAAAGTATTTATTATTATAACTGTGTTGCACCATAGACAGTACACAGTTGTCTAGATTGTCTACTGCACCTCCGACACCGGCCGGGACCCACAAAGACAACATAACATAATAATAATCCATAATAATGAAACGACTAAGTAGACAAGTTGCAGAGGTTCGATTTCGATTAGGTATGTTAATTCCGAACTTCTGATTTCTGTTGCACCTTCCATTCCAAATTCGGTTCCAATAAATTCATTTAATCAGAGGAATAAACAAGTTTACACTGGTCGCTTGGGGACCCCCGTCACTCCGCACCTTCTGTCGATTGCTCTTTCACTTGTTGTTTTGTTTCGTATTTGGAATGTTATGGATTCGATCAGAATTTTCATTAATTGTAGGAGTGATTCACTTGAGACTTATGCCTCCACCACCGCATCCAATTTCGGTTTTGATCTTGATACTTAAAGCAAATTTTCAAACTCCGGTTCCGAAATCAACCACTTCTTTTATAATATATCTCTCAAAAACCCAGTCACTGGGCACCATGATAGAAGGTTTTAAATTATTTTCACAATATTAGTTTAAGCTTTAAGATATGTCAACCTAATCACAATCTCAGCGTGTCACACCAACTCCAATAATAAATGACTATTTTTCAAAACAAAATTTCATTTAAATCTGGCGCCAGCCGTTTAAACTATATATGGAACTCAGCAGGTTGACATCCATCGCGCACTATCGCAGCCAAGTAGTTGTAGCATAAGACTTTCAGCCCTTGAGCCCTTCAGCCGTTGAGCCCGCAGCCGACGAGCGTAAGCCATGACAACTACCCACATTTATTTAATTAAATCATCCAACTTATATCCAAGTTATCGCTAAGTTTCGCGGCGATATCACGAGAGATTCTCAAGTAACGACTTAGCGAACTTATTGTAACTAAGTTGTCAAGCAAAATGTACTGGATTAAGTTATTTTATGTTAATGATGCTTGAGGTAACGCTTCAATCAAGTTGTGAAAGCAAAAGAGAGTTCAGGACTCTCTGGAACTACGTTCGATGCTCGTGGTGTAGGACATATTTAGTAGTGGTCTTGCTTTCTTCATTAGCACCTCAAATTTTTAAGGTTCGCTATAATTTACATACCTACGTATCTAGGTACTTTAAAAAATCTTATGATTTAAGTAGTGACTGGTAAGTTTAGCTGTGTGGCGTTCCTGAACGTCACAGTTGTATCGAGACGATAACAAGGCCATAAGTCCATAACTATACGGGGCGCACTATTTCCTTTTTGGCAGTCGTGTTAATGTGGTTCCAAGAATCTGGATGTAAATATTATATAACATATAATACATGATATACAACCCGTAACCGTAGGATGGCAGCACGAAAAATTGATTTGCAAATTTTCCCTTGACAAGCAACGATTGACAAAAACATGGTCCGCCGTTTCAGCATTATACAACAACAAGATTTCTAAATAATTTACGTTACAAAAAAATCACCATAAGAGAAGCATTTACCAAAAAAGCAAGCGTTTGTAAAATAAAACAATTACGGAGTTAATTGTTTGTGAAATAAATAGTTTACGAAACGTTTGTTGTTATCTAAAAATGAGAACTATTAATTGCGCGATGCAGAATTTCGTAGCTTTTACTTTCAATTTGGGAAAACAGTAACTTTAAGACGACGTTTATCTACGAGACCTATAACCAAAATGAATCGACTTTGAATATATATATTACAAATCATTTTAACCTAAGTTTCAGTTTGTATTAGAGGCGAGGTGTTCCGACAAGTCACATAACTACTAACAGTTTCCTTGTATGCTACGGCTTGAATTTCAACTAACCCTAAAGTTATATCTTGTGAACCAAAACATATTGGTTTACTGCAAGGTTATTATAGCCAGGTTTGTGAAAAATGTAACTTTCTCCGTTAGACATATAGACTGCTTGGCTTACAATGATCGTATTCTCAAAACGTTTAGTGCTTGTAGATAAAATGGGGTGCCTATTATGGATCGGTTTTTAAAGACACATCAACTAGTAGAATAATACTCTCATTAAATAGACAAAACAAAGAGTAAAATTTACAGTTACTCATTCATCTATGTTATGTTCATTGTTTTGTCTATTTTACCTAAACATTGGTAAAGGTCTCAGGTAAACTCTATTAAGACCGTATCGATTCGAATTAAGAGATATATAGTTTTCATGAGCCATAAAACGTGTGATCAGTTTTTCATGGATCAAAATACCTAGTAAGGTTTTGTCTAACAAATACTTCTCTGGTCTCGTCTATTTCTGATATCATGTCTATAGCTATGGTGATCGTCCCCGAGTCTGTCCGGCGCCGGCTGCGCTACTCTGGAGCCCTGCGCGTATGATCCGCGTCGTGTTTGATCTCTCTCCGCGATGGCTCCGTCCAACCCTTTTCCATCCGCTCTGACAAGTAACAAGGCATCCACTTACTTCGAGCAATCGTTCTGCGCTACGTTTACTTTAATTTTCGTTTTTTTATTTATTTTAGACTAGCCTCTGCCAGCAACTTCGCCCGTTTTTCCGAAACTAAAACCATCCTCCATTAAGGTCTAATCTATCCTATGACGACATATTTTAGTTGTAATTAGTTTAGTGTTTTTATTATTATTTTATGATTTTACTGTAATTATAGTTAGTTAAGTATTTTTTAAATGTATATTATTCGTGTCAATAAATAAATGACTATTTATCTCTATACGAAAATTTATCAAAATTTGTTCAAAGGTTAAAGCGTGAACACATAACAAAAAGATAGACCGACAGACAGAGTTACTTTCGCGTTTATAATATTATTAGTATGGATATAATAATGGTAAGGTTACTAAAAAACCCTTTGCTTTGTCTCTTTAGTTGTGCAAATTGAAACTTATCGTGGCACAGACAAATGACAAATAGATCAAGACAAATGACAGCTGGTAACCGAAATTCTTTTTTTATTTAAACCCTTTTGAGAATTTTTAAATCTAACTCTCCAGCGTCTCGAATGACATGCAAATGCTCGTTTTATTTATATCTAGCTTGCCTGGGGTTGACAATTATGAATCTATTTCGTTCTGGAACAGCGCACCTTTCAAATACATACTAATATTACAAATGTAAAAGTAACTATGTCAGTCTGTCTGCTACGCTTTCACGGATAAACTGCTGAACCGATTTTGGTGAAATTTGGTGCAAAGTAAGCTTGAACCCGTAGGAAGCTCATGGCTACTATTTTCTGGCTTCGACATCCACTTCACGTTCTCTATAACCTACATTCACGTGGAAGCCGCGGGCAGATGAAAGTGGTGAAACATTTTTTTAAATAGATGGAGTGGTTCCGGATATTACACACACACAAACTCATATTAATGACGTAATACTAACATTTAAAGGTAAATAAATAAATAATAAATAAATATACCTACATTTGAAGTATAATTTGTATGTTATTGTCTTTTGATGGTAATATATAATAAGCACGGCGGATGGTAAGTATGTAGTGACGGTACATGCATGGCTATCTCAGACTCGAAGCTCAAATGGCTAAATAACGAAAGTAATGTCTTTCATATCGTATAATGATGTACACGCGCACCACAAGCACTAGTTTAAAACGGTGCGGTAGAAGAATGTCAGCAAGGAATCTAGGAGGTCTTTGCATAGTAGTGGGATAATAACAAAAAAAATCTAGCCAAGTGCAAGTCAGAGCCGCAAACGAAGAGTTCCGTGGCACAATATTAAAATCGAGCAAATTACGCCGACCAAATAAACTTAAGCATAATTATATTAAATCAGTTCATAAACTTAAATGTATTACTGTCGTTAGCTCCCTCTGTACAGCACTGGCAGCTCTTAGAGACACAATGTCTATTAAACTAGATGGTAGAGCGCGCTTCAGGTAACTGCAGCATGAACGGCTGTAGCTGGCTGCACAAACAACGCTTGTTTACATAATGTTCTCATGTGTTTTACATACAAGTTGCTCGTTCCTGCAAGTTCTCTTTTATAAAGTTATCTGGCTCGCTCTATTGGTTTCTATCGCTTGCTATCGGAGTCCGTTTGCTTTCGTCGTGAAGATTGCGATGTTATTTAGTTTGTTATGACTGAAACTGTTTGAAGACTAGTATTCGCGGAGTTATTGAGATGAAATAATTTATACTTATTCCAGCTTGTGTTTCTTGCAGGTTTTCTTTTTTGCACTTGGTGGAAATTCGAAAGTTATCTAGGATCTAGGCAGATTACAATTAACTCTGTATATGAAATCGTTCTCATTCAGCTTAAAATCATTGAGTACTTGTCTTCAATAATGATTGTGAGTGACAATAGCGCTGGACAGCTGAGAGCGAAAGTCTGTCTACTTATTTATTGAAACTATGGATTTTTTGACTATTTAATCGTTAAAGTTTGATTTCTTTTTTGCGAACATAGTGGTATAATAATTTATGTAAAGAAAAACCCAGTTAATTGGTTGTGCGTAGTATGCAAGAGTCGGCTGCCACACGGACTGGTGCAAAGTGCTGAATACCGGTATTTAACACTCGACATACCGTACGGTTATAATGTCAAATAACGTCACGATGGAGTTACTTCTTAAAAGGGTGAATTTTTAGTCGAATCATAAACACATTCAGCCAAAAATCATGCTAAAGTATAATTTGTATAAAAAAATGCGCCAAGAGATTCGACTGAATATTCTCAATGTCAAAATTCACCCTAAACAAAGCTCTGAATATTGTATCGACTAGTAATCGTGTAGTGTTAATGCTGTATTTTGTCTCAACGACAGTCAGATGTTAGTTTTATTCAAATTACATTATCGGAGCCACTCTCTAACGCAGCTATCTTTGTTTATAAAATAGTGATACAAATTTTAGGGGCCCAATAGTGGATAAGGTTTGTAGTTTTACTTTAGTCCAATGGGGCTGGCAAGGTGTTATTGTGACCAAAAGCTCCTAAACTTTTAAAAGATAATAATAAAAAAAGCTCCACAAGAACCAACTTGTTCATAGGTGTACAAACAGGCGCTAGACCAATCTTTCTATTACAGCTAATTTAACATGAACGGTTGTTTTAAGCCCAGTAAACCCGCAATAAACACGCAACTCTGAAATAGATCACATTAATGAAGATTTACATAATTAAATTGAACTTCATTGAAGCTTTTGTTACAAGTTACGAAAATAAATTTGTATCCATTGTGCCCCGCGCTGTACGTATGAAAACACTATGATGCCCCGTGCTGTACGTATGACAACACTATGATGCCCCGTGCTGTACTTATGACAACACAATGGTGCATCACACATAACACACCATGGTACTCCCGAACGATGCACATGATAACACCACAGTGCGGGGTGAACTGTACATATGACAACACCATGGTGTCCCGGTACCGTACACAAAACCCACATGACATTATAATGCCCCGTGCTGTAAACATGACAACACCATGGTGTCCCCGTACTTTTCACAAGACACCATAGTGCCTCACGCTGTACAAATGTAAACCTGTAAAACCTGTACACATGATATTATGATGCCCCGTGCTGTACACATGACAACACCATTGTGTACCCGTACTGTACACATGACAACACCATGGTGCTTCGCACTGTACACAGTGCCCCGCGCTGTTCACATGACAACTCTGCGGTGCCTCTGCCCGGTACACAGTGCCCCGCGCTATACGCATTACACATGACAACACACAATAGATGCGAAGGCTTTTGTTACATAAATCACATGCTTATACCCATGAATGAATAACAGCGCTTGAGCCAGTACAGCGCTAGAGGAGGGTCCAGTCAGCCAGCCTCGACGACACGCTCGCACGTGGTGACACAAAAAAAAAATGGAAATTAATTTTTATTTCAGAAAACCGGGTCACAAGCTCACAACCCACCGACGGCGACGCAGCGCTTTATTAAAACATTAGAGAGCCACTTACCGTACGAATCACTTCCGAGCTTTCCTGATTGGTGCACAAACGTTTGATGAGACGAGCCTGGCACAGTTCACACTACACTCGCGACGCGTCTCACTGTTGCTGCCGCGCTCGCCGCTCGCCGCTCGACCGTGCGCACCGGCGGTGCGACCACCGTACGACTGATGACACGGCACTGTTTACGCCGTATCGCGCATGCGTTTTCCACAACCCTCTGATGTCGACGCTCGCTGAAAGCTCTGTTCCAATCGATTTTCAGCCATAAAGCTTCGAAATAAGGTTCAACAACATTTGGGGATTAAAAGTGTCGTAGTGTGGTAGCGTCGAGTGCCGCTTGTATCTCGTTCACTTTTTCCACGCTGTTCGTTTAGTGTGCGTTATTGTGAGAGCTTCGAGTTTGACGCATCTATCAGATAAGTTGAGTCATTATTTCTCATGCGATTTGTTCATAATCCCTGGTTCGGGGAACAGATTTACAAGACGTTGAACCGAAAGGGTGACAACGGAACGCTATCGCTTTTGGTCGTCAAACTGCTCAGTTGTAGGTATCTGGTAATTGTCTCAATTAATGCAACCATAACAGCTATAGTCGTAGCGTGAAAATGCCGATGTCATCCAGCTATACACTAATGGGTTTTGGATCTAATGTTTTTCCACGGCTAACAATGGACTTGTATAAATCATTCGGCGGGCGGCGCGACACCGCCGCTGTGTGGCACCAATACCCAGCACACAACAAATGGATGGAAAATTTATGATATCCGTAAATTAAGTCTTCATAAAGGTCTCGATAATTACTGATATACATATTCATATGTGTTAGGAATTTAAATCGTCTAATGAACTGTACACATCAGTTAGAAGAACATTTACGTCTTCTTCTTGTTTTTGAATCGATAGTTTTCTTCTTTCCATCAAAGTGCTCGGGCCCTGTAAGTGGCCACATTTATAGGGAAATCAGTGATGTTTTTATAGTCCTCCAAGGTGCAGATGACAAAGATTTATATTTATACTTCAATTCCAGTCAATCCTCTAGCACTAACCTACCGTGGATTTTGAAACATGAAGTGCCTCTCACAAATATAATGATCCAGCCTATCAAACTCATACACTACTTAGTCGTCTTAAACCCTCGCCTCAGCGCTCACACAGTGCTCGTGGCTCGTCGAGCTCGACTGCTGCGGACGAGCGCGAGGGAGAACACTCGATTATTCCGCTCTGCGAGACGACACTGATACAGGGTCGTTGACCTCTGACCCGCGAGACAGTATTTTCATAGTGTATTTAGTTATTGTCTGAATGTCGCTAGTTTATTGCCTTTGAGTGTTGTATAAAAATGAAATGACGCAACACGGATGTTGAAGTACAAATGTGGCAAACTCTCTTTCACGTGTAAATAAAAATAAATGTAGCCTATGTCAAGCAGTATTAACGGCGCACGGCCCCCGGCGAAAGAATTTAAAATCAGACCTATAGTTTTTGAGTTTATTCTAAGCAAACAAAAATATAAAATATAGATCTGTCCTCCTTAAAATATTAAGTATAGAAGACAAATATCTGTAGCGAATTTGCAGTAACGTGGTAAATCCTTTTACCAAACGTACCACTATTGGATATATCAATACCTCGTGCCAGAGTGCTCGCGTCTCCAGCGCGCCATGCGCCCCCTCACAGCAGCAGCAGCGCGGCAGCACGCGCGAGCTGTCAGCACGCAGTAGGTGCACTAGTTAGTATGCGTAGCTCGTCGCTACTCAGTGCGAGTAAATCGCGCGGCACGTCTTGTGTGCAGGCGAAACCTGATTGTAAACCGTTTTGTAGTCAGTTCGTGAGTTGACGTTATTCGTTTCAGTTCGTATATGAACAACTAACATTCTACGGATTATTGGAAAGCTCGCACGAGTTTTCCAATCATTCAAAAACCACTTCGTAATGGTAATGTACACTGACACGTTTATTATGTTCGCTGTAACGCGGTCACCTTATATATTGAAAACAATGACCAGTTAAAAGAAAATACAAAGAGACCGCACCCACTTACCTGCTATAACTTCTCACACTGGTGGCTCAGTGGAAAGCTTATGTTTTGTTAAGTAAGTTTGATTTCAGATGTGCATTTTACTCTGTGTAAACGTTATCACCTCTGCTCTCAAAATAGTGAAGGGTAACATCGCCAGGCAGCAGGCACGCTCTACAACTAACAATTTAAATGCGGACCACTTTTAATAGTTTGTTGTTAATAGGGACCAGAAATCCAGAAGAAAATTGAACTACGTAAATTAAAAAATACAATCATAAATTCATCGTACACCTCGGTATTGTTTAAATTAAAATCAACTAACATAGTCAAAAAAACACAATATTCCTGATAGAAATTTCAGTTGAAAACTTAGGAATTTGAATCATTTCGTAGCCCATATTTTCAAGAGATTTAAATCTTTAATGTTTTTTTTTTTTTTTTTAATCTAAATTACGGAGCTTGGTCACTATAATGACTATGACGCTCCATCAAAGCCAGACTTTGAATGTTAACTTATTTAAAATGATTATAATATATTTTATATAAAATTATTGCCTCGTCTGACGTAGGTTTCGATAGAATACTGTTGCAGATACCGATATCTAACAAATTTAAAGTACTAAACAAATTTCTCCTGAGGCTTTCACCCCGCTCACATTCCACCAGAATATGATGTACGTCCTCGATAATTGCGCATTGTTCGCAGTTAGGCGAAGATGTGATGCCCATAAGGAACGTAAACTTCCTCGATGGGATATGACCAGAGCGAAGCCTCATGGCAGTAACAATGTCTTTTCTGTTGAGTGTATAGTTTTCTATCCAAGGTATAGTTAAAGGTTCTGGTTGGATGGTGTTGTACCAGATACCTTTCTCTCTTGATCTTTCATCATGATATTGTTTCCACAATTCATGACAATGTTTTTTAATTAGACAAAAGTTGTCTGTGAAAATTGGATCTACATTTAACGGAATTCCCTCAACAAAGGCTCGCTTTGCAACCGAATCTACCATTTCATTGCCATGAATCCCGATGTGTGACGGAATCCACTGCAGTATTACTGATTTAAAATTTTGTTGAAGTTCCAGTATCTGGTTAATTATTGTGTACGCTATCGGTGTCCCTCGAAATGACGAGGTACAACGAGCCACATGTTGTAAAGCACTCTTGGAGTCAGTTAGTATTACAATGTTATTGTGATTGATAGATTGGGCATATGATATAGCTTCGCTGATTGCCAATAGTTCAATATACATTATAGACGCATTCGAATCAATACTAAAGCTCATAGATGTATTTTGTTGTGGGTCATAAAAAGCTGCACCGGAATTGTTATTTTCTTTAGAGCCATCTGTAAATATTTGATAAAAATGTGTGTATTTAGCGCTTAAATGTTGACCACATAAAACATTCAAAATTGGTGGTTGAAATCGATCTTTAATGTTCGCAAGCACTAAAGCTTTACCCCACTACGCTCTACGCGCTACGGGCTACGGCGTAGGCACACGAGTGCTACGCGCTACGAGCTACGAGCGCGCTCCGATTGACTGCGCGTAGTGTATTCACAGTTGAAACGTTTCCAATCCGACGGAGAGGAATTCGATTTGTGTTCGTAAACGAATTTAGTAAAAAGAGCTTTGAGTTTTATTTTTTTTTAAGTTAAAATCTAACTATTACTACTATTTATGTTGGTTTTTTTATCCATCAAAAACCTTTTAGTTCGTATATTTTTAGTGTTCCGTGCATCAAAAGGCAAAAACGGAACCCCTACAGGAGAACCATTGCGTATTGAACGAGTGAATGTATCGAGTTGTTTAAACCATATACTCAAGTCTGTGGTCGCTTGAAGCTGTTAAAAAAAAAAACTTCTAAGTTAACGAAAAAAAAGATACGTTCGTTTATGTCGCAAAAAAATACTCTCAATCAAAATTCATAGGTACTTCCCGTTGACCTAGAATTCTGAAATTGGACATCAAGTAGTGAGCACTCGGTAGAGGTGTGTCCCGCTTGGAATGAGCATCGCCGTGTCCTCGTGGGGGCGATCGGCGGCGATCTCTCGAGCCGGGGTTTGGTTCAGGCCATGCTCCGGAGCGAGGAGGAGTGGCAGGCGGTCGCCTCTTTCTGCGAAGCAGTAATGCTAGCAAAGGAGGAGGCCCTCCGCCGTTTTCGTTTGTTTTTTTTTTTTAGTGGGTTATCATCCAATTACTTCTTGCACTCTAGGGTGGAGCGTAAGGGCGCATTAGACTTTTACTGACTAAAATCCTTTCCTATGTTCCGTCTTTGCCTTGCGTCCCAGGACCCTGGGGTTTCCTTTTGGACTACCCATGGCTCCAGTAGGCTTCGGCCGTGCTGGGCCCCTACGCGCGTGCAACAGTACGCGACGTCGAAGACTTGGGTTATTTGAAATGTTAATGATTGCTTCAGAAGGCAGTTTCGCAGATACATAACAATCTCTATACGTACATACTGTGCGTATTCGTTTGTATTTTCAATAACATCTGTATTCATTGACCACATTTCAACTCTACATCAAAGTTATGAATCAATATGTACAATTTGGTTTGTTTGAAGAAGTGCGAAGCGCGGCGCGGAAGGAGCGGTCACTCAGCGCCGGCAATTAACGACGTCAGGCTAACAGCACAGCTGACTGATATCAGCTTACAGAATGTTTGTTTGTGACGGGGAAGGACTACTGATAGCGATGCCAGGTATTCCTATCTAAAACTATGGCAGATTGTGTAACGTAAAGTCATATATAAAGTTTTATTTTCCAATACATTTATTGCAAACCTATAGAATGTGGGTATACAAAAATAATAAAAATAATAAAGGATATTAAAATCAAATAGAACCTCCTCCTTTTCGAAGTTGGTTAAAAATATATACCTACGCTTCATTCATTTTATTTCAGTTATGCTAATAAGCCCGTCCCTGACTACTCCACAGTATCCGGTCTTTAAGGTCACCTGTGTATTAGCTGGAGGCGGCACACCAGCCGATCACTTACTTCAGGGCTCGGCTGCTCCACCAGCTATCGGCCCTTCAACAGATGTGGCGCTCATTACCTAAAGAGTCTCTTCCAATGAGGTCACAAAATTTGGTGAAAAAACAAAGCAGTATCGCCAATCTACGAGTAGTTTGGTATGTGCACGAACTAAAGCGTAGCATTTTTCTAACTTAGCCATAGAAAAAAGGAAAAAAAACTTTGACGCGAGTTGTCTGCGGGTAGCGGGTACCCAGAACCGTGGCGGATACCTGTCCCGCTGCCACTCACACGCGTGTTGTTACAACTTTTAACAAACCGTCGCTGTCGGTGGCACGCGCGGCTCCAATTAATTCAGCAGTTCATTGTAATTCTGCTGAACTTGTTCAACATTTAGGTTTGTCAACGTAAATACGAGCTGGAGGTACATTTTCAATGGAAATTAATTGTTATTTAACTTTGGTAGGCACGTCCTTCTGTTCAAGAAAAACAATAGTGTATTATAACTGGCTGCTTGTGGCTGGGCCAAAGTTAAATGGCAGAGCTATTGATTTGATTTTCGTGTACATTTGTTGAACTGATATACTTGACTCCCATGATAGTAATAGCGTAACATCCTGTTCATATTGTTGGAACCGGGCAACATTGGTGACATTTAGTTTTAAGACACAACTCTTTGTTAGATAGTCTGTGGTCTATGAGCATGAAAAATAAAAGTGCAGTTATAATTTATCAGAGTGTATTAATTAATTACCTCAACTAAATCTGTATCTAACGAGATATAACACATATGTCAAAGGATTTAATTTGACTCAATCTTCTTATATATCCTACGGACACAGATAGTGCATAAAATATTTGATTTGACCATATCTTATTTCTGATTAAAAAATCAATGACTCTTTGAAAAAGTAGAACGACCAGATGGTCGGGTTTTAATAAAATTCATTTTGTAAACTTCCGTTTTGTTTATTTATTCAAAATATTGCTTATGTTTTTATGTTTTCCACTTATTTTTAGTATATGTGAAACCCGACACAGGTATCCAGTATTTTTATGTAAAGAATGTATATCAAATCTGTACAAAATTTTATAACTGTATCATAAAAAATCACAAAGTTGTTCACACAAACACATGGTCACCTGGCCATCCGGATTACTGAGCGGTTGTTTTACTCCCTCACCTAACTGTGCGCTGGCTCTTAATACCCGCAATGACCTGTGTTTCTGTTGAGACACTGATCAAATAAATAGATAGACGGCAGTGTGTTGAGAGAATAATATTATTAAAAAGGAAATATAACCGAATAGCTGATAAAAAGCAAAGATTGACAACAACAGTAAAGAACTGATACAGTAAAGAATACGAGTTTTTATTGTAAGTAGGTGCACATCTAATAAGTACCTATACAACAGTGTCTTACCTACCTATGGTTTTTTAATAAAAACATTTTTGGGCAAAGATATAACATGGTGTAAAAATTGTTAGAATCCATTCAGTTACTGATTCTTAACGAACTATATTCAGGTTTCGCACATACTAATAATAATATTAAGTAGGTACTATTTTATAATATGAATGTGATATTAAATTTAAATCTGTTACGGTTTCATTTCTAAACTACTGAACTGCTACTGAATTTTTTTGAAATTCGATACGGAGTAAGGAAATATACACCGTTAAATTGTGGTCATTTTAATTCCGTGGAGGATTGATTCGGCACATGAAACACTGTCGATTTATAAAGATAAAATAAAAAAATTAAGTACTTTTTTTCAAAAACTCGAATTAATATAGGAACGCATGTACGAATTTCTTTTTTTATTTGTTATACACTTTGTTGGCTTCCGCAGCACGATTTTTAAAAGATGGTACCTAATCTAAAACATGAACGTTATTTTTAACGATTAATGATAATGGAAATACGGCCGTTAGAAACCACGAAATGAAAATCAAATAGAAAAAAAAACGAGTCCTTTTTTTTTATTGGTTATAAACTAGTGCTTGATTGCAATCCCACCTGATGGTAAGCAGTGATGCAATCGTTGATGGTGAGTCGCACTGAGCCTATTCACTCCAGCCTTGAAGACACCCAAATTAGTATAATCGGATGAGAAGACCGCAGCAGGCTAATTGTTCCAGTCCTTCGACGTACGCGGTATGAACGACGAGGCGAAACGCCTAGTCCGGACCGTAGATAATGAATAATAATAATAATTTCTTTTAGTAAACGAATCAATGACCTTGTTGCGACTAACTACAGTTTATTGGCCTCGATCAGGTGACGTTTACTTAAAGAAATTAATTTCGTACCTACATGCGTAAATTAATTCCAATTTAAAAAAAAGTACTTTATTTTCCAATTTTATCTTTACAAATCTATAGGGTGTCATGTACCGAATCGACCCTCCGCGGGATTAAAATGACCAAAATTTAACGGTGTATAGGCTACTTTTTATCTGGCATCAAGTTCGCATCCACAACAACCACATACTCCACGGACGAATTCGAGGGCAAAAGCTAGTTTTTTTATCATTTTAATATCCGTAAATTCTAAACTAGACATTCGTTCGCCACTCATGAAAAGGAACCCTGCAGTGCAGTAAGATACCTATTACTTTATTATTCGGTCTATATCTAACATTTCCCGCGGCGACATGTTATATTAATTGACTGTATGACTCCGACACCAGCGACGATGATGCAGCGACAACTATACCTACGAACTAACGTATTAGTAGGTAATTGATAGAATAAAATCCCGACGACAAGTATGTAGGTATTACGTATAGAGTACATACTTATTACTGCAATGGCCTTCCCTCTGTCACAATAGAACTAGTACCTATTTACCTAGGTAGGTAGATTCCCTAACCACGAGTCATGATTTACACCCAATCAAAATAAGCGATTAATTCAACTGATTTATTCCTTCAAAATTCATTTAAATGACTGTATTTCCGTATCAAAACATTTACTGTCGTAACGTTGTTTCTTTTGAGACTTTTGTCCAGCGGTCACATGAAGGGGGCTGACGTGACCCGTCCAATTCCATTTTAGCTCGACAGCTTTCTTACCCACGTCAAATATTCCCCTTTTGAATCGCACTAGATGGTGCTTCTCTTTACGCCCAGAATGCGGTGCTCCATCGCTATTTATCAAACTTGGCAAGCGGCACCTTAGCGACGCAGCAAGCCACCAAATCTGAGCAGACAGCCTACGGATACACAGGATACACATAGTCGATGAACTTAAGATCTGCAGACATTACCTTTCATGAGCGTATTTCTAGACCTGTAGCTTTTCCTCGCGTTTTCTATTCAGCAATTATCGATCCTTATCGTGCCTATTTTCGACAAAATAACTGGCACAACTAGATTTACTCATCGACACAATATATTTCTTGGTCATCGACCCTAGACTTTGGGCTGTTGGTCATTAGCTTGGTTTTAGACCGATCATCGCAAGTCCCACCTTGAATCTAGCCATACTCAGCTCTTGGCTTTTCGTGGGGGGCAGCGGATCCAAAGGTAAATGGGAGGCGTTATGTCAACGTATTGCAAATATCAACCCTTACATTGTTAAAACTTCTACGGTCCGGAATAAGCGTTTCGCCTCGTCGTTTTTAACCGCCATTGAAGGACTGGAACAGTTTGCCTGCTACGTTATACCCGTCCGATTGTAATTTAGGTATTTTCAAGGCTAGAAATAGCCTTTTAATAAACTATGTAGTGCCATCTACGATTGCATCACTGCTTACCATCAGGTGGGAACGCAGTCAACCACTGGTTTATATAAATTAAAAAAGAAAAACGTGATTTAGTATTTTTAAATAATTAAAAATCACGACCCCAACCAATGGCAATGAGTAGACAGATTGGTATATGAAAATGGTATAATAACTATACCTAAGTAACTGGTTGGAATTTAGTTTTTTGTATGGGGATCAGTAGTTCCTAAAAGGTTAGGAAACTATGCTCTAGTTTTAGAACTGTGGGGGCGAAATGATCATTGGTAAATCGGGTATTTGTCGGTAACAAAAATGAAACAGTTTTAGCTATTGCCGTTAACAATACCACCTTACAATGCAATACAAGTCCATAAAGTATTCCTTGCTGAATGCAACAAACTTCTTCCGTGACGTCTGTAGACTACATAACAGCTGAAACGTTCAGATACTTTGTTACGTACTTTACTGTAGGTATGAATGTTTGGTGAAAGTCCCATTTTCATTCGTAATACGCCAGGCTGCAAAACAAAACTGGATCTAACAAAAAATGAGATGGTTTCTTTGAATTTATGAAACTGTCGTAGGTATTCAGTAACCTAATAGTAAATGACTGATTAATACACACAACGACGACGAATACATTTCGTGTACTCATATAAGTTTTTTGATAATATGTATTAGTTTATTATTATATAAGATTAGTTTAAGATTATTGTATGTATTTTATCTGTGGGCCTCCGTTGCCTGAAAATAAAATGGTTATTTTATTTAATAAGCAAAACGACACGTTGTGTACATATATATTTTTTTTAACTTGTGAACATAGTACCAGCGTGCACCACTAGTATATTCTCACAAAAGGCTATGGAGCCGCCAATCCTGAAAAGTGAAGTTCGAGCCGCAATCGATCACCTGAAGAGAAATAAGGCTGTAGGAGCTGACGCTATTCCAATAGAGATCTTTAAAGCAATGGATTAATACGGAGTGGATATTATGCACGTAATCTTCTTCCGTGTCTGGGAAATAGAGAAGTGGCCTCGAGATTGGGCTCACTCCGTGTACGTACCACTGCATAAGAAAGGATCAACGAAAAAATGTAGCAACTATAGGCTTATAGCCTTAATTACCAGGGTCGAGGACCAAGAGAGCAGATCCTATTCTTCGACAAATAATCGAAAAGTCTAGAGAGTTTAACATCCCACTCTATATCTGCTTCGTCGACTTTCGCTAGGCCTTCGATACCATGAAATGGCATAAAGGTAGGAAACCAGGAAATGGCGTAAGTGTAATTAATAATATAGGCATGTGTGGAAGTAATAGCATCGCATTGGCATTAGCTGTTAAGGTGTTGTTACTGAAATTTTAAATAAATAAATAAATAATAAATAAATAAAAGTTGTGGCTTTCAGAAAACACTAACTCCGGCAGGGATCAGGGATTCCACTCCTGCTGTCAGATGTACACACAATGAATGTTTATCTAAAACATTTTATAAGTATTGCTTGTGGGATGTGTCCACCATGTACTGATGACAAATCGCCGAACGTCTACCTCTTTGAAAGAATGCACCATTTTGTTTTATTCCGTAATCGGTTACGTCATCAAGTAACAATGCCCCCCCACCACGCTATAAGAGGCCGCACACAAATTTTTTTTTTTTTTTTTTTGGTGTCATCATTCCTAACATGAGGTCTTGTCAAGTGTTTGTTAACATTTGGTTTAATTTTTTTTTATATAGGGTGACTGGCACGGATATCGAGGGATATGCCTTGGGGGCGTGGCACGTGGCGCCTCGATCTGGGCAAACGACCCTTATAATCGAACAACGGCTGTACGCTTCATTCATTCGCTTTGCAATTGCGTACAGGGTACTACTGATGCGTAAAAAACCAAAATGCCGAGTTGTGCAGTAATTATATGCAAAAATAGGTCACATATCATCAACCTGAAGACAAATGGCGTATCCTGCCACCGGTAATTAAACAATTAAGTCACTGTTTTATATTTTAAATCAATTTTTAAATATTTCACGAACTCAAGATCGGAACGACACGAACTAGACCGAACTAGCCCGAATCTTCCCGAACGCAATGACCGCAATGACCGTTCAAGATTTAGAGAGGTGCAATCGAGTGCGTGAGGCTGATGTTATCGATATGCGTATTATTCGCAGTTCAATATATTTTTTTACATTTCTATGAATATTGTCGTATTACATGTATAGTAAGAGTTGAATTAGTTATTGAATGAATGTTGTTTGTACGAAATTAAGGTATTGTTATTTCAATACCCGTGAACTTAAATTGACATTATATCTAAAGATTGAGATGATCAAAAATTATAGTACAATATGATAAGTAGCACGATAAACAAGTATAATTTTATACAGTTATTTTTTTTGGTCAAAAGTTACAATATTTTATGTTCGCTATGCAAAACTATTAAATCATTATTTTTTTAAATCTGGGTATTTGGTGTTTTCGTACGCCCTAGTTGTAGTGGAGCTGGACCAGCATTGATCCAAGCATTTTTATCTTGATATAATTCTCCAACTTATAATAATATAATTTCTATTCCAACTCCTTCTGTTTTCATGCAGTACGACTGTGTAACTCACTTCCAGCAAAGATTTGTGATGAAAAAAATATCTTTTTTTTGCGATTCGGAAAAGTCTTTGAGAAATTTTGGAATTGAACCATTTACATAGGTAAATTTATACGGAATCCTTGGTGCGTGAGTCGGATTCACACTTGACCAGTATTTTTTTGTTAGATGTATTTATTTTGAGTAGTTAGTGTGAGTTATTTCATCATAACGAATTCGATCCTTTCAGCATCAACTACCTAAAATTTGTTTAAAATGAAAACGAGTTTGCTAGATGACGCTATTTTGATTCCATAGAAATTTATGTTAACGCTAGCGAGTTTGAATACGTGTCTAAAATTTACCTAAATGCTTAAACCAACTCTGAATGTAGGTAGTCACATAAGATTAAAATCATATAGTTAAGATTAAGTAATATATTGTTTAATAATAACAGCATGATATTTAACAGAGAACGTTCCCTTGAACCGGTAATACGATATAAAAAAAACTAATTCCTATTTTATTTTATAATCATTACTCACTTTTCGGATAAGTATATAAAAAAGAAATTATTTAAAGAAAATTAGACGAAGTAATTATATTACAAGAATATGCTGAAATTAAATATCGATAACAATTATCGACAATCGGTTCGATGCTCTAATTGCATGCGTGTGCATTGAATGTTTCCGTGCTTACAAGCGAATGCCCCGCCCATTCTATTTATGTGTGCTATTAGAAATTGATTTAGTGTAGCTGCTTTCTTCTTAGTGTGCGTGTACAAATTTTGAGTGTGTGTCGTAAATACACTATTTGTGAATGTTGTAATTATTTTGATGGGAGATAAGCGGTTGCGCAAGGATTTCTTATTACTTTGCAATGAAGGCATATCTCCGGATATCTATGGTGACTGGTAATTAGTGACCGATACTTATATACGTGATTGTAGTCACGATAACAAACAGCTTTTAGTACGGGACCAAACCCGAAATCGTGAAAAAAATCTGCAAGTTCAGTACAGTTTGACCAGTTAGGCTAACATAAATGTACTGACTAGAAGATTTTTTCGAGATTTTAAATCCAAAGTAAAAGTTGTTTGTTGTCATGACTACAATTACGTGTTTAAGTATCGTTCACTAATTACCAGTCATCCTATATAGAGCGGTAAACATTGACTATACTTAGTTGATAACAATCATTATTTGAACTTTAGAGAAGATTATTTATTTATAAAAGTAAAGCGATAACATATACCTACATTTTATGACCTTTAATGGTAAAAGGGTTAATGATGTATCTACATACGATAAAATATAAAAAGCATACTTCATAGTAAAAAATACTTATTTACAGGCTTATGATAGCACGAAATATGTAAAAACGGTGAATACTTTTTCATTCAAAATAAATAATTTACTACAACTGGTAGAGGACTCAATCCCCATTAAATCAAGTATTGATTGAGTCCTTTCTGCTTAACTACGTCCAACTATACCCTTTCACGTAAATTAAAAATATTTTAACTATCTAAAAGCCGTAACTTATATGTAAATATTATGTTGATAAGTCTAAGTAATACAGAAAAATAAGGGATTGATTGAAGGAATGACTACTTTCTACGTAGGTAGGTAGGTATGTATCTACGTAAAAACGCACTGAACTTTTCTGTCTTTTTTTGTTCATTAAAGTTTGAGTAAAAAAAAAAGTGCATTTTATATAACTATTTTCTGCAAGAAATGCCCTTTCCAATGATGTATCACATGCTATATTGAATAACATGGTAAAACAAATAAAGAAATAATAAAAATCGGGAGAATTAGGGGGGCGGTCATTTTGTTTGTTTATATTTTTGTTTGGCGGACCCACTTGAAATAAAAGATCTAATCCTATCATAAATATCACAGCTATTGTATATTTTTCGGCTAAAAACTATTATCGAATAAATATTCGAAAATATAGTTCTTACATTTTACACAGAATTGGTCTCACAATTTAATAAATTACAAATAGTATTCTGAAAAAGTTCTATTACTGTTAAAAGTGCCCTGAAAATCACTCAGAAATAGAAATATACTTACCCTCGGGTTGAAATACTGTTGCACACACATAAACTAAGTATATTCTAATTATGACAATATACCAGTAATTTAGACAGAAACACTCATTCACAATTAAAAATACGTAAAATTCTACACGACAATAACTCACTTTACGCGCGCGAAAATGGACAATTTTTGAACTATTGTTACGGAGCTGGGTGCATCGATAGGATGTTGCAGCTATCGCTGCGCCATCTACCGGCTAATCAAGGCACCTGGTGCACTTACAGCAATTCATTAGAGATAAATATTCTTTACTAGGTCTCACTAGCGCCATCTATCAATTCTTTAAGACACTAGTAGTGCAGTAATAATTTATTAGTTATTTAAAAGCCCTAATCATTCTTGCAATAATTGATTACCTTGGAAATATTACTGTTAATCACATCTGATTATAATGTTTTTGTTTATTCACCAACAGCTTGTATTAATGTAATTAATTGTAATAAGTTTGTCAGTTTATGTGACTTATTTTGACTTCCGGGTGACTGGGTTGGCAGATGCATTGAGCGACGTTTGTAGAGTGGCTGGATTTTCTTATATCGTGAATTAGTGTAAAACTGTGTGAAATATACGAAACCTGAATGATGTCACTTCGTTTGATTTCCCACCTGAACTCCTATTACACTATTGTCGTATTTTTAGCATAAAGAAATGTATTTAGATTCGAGCAGAAAAGAGAAAAAGTATTAGAGAAATAGATATATTATGATGTCGTAACGTACTGGAACAAAAAAAGGGAGAAAGAAGGGAGACTTTTGTCACTTGGAGCGCTCGACGGTATAAATGAAAAAGGGACACAAGCTGACAAAAGTCACTTTGGTGCGATCTACTAGTGGTCCGATGATGGAAAGGACTTGGCGGAATTGGGTACCTACTTATCTTCAATTATTTTTTAGTTCAGTTCAATATACCGTTACCGTTCTCTCCTGGTCATCTAAATTCTATTCGTCTCCCATCGTGTTTAAATAAACAAAATCTAGACCCATCGGAAAACAGGTCACTCTGGACCTATTTTCAAGCGTCCATCGGATATGTTCCCAAGCAAATCGTAACCTGGAAACTCGATGTTCTTTAAACATTTGGGGCTATTAGCTGGTATATAATAAATAATCTTTAAATCAGCTCCACGAAGTCGTCGCAAGATCACGTCACAACTCACATTATTGTGGAGAATTTCTTAAAGGCGGTTTCGGACCTGAACAGCCGTTGTCAATTATTTTAGTAAGAAGATTAGGTTTTCTCATTTGTCTTGAGTTTTGAGCTTTAGTCAGCCCCATTTTTGGTTTTCTATGTTCATATATGCCAATCTATGAGGATGATCCCCATAATAAAATCAGGTGGGATCGCAGTCAAGCACTAGTAACGTAGCCCATGGTACCACCGTTGATGCCTATGCACCTTGTTTAACCTAGTTTTGTTTGTAAGATATGACTTCAGGAAGATTTAGTCAATTTTTCTGTAACTAGCCACTACTTTTACTGCTACTAATTTGTCACTGCTATATTTTGTATTAATCCACTAGGCAGTGCCGTAAATAGCCTTTTCTGCGCCCTGTGCGAGCTTCTATAACTACACCCTATTTATGTGGACAATAGGTACGCCTATTATACCACCCACGGCACCCACTGTGTCTCACTCACTAAAACTCAAACGCAACTTCCCTAGTGCAAATGAAATGCGTTGTCCACCCTGATGCTTAAGATAAATTTTTGGGCCACTTTGGTCTTCATACTTCTATAATACAATACCCTGCAAAATCAGGAGCAAAACGAAAAATAATAGTCCTACCTAGTCAGGTACTAGTCAGGCACTAGTCTGGCCATTCTTGCGCCCCCTAGAATCTACGCCCTGTGCTTGGTAACCGGTGGCACCGCCCTATTTACGGCACTGCCACTAGGTACCTATTAATGAGTATTTTTACTTGGAGAATAAATATTTTTTTCTCAAGTAAGTGATTTTGTAAGTGTTTTAAAAATAATAAAATAAAATGTGTAAAACCCATAACCATAGATGAAGTACAGTACCTACGACCGACGGATCTTGGCGCGTCAAGTTAGGCTCTGTGAACTTTTGCGCATGTACATTCGTAAAAAGAATTGTTAGTGGTATAACCATACCATACCACAATGGTATAATACTGCGATACGGATAAGTTTTCTAATACTTTTAGTAACTTTTTATTTATTTATTTATCCTCTTTACAACCATCTTTACAAGCCTTAAAACCTAATGCGACAGTGCAGCTAACAATTATCATACTTAAACCTAAACACACATTTACGATAAAATCTATAAAAATATATATATTTGTAATCTATTAAAAATAAAACTTATACATGATAATACTTAAATTGTCTTAAACATAACTAATCTATACTTATAATAAATCTGTAGAAGTAAAAATTCTGTACATTGAAAATATCAAAAAAAATAAATGGCAGGGGTGTTACTAGACCGATACCGAACCCAAAAATGTGATTAAAAAAATTTTTGTCTGTCTGTCTGTTTGTTCAGGCATCACGCAAAACTACCGGTTCGATTACGATGAATCTTGGTACAATTATTCTTTAATATCCTGGGCACCACACTGGGTACTTTTCATCCCAGAAAAGTATATGCAATAAAAAACAAACTTAATTTTGCAGTTTGATCCCTAGACCCGATTACTGTACCAACCGCAAATAATAAGTTTGTCGTAGGTTACGTCACCCGCAGTGGAGTTCACTAAGGGGCGCTGCACACGGCTAAGATACTTATAATATTTTATCTTAAGATACAATATCGCTCGCCATACAATTCAATGGACTATCTATCACACGCTACGAAGATAATAAATAATATTTCATATTTTCGTATCTTAAGATGAATTTGTATGGCGAGCGATATTGTATCTTAAGATAAAATATTATAGTATCTTAGAAGTGTGCAGCGGCCCTAAGTTATGCTGTAAATGTAGTGCTGAAGGTTGAATTTGGCTTGCACCATTTTTCTGATTTATTATTAAAAATAGGCGACGGAACTTATCCACATGATGAAGAAAAGTGGTTTTAAATGATAGGTTATGTTGTACTGTTTCGTCCGTGCAGGAGCTAATATTTTCAGTGTACGGCTACTTAAGTAATATTACACATCAGCACAATACCTGGTTATGTAAAAGGTCTATTTTAACTCCTCGAAATGATCAAGCATGTGCAATAAATAATGAAATACTGTCGCGTATTCAAGGAGAAAGTCGAAAGTATATCTCTATCAATAGAATGATGGATCAAGAAGATTCCACTAATTATCCGATAAAATTTTTGAATTCATTAAATGTTCCTCTCTAGGACTTCCCTCACATACAATTAAGTTAAAAATCGGTGTTCCTATAATTCCTCTTCGTAATTTAAGTCCTCCTAAACTGTGCAATGGTACTCGATTAAAGGTCATAAATCTACAACCTAACATAATTGAGGCAGAAATTTTAACCGGCTGTGGTGCCGGGGAAAGTGTTTTGATTCCTAGAATTCCTTTGATTCTGAACAATTTCCCATTTCAGTTTAAGAGAGTACAGTTTCTAGTAGCTTTATGTTACGCTATGACAAAAAATAAAGCACAAGGTCAGACTCTAGGCGTTGCTGGCGTCGATCTTAGCGTGAGTTGTTTTTCACATGGTCAGCTTTATGTCGCTCTTTCCCGTGTGAGTAGTCCAAGGAACCTTTATGTTCATATTCCGAAAAGGTTCACTGACAATGTCGTGTATGCTGAAGCTCTCAATTGATGTCGTACGGTGACTATCTGCCCATTATCTTTGTGAGCATTCGTTGCAATGAACGTCAGCTTCACTATCGGTTATCCTGCTAAACAGGTTCCAAAGTAGAAATCTACTACTACAAAACTTACAGAAAGCGAGCGATGCCGCGAGCAAAGATATCATATACCCTCATAATCACCGCAAATGAGACACAATTGGTTTTCTATTATAATTAGACACAAAGGGCCCGCGCCGGGACAGAAGTATTAATACCGGTATGCTCGATAGATAACGTTCTACACAAATAGCACTTTACACAAAAAACTCATTGATTAGTTTCGTCGCGGACACATTTCGTTCGCGGGCACAGCTAGTATTTAATAAAACTCTTTCGAATTCACTTAGTGCACGAGAAAATATCCAGTCGCTCATAAACTTCATTCACAATGCGAATTGTTCTGGTGAGGGGTGTTTTCGCCAGCGGGTTGGTTCTGGCTACTGGGATATTCAGTAGTGGCGGGCGTCGCCACCTCCACACGTACCGGTCCGGCACGTTCAGTTTTAGGTGACGCAGCACTCCCGGATTATTGCTCCAACATGACCCTGTATTTCTCTTCGTGTGGAGCCCAAACGACTGCACTGTGTTCAAGATGGCTTCTGACTAATGCATCATACATCACCCTGAGTACTGTAAATATTGGTAAATCCATTCGACTGCCTCAGTATGAAACCTAGGTTCCTGTACGCCTTCTTTCATACCTTAACAATATGTTCACGAAAGGCGAGTTCGGGAGTGAGGCATACACCTAGATCACGTACTTGTAACACCCGTTGCAACGGCTCTGCTTCTACTTTGTACTCGTAGGGTATCGGTTTCCGTGCGCGTGTGAACGTTATTACCGCGCATTTACCAACATTGAAGTAGAGTTTGTGCGACTCCACTCTGTCAATATCCTCCTGCATACGTTCACAATCCGACTTGTCCTTAACCTCGAGCACCAACTTAAGGTCATCTGCAAATAACAGACATAAGCCATGTCTAACGACCTCTGGTAAGTCATTTATCATTAAGATAAATTCGAGAGGCGCCATTATATACTTGTACATGTTTACTCCTATTATTTAACCTTTAACTATAGCCGTGCGTCCATTGGACCCACAGAAATATAAGGCAATAGAAGCATCATAATAATAAAAACAACAATCAACCAAACAATTATCAACATGAACAATCAAATAAAACTTTTTTTCAAAATAGGTTTGATTGCTCAGAAAGTGGCTCTTATTGCACTACAATTAGGTATATAATGGCACCCGTTACCAAACTGTGACATTTTGATTACCATTACTCACTAGTGTTGTAATGTAGCCTTCTTATTCAACCTCTTTGTTTGCGAAACAATTTTTGAATACGAAAAAAGAAATTGTTTGTGGTATATGGCCATCATTTTAAGATGTGCGCTTTTCCTCGCGTGATTTTTTCGAGTGAAGTTCATGGCCTGTATTAATTAAATTAAATCAAATACTACAAAAACCTTATAAAATGTTACATCCATATTCTATTGTCACTACGAATGACATTAACGTAAAAACTTTTCACAAAAGAAAACAAACGACGACTAGGCAATATGATCAAAAGACCATATAGCCATAGCCTAGCGCGTGCCTATAAAAAAGATTACTTTTTACCGCCATGTTATGAAAAATATTACTAGTTTTACCGTTCTAATATCAGTTAGCTAAATTATTTTTCTTCACAAGTGTTTTGAAAAACGTCGTATGTTACACGTGAGTAATGAATGGTTACCGTTCTTGGATCTCTTAAGACTCCCGCCTCGACGGTAATCTCCTACATTACACAGTTATATCATAATGTACTATTAACCGTGTATACTCAAGACAGAGATAGCAGACAGGAATGCTGAAGTGTGACAGAGAACACATTATTGTACCGAGCATTGCCGAATATTCACGAAACTTTACGAAATAACCAAAAAGGGATGTCCAATACGCGTCTGAGGGCGTTGTTTAATCGATTTTTGTTCAAATCGATCCAAATTAAGTTAAGAAAATATATTTATATTCAATATTACAAGGTTTAAAATATTCCCATACAGTCTTTAATTAAAGTAGTTGCCTTTAAGGATACTTAACTTAGGACTGATATTAAGAGCCATTTCACGTTTTCGCGCGTAAATCTAAGATTTTAGTCGCCTAATTTACCATATTACGTAATACTCCGGCATTGTTGAATATATGTAAAAAATAGACCAGTCTTTAATGTTGACACTTCATGTAACACATTTCCAAAAACTAATTTGTTGACTTTGTGGTAATTAATCTCCCACAAGTACTCTTCTAAAAAATCAACGCAGAGTCAATTTCAGACTCTTATATCTACTATTAATATTTATAAATTTGACCGAAAAAAATACACAAAGCATCAGACATATAATTTTGTCAACCAACCATGTACCAGAATTTCGATGATTAATAACATTAATTAGTAAAAAAATAAAATATTAAGTCAATTTTTACGTTCTATGTCGCTGTTTTATCGCGATTTATGGTTTGAATAAAACGTAATTACATTTAAAAAACTATGTAAATATAAACAATGTTCATAGATTAAACTAATTCCAACATTTCAGTAAAATCCGTTCATACATTTAGACATAATATCGTTTTTAAAATCACTCTAAATTAGAATATAATACGAAGCCTAAGCAGGTAGCGATTAGTACGGCTCGAACGCCCGCCGACGCAGGACCTGTGCCGTTTTTTCCCGCGTCCCGATTATCGAGCACGCGTATCGTGAACGCATTATTATATTACGACTACAACATTTTGATTCTATTCGTATTTTTTTTTTCATAAGGAATGATTTTCGTTAATTTATTAAACAAAGTATTATTATAGTAGTTTGTAGAATTTGTTGAATAATCATGTTTTTGTTTTATTAGTTTTTGCAATGGGGCGGAAGGGTTCTGTTTACCATTGTGTCAAAAAAAGAAAAAATAGAAATATTGCAGCCTTAAAGAAAGCAACAGAAGCGAGGTAGACATTCTTTTGATTTGTAATTCGTATACGCAGTTATTGATTACCTAACTACACATTGACATGGATTTTAATACTGTAATTACAATTTTAAGAATTTGTACCTACATAATAAAACACTAAAATAATCATTTTATTGAGTAAAAATATGATTTCTTTGTAGATATGGAAAGTATGGAAATTTGTTTTTTTTGTATTTGTTCTAGAATGAGAAATCGTACGAATCGGGTAGAGGAGGATAATGCATTTAGCCGAGAAGTACTGCCGGGTATAAGTAAAAAGCCAGATTTTATAACAGTAATTGTATGTTTTAGTTACAATGATATGTTGAGAATAGAAGTTTATTCAGTAGTAGGATTTTTTTTTTATTTTTAGGTGAGAAATCACCCAATGACTTCTCTTCTCTCTTGGGCGGAGCGGGAGGGCGTGTCAGACTTTTACTGACTAAAACCTATTCCTATGTTCCTTTTTGCCTTCATTCCAGGGCCTCGAGGTTCTCTTTCACTCAACTTATGACCCCAGTAGACTTCGACCCTGCTAGGCCCCTACGGTTTTGCTGACATCTTCGATGATTTGGGCTCGGTCCGGATCTTACCGTATGGCCGAACGGCGAGCTACTCATTGCTCGTCGTCCGCAAACCCACGCCTACTTGTCTGTGTAATATACCACGCTGACACCGCCAGGGAGGTCGTCGCATTCAGTAGTACGTAGTATATAATATTTCTTTAATTTTATAGAATAAAGAATCTGTTGTATTAGGGCGTGGACTTGATGAACCAATGGAACTTTCAGACTCAATGGTAAATATGTTTTGTATACTGCATATTACCAGAAATTATAGACCCTAGAAAAGCAAGATCAATTGCCTTTGCGACAAGTATTTATTTAAAATATGTTTTTTTTTTGGTAGGTAAAATCATTCAATGACAAATCCCGCCCTTGAGTGGGGCGGGAAATAGTGTCAGACTCTTACTGACTAAAAACCTACCCTTCCGTTCATTGCCTTTGTCCCGGGACCCGTGGTGACATTCTCACATAACCTTTGGCCCCAGTATCCCGGGGCCCGTGGTGACATTCTCACATAACGTTTGGCCCCAGTAATTTAACATATGATAGTTATTATAACTAGAGAATAATTTGGTCACTGCTAATAATCTAGTTCAAAATTTCTTGAAGGACGGTTTAGCTCAGCAGTTTTATATGATATTAAAAAAAACCGCCAGTTTTCGGATGTTGATACTACATACTAGACTTGTCTATTTTAGTTATTTTCATAGTATCATGTCATACGGTATCTTACTATGGGCTGTAGATATCTACTCAATTTTTATACTACAGATAAGAGCCATCAGAGCCATTGCTCCGCAGGTGCAATTCTCTAATGGAACTGTTTAAGCCTTTGATTTGTTGTCCTAATCCTGTGACGGTGCCTGGTCAATATATCTATGAAAACATCATGAAACTCAATGAAACCAAATTGCATTAATAATTAAATTTAACAATATTTTAAACTTGTGTTTAAAAGTTGGAGGATTATATTCAAGATAAAATGCTTGGCTCCATGCTGGTCAACCTTCACTACCACTACGGCGTACAAATTGATTACTTTTGGAAATATATTTGTTAGTTCGAAAACTATTGTATAATATAAATTGTATAATGTAGAAGCATTTTTTTAAAGTTAAATGTGAGTGCCATGGAGCAATTTATGGTTTTAGGTTACTACTGGACTTGTTTGATATAAATGAGCATGGCGGTAAAGAGTTTGTCATCCTCAATCAAATGTCTCACTGACAGTGGCGCGTGTTGGATTATTTGTATCCGTGAACGTACGCTGTCAGTTAAGACTGGTCATTTCTTACCTGTCAGTGGCTTATTTTAATATCTATAAATTATTTTAAAATTGTTTTTATTTTATTTACATTGTTCTCACATGATAGCAGCGACAAGAAACATGTAACCGAGATATTTGTAATACATAACATGATTGCAAAAAGTGTCATCATTTTTTCTGACTGACATACTTCTTGCAATTTTAAAAGTGCCTGTAAATGGTTTATTTAAAATAAAACACTTTGAATTTCTGGTTTGTTTCCCTGTCCATTTCTATTATATATTTTAGAAATACTTACATAACATTTTTTTTTTATTAGTTCAGACAGCATTAATATCATAATCAATTAGTATTAATAGTGTTCATATTTAGTTTATGCAGCATGTTTATAATAAATAATTAAACTGTTCTTTTTGCCTACTCTGTAGGATACAGATCTCAAGTTGTAACATTAACTGTACAATTGTTTTTACTAACAAAAAACAACATGAAATAAATATGTAAATAATTAATAGACTGAATAAATAAAATCACTTATTTATAAATCTAACCAAAGTGCATTACGATTATAACGGCTCAAGATTGTTTAGTCCGTCTCATCACTAGTGCTACACCGGTCGCGTTGTGTATGTGTGGATAGCTACGCACACATGAACAAAGCTGCCGTCTTTTACCTAAACTCGAGCGATCAAATTTTGTGAAATGGCTCTTAAACTAAAGGCGGGTTTCTGAATTGAGTTTTTTGAGTTATGAACGTCTCAAACCATACTTGAATGCCAAATTTCGTTGCATGCTCGTAGGTTAACGTAGTTTGAGTAATTCATTTCTTTTAAATAAGAAAATAAAATTTCATTAGTTTATTTTATTATTAAAGTTACAATTTCGTTTACTAACAAGAGGATTCACTATTTTGTATATCTATTTCGTTCAATATCTCCTAAAAACAAAAATCAATAAATTCCAAATCGATTACGATATTTGATTCGATAAACGGTCGCTTGTGTTTTCTTAGTGTTAATCTCTGTCCAACATCTCCGCCCCGCGCACGTCGCCTCATGCCACCATTTTGTTCCTAAAAAACGTTTGTGCGCAGCCTTCTGTGCTAAGTTCGGGCGCGCCAAGATCCGTCGGCTGTACTGTAGTTTGCGGGACGATGGTTGGATATTACAATAAAAGACAACATCGCTTTTTCCACTTCATACTCACTGTATGTCTTTATTTATTTTTTTTGTGTTTTTTTATCAATTTATTTTTAAAACGTTCTTTAAATCAAATTTATATTAATATATAATATATGGGTATCTCGAGTGTATTTACACGGTATATACAGGTGTGTATGTACATGTGTATCAGCCGCGGGGCGCTATGTACAACGTTACAGCTAACATTATGCTAGGTACCTTACATATACAGATATACAAAAAACGCTAAGTTACGGCGCCGCGGCGAGTGACTCACACTGAAGAGACAACCTGTTTCATAAATGCATGCTCGTCACCGCACGGCGCGGCGGCCGTGACGTCACCCGCGCCGCCCGGCGAGCCCCCGTGCTGGCGCTACTACTGTAACCAACATATTCGTTACATAGCATACATTTGTCATGTTCGAGAGAACGACTCAGCACAGTCTAGCGGCGCGTGCGCAGTCAACGGCCGCCACAGCCGACTTACAATTTAAATGACTAACAAATGTGAGCGACTCGCGATGACGATCACTTAAAACTAATTTCGTACATTATTTTAGTTGCACTCGTTATGTAATATGTATATTTTTTTTAATTTTTACTTTTATTTTGTTTAATTATATTTTTTAGCAAAACATTGGCATTATCGTAATAAGGTACATTACACAAGATGGCGGCCGAACTCGTTCGTCTAATTAACTAATTGCATAAAAGATTACATCTAAATGTATCCAAGTTAAAACATGTTATGCGTGAAGAATGTTTAAAACAAGGAGTAATATTCAAATGGAGTTCTCAACAATCGTAAAGAATAAAAACATTTGAGAGTGTCGTTCCATTTGCTTACTACTCCATGGCTCTACATTACACTTTACATTACAAGAGAGGCAGACATCTCTCGCATCACAAGCGGTGCAGCGAGACGTCACCACCGACAACTGAGTCGTAGTACTACGTGGTACACGCCGCGGTACCGACATGAAGGCACTGCAACACAATCCAGAGGAACACGGATGCCTGAAAGTGCTCGAGCAGCCTGGGATAACGACATATAGTGAGCAAGACATTCAGTTGGGGGCGGCCCCAGCACTCAGGCACGTGTCAATCGTCTCGTCCGAAACCTTCGCGAGATTGTCTTAGAACACAAGATTATTGACAGCACATTATTAAAGCTCTCTTTACACCACGCACTAGTAGGTGGATCTGTTTAAACTTATTAGCTTGTATTCGTACACCATTCTCAACTGGAGGAGCTAACAAGCGGAAGTTATGGAATTATTAACTACACAAAGCAGTCGTCTCAAAAACTCCTTTAAGTATATGCATGCTCATTTTAATTAGGTAGATAAATACACTTTTGTACACTTAGTTTCTAAATATTTCCTTTTTAATTTTATCTTTCGGCCACCCTTGGTAGATTCGAGAGTACCAAAGGCATGAAGTCCGCCTTTGTACATGAAGTTTAAATCTATAAACGGAAAACATGTCCTTCACATGGTTTTTACATTGTACTCTCTAAAGCGTGCAGTTGAGATTGGTTCAGTAAGACGCGCTCGACTCGGCAGATGCAATGTATACACATGCATAATGTAAAGAGCGCCTAACGAAGCTAAGTAGACTAACTCGGAAGAACAACAAAGTTGTAAATTATGCAAATGTTAACTAGCGGGAACCATGCGCTTGCATCGTTCTACAGGCTCTAGTTGACAACTTTACACTGCCTCGCTTTCAAGCAATTTAACATATGAAAAACTTTAAATTTTCTTCGTGCTCCTTTCAAGAAGCATTTCGTTAACTAGCCTTTAACTAATTCAGTAGTGCGATCTTCTATCAGTTGTCTGAATTTTTTTTTTTTAAATCAAAGCATCAACAATGGCATTTTTTTTTTGGAGGTGAGAAATCTTCAAATAACTGGGGGAGGCTCGTCATTAATCACCGGCGTGCCTATCTCCTACTTATTTTTAGAATTCCTTCCCCGTGCACCACTGTATCGAAACAGCGCAGTCATCCCGCCAGTTTGTTGAACTTGTCCTATATTCTGATCAATCGAGCTAAATTGCTGAAATGATTCTACACTTTCGCCCCTGACGTGGACAAAGTGTTCCTTCGCCAACTAAAGTCGGTCTCGACCTACTTACAAAGAAATATCCGAGAAAGAATTATAACAAAATTCTTCACTAGAAATGTTCATGTTCCCAATGTGCATATTATCCAATTATTATAAAAGGCGTCATGACAGTGACGTATCGCGCTGCCGGCCGTACAATAAGCTAACGTTAACAAATTATTGCTAAGTAAAGCACTCAATTATCTGCTTAATATAATATTGCATACACTAATCCGATTGTGAAGATTGTTTTATGAATAACAATGGCAATTAAGAAACGTGTGAAAGGAAACAGCTGGGCTGTGAAAATGCTACAAGTCTGGTGTCTCTAGGCAGCTTATACCGCTAGAGGAAAAGGCGCAACTTATTCTTAAACAAGATTGAACTGAAGTTAAATAAATAAAATAGAAATAAACGTAGATTACAAGAGGTGCGCGAAGTCGCAACAAACTTAACACAAGACATAACAATCAACTACAGTTGAATAGGAACATAGTATACAATTAGCTAGGAAGGGACAGCGGCGCTCGCCGCAACGCATCGGCAACCAAGTTTAGACAATCCTACGAAATAATAAGAAACAAAACAACATCAAATTGTCTAATGTCGAGTTGTCTTTGTCTAAAGCTAAGCCTAGGAGAGGAGTAACTACAATTATTGTAATAAACAATCGATTTTGAATTATTTCTCCGTTTACTATTACTACTTAAAGTGTTGTCTACACTGAAGAAAGTGCAATTATTTGTAATGATAAATTATAGAACCCATCAGTGTAAACGAGACTTAATCCAATGGTTGTTACTCACGTTTAATTCAACGAGTTCATTATTGTATTAATGAGGGAACTTAGTTTATCGTGTAACGCGAGCATGACCGACACAAATAATTCTAACTAAATAATATTTCACTCTATTGTACATTTCGAGCCTACCTCGGCAGTTCGAGCTCAAACCATCGCGAATCACAGAAATTTAAATATAGATTCTAATTTATTAGCTATGTTTGTCTACAAGTCCCTGATCATCACAGATATACGCTCATGGAAGTAATGACGCAAGCGCCGACAAATCATACCAATGTGCTGTTTCTATCAAACAAACTATGTAATAAGGCTGTATGTCGCAGTTCGTCTCTGTACGCTACACTTACAGTAACTCACAAAGGTCTGCATCACTCAATGTAATCAGTTTAACAATAAATTCACATGATTCTAGTAGTTCGACTAACAAATCAGAACACCGAGCTGCCGCTACATAAATAAATACAAATATAATCGTTTTCATAAGTCACTTACATAGTGCCGTAGCAGCTGCGCCGCGCTTACACACACACTTATTGCGAACTTACTTCTAATAGTAGTATTATTCTCTGTTAAGTTTATTTTGTCATATTGCATGGAGCATTTTCATAGATAAACTCTGCTACTGTGAATGCTTTACGTTTGGATACGACGTCCATATAATGTACAACTCTCATGACACACGCGCTCGTGAGCTATATCTACGTCGGCGACAGTATCGATAGTATAAATATTAATTTAATATAATTTAGTAACACATTATAGGACAATCACAACTTATTTACTCGATATGGCAGTAGTTTCAAACAGTTTATACAAGTTCATAATTTTATCGATTAACAACAACAAAAGCGCTGTTATCGACGTCGATAGACTAATCAACTAGGTTATTTCATTAACAGGGACATCACTTACATCAAGGCGTAACTTCAAAAATCATATTGCAAATCTCAGAGAAGCTATGAAGCTTTCTTCATGAAGCAAACCAAATGCAATATGTAAGCATCGATGATAATGATTAATCGTAGAAAAAAAGCAATGAACGTCATATTCGCGTCGATCCCATGTTTAAATTCACTCATGAAGTTTTTCCGATGTCAGTGCACGGAAGTACATTAAACGAAAATACATTAGTGGCATAAACGCGGTGACATCGACTAATGCCTAGCGGGGCGCTCCGCCCCCCGCGCTTGCGAGTGAGTAGCACAGGTTTCCATGGCGCCGCGGACGACCAACAAATGCACTGTTTACGATGCAGTTCCAGCTAGTAACTGTCGCGCCGATATATGTTCCGCTTGTATCTTTATCTAGTGGGTTCGCGTTTTATTACATTCGCATGTTGCCACTCCATTTGTTATATACTCCTTGATTTGCATGAAGGCAAGCTGTTTATGTATGTTTTAAACTCGCTTAGTAAATTAAAGTTCCATTCAATATTCAATTAGTTGTTTAGACAAGATTATTTTTACAGGCAATTTAATCAATTAATCTAATACTCAGCTATTAGTCCTAGTAACTGGCAATAATGTACAAATAAATACGTATTAAGTATTTCCAACCGCTCGGCTGGCATAATAAGGCAACTGTACAAGTTCATAAACACACGCCTAATTGTATGTATGTACACTATATACTATGTACAGCGGTATGTGTGGACAGCTCTTACCTGTACATACATTTGGCCCAGAGTATTGCGTTCTTATTTTTTTGTATTAGATTTTTAATGGTAGACTTCATACAAAGTCTAAACACTATGGGGGAGTTACTTTACGTTGTTTTATTGCTTTTATAATTTTTTTGGTCATTTTATTGCAAGTGACACCGACGTTGTCTTTTGGTAAACAATACTTCTACTTTTCGTGATGAAATGACCGATTGACATCTCATCACGATGATTTGATAAAAAAATACACATGTGTAAAATTAATAAAACAAAAAAAACATGTTGTTTCTTTTGTTTTATTAATTTACCTGAAAATATCAGCTTTCATTACGTTTTACGTTCCTAGTAGGTTAATCGGAAAATGATGATGAATTATAAGGATTTTGTTTCTATATAAATTCTTTGATCAAGTATTTGTATAATGATTGTAGTACAAGTTAGGTAAAGTTGTTCCCGCAGCGACGCGCCCGCGGCGCACTAGTGCGCTGTCTGTGTACTACAACATTATAGCCATCAAATATATTTGTACTCTCATAGACTGCTAAGAGGATGTCACGCTTGCTACTAACTAGGAGTTGTAGACGTCTTACTTTATATACAGCTACATTGTAACCTCGTTCATAAGATATTTGGCCTCATATGATGTTATTTGTATAATTAAGAGTTTGACTATCTATGACTAAATTTCTATTTAACTATAGCTATTCGAAAAAAATTGTTTAAGTTGTATCACCGTTTCTTATGCACTTCCGTATTGCCAGGGCGCGTGACAGAAGACGGGCACATCGGGGCTTGAGTTGTTTAAATAAGGGGGTTTTCCGCGTTGAAATTATTTTGTAAAGTAAAATACTCGAGCGTGAACGTACATCAAGTATTAGAGCATTTTAATTTGTAGAAAATTATCTCACATATTTTTCGTAAACTCTTTCCTACCGAGTCCTGGCATTTCTTGTTATTCCGTCGGCCCCGATGCGCTTCGCTGCTTCCCGCGTAGCATCGACCTGACTGCTCATTCTGAACAAGTTTAGAGCAACAACGTGCTACATAATATTTGGTAAAGCCTTGTATCGTTTCTCAAGATATTCTGACTTAATTACACTTTGTTTATAGATTTATGATGCATTCCTGTGAAAGTTCCCGGTTTGCTGCCTTTCAACGTTATTTCGCGAGTGTACTACGTGACCTCAACTAATGGATATGCAATTAACACTTGTGCGACAATACTGTACTGCAACTCACTTCGAAAGCACGCTTGTGCGACACTCTGAAGCTCGACATCTCGCGGGGGTGACAATCGATTGCGCGACAGTAGTTTGTCACTAGGGTAGTGCTACAAACAATTGTATGACTACTACTGTAATTCGACAGTACGTTGGTGCAGTATTACAGTAGTTTGCCACAGTTCACCTGCCACGATAGCTGGAGGGAGCCCGCGCGCCCCACGCGTCCGGGCTCTACGAAGGCTAAGGCGGGAGCCTTCTAACCTAACCTGTCCATGTCGGGCTGTCCTAAAATATACTAATTCTTCATGTCGCATAACAGTAATGTCTAATTTCAGTGTGTCGCACTAGCGCGCATTCGAACTATGGTGACTCAGTATGGTGGTCAGTACAGTTTTGTCGCATAAACGTTAATCGCACCCGCTTTTGTCGAGCTCACGTAGTACACTTTTATTTTGCTACGGGAATAAAGCCAACCGAGAACATTCGCGTGTATACCGAGATGAAATATTACGGGCAAAGGTTACATAAAAAATCATGGCTTAAATTAATTGTTAGGTAGCGCGGCTTGGGCCGCAGATATCCGGGGAGTATTGTAATGTTTTCTTCAAAGTCAAGCCATATTTTTGGAGTACACATATTAAAATGTGCTGCAATATTGATGCTATATTGATGAGTTTCCTACCGCTCCGAGTGCAAATTGCATAAAAACGCGATTTACAGCGCGCAGCGAGTGACGGAACAACAAATCAGTTAACATTACAATACCATGCCACACGTTGCAGTACAGTCAGAGAAACATGGAGCCGAAGGGCTACTGATCGCGGACGCGTAGCTTCATAGACGCGTATTCGTCATTATACGCTCGATTATGTGCCTGCGTGAAGCTTATATGAAACTGTGTCGACGAAGAGCAGCGTCGTGCCGCCGTGTCGCGTCTATGAAGCCGCGCGTCCGAGCACAGGAGGCCATAGCATTTGTCTGATCGCTTCACGCAGGCGTACACCAAGCGTGTAATGACGAATACGCGTCTGTGAAGCCATGCGTCTGTGGATAGTAGTTATTCTTAAAAATAATTGAATCATGTGATTACATTGAATAAGGATATGCAAGTTCCTAATTCATAAATTACTACGGAAAATTTTAATTTTGAATCCACTAATCAGTATTTAAACTAAGCATATGGTTTTAAGGCTGTTAGAAAGACACGAAAATCGACCATTTAATTAAGTTAGTAATCAGTTTCTTCGACTGTACACTAATATTTTTTTTCGTTCACATTTTCATTTTTATCTTGCAGTATTCTGCATTCCGTCAATCTGAGTAAGAGTCTGTTCTCATCAGCTGCTTCAAGCGTACTTAACCTACCAGTTCACTCGACCGCACTGTTCACACGCACTCAGTTCTACACTAGCTAGCTATACGACCGCACACACACCCGCGCTCGATGGGGTTCCGTGACGACTGTGACGTCATAAGACACTACAGGTCAGTGAGGTGCCGTAAGGCGGACGGTTTGTTACTATTACTTCAGTTTAGGACTGCCAGAATCACCATGGACAAGTAATAATGTGGTTGTTAAATTAATTGGTTGAATTTAATAATGGCTATGATTTATTGGAAAGACGTAATTATGCACTGATGTGTAATTTAGTTAGGGAAATGCAGGTCACATCTCGATGTTTAGATAGCATTAAGTATATACATTTTGGGGTTTCCAATAGAACATAGAGGAGGTCGAGGAGGGTGTACGGTGGGTGCAGTTGCGTATCATCGCATGGGCGGGTGCTGGTGCATGTTGCCGCGGCGCCGGCGCGCGCGCTCGTGCGGCGGGCGCGCGCGGTGCGCGGGCGGCGCGGCGGGCGGGGGGGGCGAGCCCAGGCGCCGCTGCTTGCTGCTGTAGGCGCGCGCCGGCCGCGCCGCCGCGCCGCCCACGCGCTGGATCACGCCCGACGGGATGTTGTTGAAGTCCGAGTTGCTGGTGATGTGGTGGATGATGAGCGACTGGTGCGCCGACACGCGGCGCGGCGTGGGCGACGAGCACTGCAGCGCCGACAGCGGCGGCGGCGACGTGCGCCGCGCCGAGCCCGCGCCCGGCCCGTGCGCGCCGCCCACCACGGTCACGATGGGCGGCGAGCTAGCCGCGCGAGACCCGCTGTCTGACCACTCCTAAAACAAAAAATTCTTTGTAAAAACATGTAACACAACAACTTCCGCACCGTCGCGCACCCAGCGCCGGTACTGCAGCACGTGGTCCGTCACGCGCACGATGCGCCCCAGCACGCTGTGCCGCTACACACTACAGTACTGACCGGGTCACTGTCGGAGGGCTCGGGCTCGGGCTCGGGGCTGTGCTCGCGCGAGGACAGCGGCGCGGCGCGGCGGTGCGGGAAGAAGTACTCCTCGAAGGTGTCGCGCACCCAGCGCCGGTACTGCAGCACGTGGTCCGTAACGCGCACGATGCGCCCCAGCACGCTGTGCCGCTACACACTACAGTACTGACCGGGTCACTGTCGGAGGGCTCGGGCTCGGGCTCGGGGCTGTGCTCGCGCGAGGACAGCGGCGCGGCGCGGCGGTGCGGGAAGAAGTACTCCTCGAAGGTGTCGCGCACCCAGCGCCGGTACTGCAGCACGTGGTCCGTAACGCGCACGATGCGCCCCAGCACGCTGTGCCGCGCCAGCAGCGCGTTGTGCGCGCCCACCGCCTGCTGCAGGATTATGTAGCCGTAGTCGAAGGCCTGCCCACAGAAACACACGTTAAAACAACTCTTACCAACGTAATAAAGAACATCATTTTAAAAAAGGACTGACAACGCCAACTCGAGACATGGTTCCAGAAGTTGCGAATGGCGAAAATGAGGCCAAATTAATATCCAAGATTGGGTGATTGGATCCAAAGAGGGCCCAAAACAATAATAAATGAGTCTATTAGGTACGGATAAGTCTCCAGCATTTAACAAGGGGTGAAGTACACGCGAGGTGTTTGTGCATCTTCGGATAGTTTAAAGTACTGACTTGTTTAACTTGTATCGCTCCGTAGCTGGAGCGTCCGATGTCGTTGCCGGGCGTCAGCGGGTCCTCGATGCACAGGAGCGACGGTCGGTGCCCGTCGTTCATCTCCTACGAACAGATCAAATCAGTGTTTACTTACAACAAACCGCTGATGGCAGACGACTGGCCACAGCACACAACACCAACAAACTGGTTATAGAAGTTCATTTACCTATTCTAGCGATATAGTTAATTACGTAAAAGAATCCTTAGAGAGCAATCCTCCCTAATAACTAGCTCGGGGTCGGCTTCCAGTCTAACTGGATGCGACTGGATGCCCGTGTTTTACATGGAGCGACTATCAGACCTCTACAAGCCAGTTTCTGGGCAACACGATATTCTTTGGAAAGCGTGATGATCAGATTTTCTGTCAGTTGACTACCTATAACGACTGTCAAAGAACTAAGAATGACAACCAGGACCAACGACTTCACGTGCTTTCCGAGCCACGGGGTGTCAGTGATTTCCTAGATAAACTTATGAATTGAAAAATTCACATTGATACTTGCCTGGTTTCGAATCCGCAACCTCATACATGAGAAGCGGGTGCCTTAACCACTGGGTCATCACGCCATCGACGACGATACAAATAAAGCAATGTATTGACTTTTTATAAGTTTTTTACAACAGTTAACCACGCCTGTATTTCTTCAAGGGTCCCATGCAAAATAGTCGAGCAGAAGGCTTCTTTCGAAATATTTCATATCAACGTATCAACGTCTCCATCCGCTGTATTCTGTTTGCTATATTGGGCGTATATACTTTGCTATTACAAAACTCCTCAACATACCTTTTGTATCTCATCTTTGGACACATAAGAACCACCATTCTTCACTCTGATAGCAGTCTTGACATAGTTGAACTTGCGTCCATACAGCTCAAAGAACTCGATGAGCAGTACTCCGAGGTTGTGGGGCTGTCGCAGCCGCTCGGGCCGCGGGTGCAGTTGCAAGAAGCTGATACACATGAGGATCAAAGAGTAGGAGGAGATGCCTCCCGTGAACACCTCATTCAGGTCCCGCTGGAGCAAGAACTGCTTCAGCACCATAACTAGGCGAGTGAGCACTGGGTACTTTTCCTGAAATTAACAAATGAGTGGTGGAAATTAGTATGGATAAACCTAATTAATTATAAAAAAATATGTGTGAGAACATCAACACAAATATTTCTAACTTTATGCTTCAAAGTGCGTTTGTTATATCAATATATCAAAAGAGCGGTATTCGTAAACCAACTGTTACAACTGAAATGTGCTTGCCTGTACTGTGAGTGATCCACTGATGTGAATCTGTCATTCATATGAGTTGAACTGTGAAAATAACAGGGCCAGACCTATGGTTCAAACGTAGAACCCCTAATGTTCCCTGGGCTACACATTACTTAGGTAATATTATGCAGTAATCGCGCGTCGACAAAGGTGAGTGAACGTAGTCGATTATTATCAAATACCTTCGCTGTATGATTCAGAGTGGTGCTAGAACGAGGGCAGACATGTTAATTGCCACGATTGCTCGGGCAGGCCGGAATGTTCGTAATCATAGGAAACTATGTAAGCGTAAGCACGTTGTAATAAATTCATGTTTTGTTCAATTATCTACTGTTATCAATGAGGTAATGAGCTCAGTGTTTAATCCTTTAGTAATGCACAGTAAAAAAAAACTGGGCAAGTGCGAGTTGGACACGCACACCGAGGAAATTTCCGTTAATGAGTCGAGTAGATTTTTCCGTGACGCTACTACAAACAAATTTCCGGGATCTAGATCAACGAGAAGTACCCTATGAATTTTGATTCCTTACAGAGCGTCGAAATGTACGTTTTTTGCGACATAAGCAGCCGTATGTTTTTTTTCATTAACTTAGAAGTTTGTTTTTTTCGCAGGTACTTAACCCTAAAAAAAGAAGTCGTTCAAATTATTTCCGGTAGGTACCTACACGAGGAGCTCGAGGAAAGGATTTCAAATGCAATTTAAAATTATTTTACTTGCCAATATTGTGTAAAATTGTTATTTTATATGTTTTCACAATTCTATGTTAATTACTGTAAGTGAACATATACTGTTTTAATTAACATTATTAAATTTAATTAACTATAAATAAATAAGTTAAGATTTACGATTCCACCTCAAAGGTCGAGGACACACGCTGTGAGTACACCAGTAACACACAGTAGATAGTGTACAAATAAAGCAAGAAACTTCTACTGGAATCATTCGAATCAAACCAAGTACTTACTGAAGACACCGGTGCACGTGCAATTATTATTATTTGTCATTTTATCACAGAACCTTGAGGTTCTGGACCTTTGGGAGGCGTACGAGGAGCGGAAAACAACTCGCAGAGGCCTTTTAGACTTTTGATGGAAATCGTATGCGCTATATTAGTGTACCTAAAGACCAACCCTGGTTGGTAGGAAAATATTGCAACGTATGGAAAACCAAGATAATACGGCTATGGTTTTTGGAGTCTTAAGTGGACTGGTAACCAGGAACTATGTAAGACTATGGGTGCCTGAACAATGTTATTAATATCCATCAATAAAAACAGGGGGTGACTTGCGCACTCAACAAATTGGGTTCCCTACTTGTTTTCGAAAGTTGATGATTCGATTTTTATTATATCGAACACGGTGTGTCGATAATTCAGTTGTACGATGTTTTATTCCGTCGATGCGTTATTGGTGCGATGTAACGTTTGTGCGAAAAATCCTGTTACGAAAAACCCTACAACGATTGCTCATTTGTTCGGTAATTTATTAGTTCGAAAGTATATAGGTTTGAAAAGCCTACTGTTGTCCGTGACATTTAATTAATAATCTTATGTTGCATTATAGAAGTTAAGAAAATACATTCCTTTTATTGAAAAAAATGTATAATTCTTGTTTATTATTTACATTAAGTAAATATATTAAAATAATCCTAATCTATCTATACCTAAATAACTTAAATTAAAATATATACAAAAAAATGTTTTATCTATGTTACCTACTGTAAATTTTATTCTAAAAAACAAAATCCTAAAATAAATTGGCATACCTACAGTACTTAATCCTATTATTTTTCAGAAAAAAATTTTTTGCATCTTTTTGAACATTTCCTTAACTTTTTGCGGCAGGCGCGTCTGCTATAAAAATTACGATATTAAATATTTACATATTTATTTATATTACGATATTAAATTTTTTCTGAAAAATAATAGGATTAAGTATGGTGGTATTAATATATTAATATATTAAGTATGGTATGCCAATTTATTTTAGGATTTTGTTTTTTAGAATAAAATTTACAGTAGGTAATAATAATAATAATAATAATAAACATTTATTTTGCAAACATGGGTATAGTACAAAGATGTTATTTTTATATTATAGAGTCCTCCATATTTTGCCATCACATGGGCATGCAAATTACAATTTATTGAATTTCATTACAATTTCATTAAAAATAATAATTATAATTTGGTATTAAAATTTCAGCATATTGGTCAAAGTAATTAATGATTATTTCAAAATAATAAGTTTGAAATATAGATAAGGTAACATAGATAAACCATTTTTTTGTATATATTTTAATTTAAGTTATTTAGGTATAGATAGATTAGGATTATTTTAATATATTTACTTGATGTAAATAATAAACAAGAATTATACATTTTTTTCAATAAAAGGAATGTATTTTCTTAACTTCTATAATGCAACATAAGATTATTAATTAAATGTCACGGACAACAGTAGGCTTTTCAAACCTATATACTTTCGAACTAATAAATTACCGAACAAATGAGCAATCGTTGTAGAGTTTTTCGTAACAGGATTTTTCGCACAAACGTTACATCGCACCAATAACGCATCGACGGAATAAAACATCGTACAACTGAATTATCGACACACCGTGTTCGATATAATAAAAATCGAATCATCAACTTTCGAAAACAAGTAGGGAACCCAACAAATTGGCCCCAAAAACGGTCGCTAGCAAAAAGTGACGTAGCAACAAAAGAGCAACATATCCTGAGGCGCTTGAGGAGTGGAGAGGTATACCACGGCTATCAGGACGATCCCGGAAGTACGGTCAAGATCTCTACCAGCATCTTACTGGATTATACATCCTTCTCCCGAACACGTTTGACTTGCGAATCTCCACGCAAGCCAGCCAATAAAGGCAAGGGAGGTGGGAGCTCTGTGCCTTGTCGGCGTTCACTACGGCCGGCCAATTAAGGCAAGCCGGAGATGATGAACAAGCATTCTCCCGGGAGATCGAGTCCGTGGGGCCGCTAATGCCCAACAGTTCGCCACTAAACTGCCCTGCGGATTGTATCTCTCTTAGTCTGGCCCCTCACCCTAGTCATGTAAAGGTAACGCAGCAACCGCTGCCGGTACAGACCTATGGTTTCTTGGAGCGCGCAAGCGCCCTGTCACGACGTTAACGTAGAGATACTTTGTGTTACTATTATTATTATTTGGTAGGACACACTAGCAGCTATTAGCTGATGTATAATTGCCGTACTTTCGTGAACAGTTCTTTTGCACAGTTTCAGGTTTGGCTGAGGCCCGACCCAGCTCTCAACGAGATCCATTTGACGATCTAAACTGAACGGTTAAAGCTATACAATCTATTTAGCTCCATCCCGCTTTCTCACTCGCAGGCTTGACATTTAGCAGGTCATGGCAAGGTACGGTAATGATCAAGAAAACAGACGAAACCACTAATAATACGCTTTACTAAAACTCACCTTAAACTGTTTAATTAGCTCAGCGCTCTTCACTCCACTGCTCATGTTGAATGATATATCCACCTAAAAAGAAAGCATGCTATTATTTATCAAAACATTGTTTTAGGCAGAGGTGAGACTGGTGGTCTGGCTTTGCCTCCTGGACTATCAGTGAAAAGTTTTTTCTATTAAGTAGCAAAAACCGTATAAAAAAGAATCAAATCTGTTTTGAAGCTCAGAAGACATAATCAGAAAATCAGACACGAAGCCGTCGGTAAAAAAGTTTTTTTTTTATTTTTTTTTATTATTGATAGGCCCGCGCTTGACTACTCTCCAACCTAATGGTAAGTGAAGCTTTCATTTTCACACTTGGTCACTTTTGACGGAAAAACCCCTAGGTTGTAGCTGTTAGGAAACACAGACTCCGGCAGGGAATTCCAGTCCGTAGCTGTACGCACAATGAACGTGTTCCCAAAATTGGTAGCGTTTTCGCCGTACTATCGCGGTCATTTCTGCCTGATCATTTAAAAAAAAATTTTGCTTGGAACCTGCGGCGCGGCGCCAAAGCAAACTCTTTGAGGATTTCGTTTCGGGTGCAAGCAAAAATGAACTTAGCAGTGGTCAGGCGGAAGTGAGTTTGATAGTACGTCTGGTGGCCCGGTGATGGAACGGGCTTGGCACAATTAAATAATGCAATTTCGTCGTACACTCGCCTAAAAGTAACCGGCAGGAAACCGACAGGCTTGGCAACTCGGCATCGCGTCGGTACTCAAGACTTTAAAGCTTCCCTTAGATAATTTAACAATATCATTTAGTCAGTTGCCCAAGACTGGTCGTTGTGGCGACACGAAATGTTTTTCTTGTTCTATATCCCGGAGATGTTTACCTAATACCAACATCTGATACATTTTCACCATATACCCAACTATTTCGGGGTCCGCTGCAAGTGTACTAAATTGTAGCTGAATGTACTGATTTAGCGGTTACTGCGCATTCAAGGTTGATCGCCATGATTGTACATTTTGTGTGACGAGGATTATAAACGATTTAAGAGAGAGAGTAACCATAGCAAATGATTCAACTTATTTGCAGCGTATTATATCAGTTTTCTTTGCATGGATTCAAGGGCGTCGCCAAGGGGAGGGCACGGGGGTCTACAGTCCCCCCCCACCAGAGAATAGAGAGAAAAAATATTCTTTATTTTTTTCTATTCTGTTACGTTCGTAACATTTATTAACCACTTGTATACTTGTCATTTATAAAAACTCGATTAATTAAAAGGAACAATTAAACAAGTAAAACGCGTGTTCAAGAGTGGCCCCCTTGAAGGCGCGTTTTACTTTGGTTTTGGTGGCTTTGAAGTTTCACTGGGCGGAACTAAGGAAGGTGAGGACAGGCAATATGGCGCCATGCGCTTCGCTTGGTGTTGCGAACTCAGCACTTTCAGTGCTAGATTTAGCACAATTATGGTAAGAATTTTGGTGGTGACTACAGTGCTACAGCCTTGGTCATTTTAGTGGGTATTTTATTGAAATAAAGTTATTATTTTCTTTATTCACTGAATGAAACATATAAATTATATTTTTATTTTTTTTATTATTATTATTTCCTTCATTGGTTTTCTATACATATTTTTGATATTTTTAAATATTTCTTAATACAAATATATATTAAAAAAAAACATTTATAAATATAAAAACAGTAGTCCGCCGGTGTCGGGAGCAGGGTCCAAGCTACCGGTGGTTAAGGCTCCAGAGAAAGGAACTATTATTAAAATGTTGAAGTTTTCTCTTGCTTTAGCTTCAAAAGCTCTCGACTGTAACTACAATTCATACTTTTGCCATGATGACATGAAATACAGGCCTTGAGCTCAGTTTAGGGACCAGTCTCCCACAGTGTAATGCCCATCCTATATGTTACCGCAGAAATTATATAATATAAAATTCTCTATACTTCCAATAGCCCTCGATCATCGGCTGGCGACGCCCTTGCATGGACTAGTTACAGTTGTACATGTGAACTATATATCCACTGGATAAATGCCCCTCGGCAGGACTGCTTGTCAAATTTTTGAATGTGGACCCGTGTCGACTGTCAAAGATGGAACAACAGCTTCACGTGCCTTCCGACAGACGAGATTGATTGTTGATCGAGCAGCGACACCGGTAAAAGTTTCAAGTTAACCTTAATTTCGGTATTATGGGTAAAGTCGGCTCGGAACACGAGACCAGTCGCTGTGCAGAAACAAATTTGTGTGACAGCGGAAGTAAAGGAGTGTAAGCAATAGTGTTACCTTGACGTCAGAGTATTTGTCAGTCATCTTGACGATGGGCACGGTGGCCTTCTCCAGCACCTTGATGCTCTCCTTCTCAGCGATGTCCTGCACCACCAGCTCGCGCTCCAGCGTCCACAGCGGCAGCTTCTCCCATTGACCTGACACAGTACACACGCCTCGTAAGAATGAGACAAACACACAGTTCATAAGTGTAGGATAATGCAAAGATTTATTGCCATTCGTAGTTAGAGAGCCGTAATAACAACAATTCGTTTAGAAAAACCTTTATTTAAATTCATGCATTAAATTTAAACTGAGTATCACCCGTATTGCTGGCATATATATTTTTTTCTTTTTCCAAAAGTGAAACCTAGGCCATTTTTAAAGGACTGTATGAGAAATGAAAAGCAAAAAGAATTATATCTATTAATCATAACTAAACGAAGTTACACTATTTAGTAGATTGCTATAGGTTTTTATCACGCGTTATTTTTTAATTTTGGTTTCAGTATTTATGGTCTGCACGCATTAAACAATGTCCATCACTATCGCAATACTAACACGCATCTTTTCGATTCGTGTAACACTTATTGTTTTTACTGGTTTTAGTGATAAAAAACTGCAAGTGCAAATAAATAATTCAGGACTTAACAACTTAATCTATTTTATCAATAGCATTTTCAAAATATTACGTATTACACTAGTAACGCTTTTAAACGTATCTTCGGTCGGTTACGGTTTATGGACCTGGTTTGTTTTGCTACTGAGTTCTCGTGTTGTCCTCTAACATATAACCTAGGTTTCATTTCTGGCGAAAAGAAAAAAGTAAATCATGCCAAAAGTTTGCATTGGCTTTTACAGTTCAAATTACAAAGTCAGCCGCTAAAATATAATCCTCCCACCCTCACCCACGCATTAGTGTTTTTGACACACGGTTGTCAAGATCATTTTGATCATCACCCAATGCGACCAGATGTCATCGTAATAAGAAAAAGAAAAGTAAACCGGTAACATCGTGCAAAAAGCTCCAGCTTTACATTTCGGGTTAACGGTTCTATGACAACAAGAAAACCACTCGCGCAAAAACAGAGTGAGTCACCGACACCATCGGCAGAATACGTCTGATTCGATAACAGGCTCAAATAAATCATAGCGCGTCATGGCGCATAATCACATGGCTCCTATAGTCCGCTATGCAGACCGGCGCGTCGTGCCGACCAACTCGTGACAGACTACACAAATGCCTCTCCACCGCTCTGACGTATTAGGAAATCCGTCTGACGACCGACCAGATGTTCTCCATCTAACAAACAACTTGAGTGATTGTCAGTGTTCCGAATCGAATGCATCTCTCACCGTTCTATTCATATTTTGTCGATACGTCTATGATCGTCAGGATGTTGTAATGAATCAACACATACTTTTAGCATTACAGTCAGTTCTTTCAACGTTGTTTACACTAGCATTAGCGCAAGATTTAACGCTTTTCAGCGAAATTTTCTTGTTTTCAAGCATTTATGTCATAGTGATGCCATGCTCCCCACTGAGCGTACATATAAAGATATGAATGTATGTCGGTGGGCCGCGTGGTGACTCACGCGGGCGGCGATGCGTGACATCGTAATGTGTACGCACATCCACATAATGGGACGGTGCAAGCTCGCTGTTTGTTTTTCTTATACATTGTAAAGATGTGACTTTTGACACTTTCCACGACACTTATCAAGACAATTTCAATCTGAACTTAAATCAACACGACTATAGAATAGTGGATTAGTATATGAGCGTTAAGTTTATTGCGTCGTCAGAGTTTGACAACGTATTTCCGTCTAGCAGGTCAGAGGTAAATTGGTCTAAAATACTCAAGATGAAAAAGGGTCCAGGTCTATTTGATCTGGTAAGGCTGTCTGGATGATATCGCTGTCAGTGGTAAAACCGCCATTGTACACACATATTTTTAGGTGTACAATAGTTTATTCTATTATATTATTTACAAGTTAATCAACTTCAACGGCATTAACATTCCGTCATCGTGCATTATCATTCAAGTCCGTCATTGTGCGTAAACAGTAATTTCTCTCAATGTGTTCCCCGCTGCGCCACGAGCCCCTCTGCGTCGGTGTAAACACAGCGCACGTGGTGGCGCGCTGTCGTCACGCATGACATTGGAGGCCTGCCACGCCGCCAGCGCTCCTCGCTACAGCAGTTGCCAAACACACGGCTTGACTAACCGTTTGCCATCATAACAGTGGACTTAATTTTGATTCGATGAGTTTTGGCTCTTTCCAATGTGGTTGGAATCTTGGAAATTGGAATGAAAATCGCGTAGCTATCATCTTCGAACCAATTGGTCCGTCAAGCAGGAAAAACTAACAGGATTAGAACAGCCTGCTAGAGAACACCATTCCTTGAATGGAATAATTTAGCAGTGCAGACCTTAGACGTCACGAGTGATAAAGAAAATAGTAGACCAAATGCAGACGAAACGAAGACTGGAATTTGAAGAGGTATTCTGACTCCAGGCAGTTCAGGGATGGGTCTCCAATCTATCGATTAGTCGATTTCATAGCCATGTCTCCAATAAGCTACCTATGGCAATATAATCATTTTCGATGTCTCCATACACATGTTCCCACATGACCCCAGTGAATACACGGTTTTAAATCAGTGTGCTGAATGTCCGCAGCCAATGGTTCGAGGTCGCTGTGCGAATGGACGGGTATATAAAAATAGCTGCGGCGCGCGCCTACTGCCTCTACTAGTAATTGCTAACCCTTGTCTACACAATTCATCTGCATTGTTCTGTTATCACTATAGGATATGGATCCTGCGCTTTCTGTCCCCAAGGTCACCGGTTTGAGATCTATCGTATAAATCAAGATTATACTGTCTTATTCATTCAACATACCCGTTTAATCACGGCATGGTTCCTAGACATGAGTGACTGTTTCTTTTGTCGTATATTAAGCAAAAGCATTTTAATACGTTTTTCACTAAATGAAAAAAATACCATTTTCTATATTATCTATTATGTTATCCTACTAGTTCTAATATCGTCTGTCCACAAGCTGGCTTCGCTCTCAAGTGGTAGGCGCGTGGGCGGAGTTCAACAAACCGTGCTGATCGCGGGTCCATCAGTCAGCTGATGTCCACCCGTCATCCATGTCTCCCCTCACCAACGCGGTTGTTCCGCATTCCTAACCTGGCCTGTACATTGAAAGTGGCAGCCAATATCCCCTTCTCATGGTATTCGAAAGAATAGGGAAACCGTATGTCGTATCCATGGGATCCGTCTCCTCAAGGGAAGGCACTACTGCCTTCCCTTGAGGAGACGGATGCCATGGATAGCAAGTCCAAGTTAGTGATCACGCAAAATACTCAGAAATGCTTTACCTTTAAGAACAGTATTAATGGTATGCCGCCGTGTCCATACTGCAGTCGGTATTCCTAGTCCTGCCCACGCTTCAAGTATCTAGTTTGTACTTTAAACTGAACCAATTTGGCCTATAGGAATTTACAAATCAAAGTGACAGTGTGAAATTACTCTAGTTGAACAATAGCTATGTTGCCAACCCCTTATAAACCATCAAATCAGGAAAACGATTCTACTGAACTGAACAAAACCTCCGCACGATTTACGATAACCGATACCAGATTTTCATTTACATAACATGTATGACGTTGTTGCGACAAATCAGTCGCGGCGACTAGTCGCTCGCACCATTCATCGCGACGCGTGTTATCGCTCAGATAACCATTTCTATGACGACTTCGCAGTTCGTACCGATTACGGTTTCATGTTATATGGATTCTCGACTGCGGTCGTTTTCCGGTGCTTGACGCGAATAAAAACATGGCTGTCAATTTTAAGTGCATTCCAAAATAATAATAATGTCACAATAGTTTTCACCAACCGGGGGTTGTCCTTGGATGCACTAGCATTGTGCGTACAAGGACAATCGTCGGTTGGTATCACGTTCCAATAAAAGTACCTAAAAAGCCTCTGTGAGTTGGTTTCGGCTCCTCGTACGCCTTCCAAAGGTCCAGGACCTCAGGGTCCTGAGATAAATAAAATCATAAAAATAATAATAATAATAATATTCCACAACTATCACACAACACCGTCTAGTCTCAAGCTAAGCAGAGCTTGTGTTATGGGTACTAGACAGCTGATAAACATACTTATATATTTCTAAATACATACATATTATAGATAAATAACACCCAGACACAGAACAAATGATTCGTGCTCATCACACAAACATTTGTCCTGGGTGGGAATCGAACCCACGACCTCCGGCATAGCAGTCAGGGCCACTAACCACTAGACCAACAGGCCAGTCAAAATGTCGATATACTGTCATAGACAAATACAATCAGATAATAATTACGTCTTTACGAAACTTTACAGATGTGTCAGTTCCCCCACATTTCGCCAGTTGAGTTTTATTTCCATAGAATGATGTATAAAACGAGAATGGCACGCAGAGTGGGTATATTACGACTTGTATGTTAGGTAGGATGGCGCGAGTTCGGGCGCGATACTTTAAGTTTCAGTGGCACTGATAAGGCTGCGAGTATCAATGTCAGGCGTATGACCCTGTGATACACTTTTAAATCTTTGATACACTTTTACCAGATTTACAATATCAAAGGATAACATGATTACTGATTAGGTACCTATAATGATTAAATGGGATCTTTAAATGTAATCCACTCATTTTCTAGTCGGAAACTAGAACAATTCCAAATGATTAGGAACAGAAAATCAATGCAATGAAAATCTAAGTATTTTCAGCATTCTAACAATTATTCATTACGTAACGGTCGCTGTGAGAGATAGACTTAGGAATTTTCAGCAGAAACGTAAGACCGTCTCTACCGTCTAGAATGTATCTGGGCAGCCAGCGAGAGATAGCTACTACTTTTTTCTTGAATGACTTGATAAGACCGACTCGGTCGATTGATACTCGTAGTACAAGTAGCAAGATGTCCACAACGGCAGCTCGTGTCCATTGCAGTTTTACGGCGTGTCTAGTTGCCTACATAACAGTGAGTAGTGCCGCACTCACGACGTGTTTTGTAAACTGTGGATCGTACGCAGCATTGGTACTGGGGTGATTCAGTGAAGCCTGTTTTCACTAGTAATAAGCGACGCTTAATGAATGGCTAAGTTGTTGGATTTTCAGCGCTCGGACCATCTCCGTGAGTTGAAAATTCGTGACGCCTAGTATTCATGAAAACGGCTGTTAATGCATGAATGTTATCGAAACGGGGAAGTCCGGATTTGTATTTAGTTTAGCAGCAATTGATAAAATAAAATACCCAACAAGTCGAGAAGTGGGTAACTGTGGAAATCACTAATCAGTGAGTATTTAGTGGCAGCCAAGTGGCAGTTAACCAGCCTGATGGATGTCCCGATGATCGTATATTGTTAAAATCCCCGCTTAGGTCGAAAATGAATACATTTATTTATCCTGAGATCCCAGTATGTTCTAGTGAGTCGTTCAAGCAGCATGTTATGGTGACACACTAAGCCAGGCGACCTCCCGCACTCCGCAGACGACGCTAATGCCAAAATTGCGCGTCACGTACCACATACGCCACTTACTCAATCATTCGCACACATTCCTCACGGACCACAGACTAACGACGAGACAATTCTGATTGACGTACCAATCTATCATCGCAATCTAGTCTACAGTTGAACCAAAGGCTGTTCAATAAATGTCATAGAGAATAGGTTACTTCTCGGCAAGTGTGCACCATCGGCGGCTACATCATATCTTCCCATCAGGTGAGATAGCGGTCAAACGCGAGCCTATCAAAAATCTTGGAGCGAAAAAATATAACAGGTGGGGGAGGAAAGAAGGGTACAAAAAATCGAGGGCTGTGTACTGCAAGGGACGAAGTCGGACTGTGGATGATGATAAGGTTTTCTAAGACGATCTACGTTCTTCAGAGTAGGCGACGACTTTTGGGTATATATCAGAGGAAAGATTAGGAGATAAACCATTGTGGATTTTTAGAGAGATCTTCTATCAAATAGAACACTAAAAAGGATCGATAGGCAAACCATATTTATCTGGTAAATTATTTTGACAATGTTACAAACGAACATAGTGCATCTGCAGTCATGTATTACTTAACTGCAAAAGCAATAAAATGACCTCACCAAACACGGCTTATCCTTGGTAAGAACATACTGACTAACATCTATTGTGATTGTTAAGGTGACTAGGACATCCGCACTCACGGTGTAAGGTACAGAACATTCCAGATTGTGATCATTAATGATGTCATTAACGTAGGTACTCGGAGTAAATATGTAACTTACAGCTTTTTGTGTAAACTTCTTGGTCAAATGATGCAATCTGTTAGTCTTACTACTGACGCTAAAATCGACAAGTCCAAAGACGCGTCGTTTTCGCATCAAGACATCTAAACAAACATCGGGGTGAGTGCGAGCGTCCTTCACCGACAGTTACCGGCACTCGCACATGTCACAGCTATACACGGCACGCGTTGTATACTTGTACAGCGTGTGCTCAGACGAGGGGCCACTGATGTTGCGCTCCACAATGAAAGGGATGTTCCGGAGACACTGACCGTTGCACTTCTTTACAAAGGGGGAAGTGGGGTCCAGTTTATTAACTGTGCTGATTTAAGATGCGATTATGTGATGGCTCAGTATTGAATAATCTTTGCCGTTTGGCAAAACAAGCATAAGTATTGCCTCTTTACTTCGACAACGTGAAAAGTCCCACAATAATTTTATTGGGCTTATCAAGTGGTCGAAGCAAAGAGGCGATATATTTAGACAAGCAGATTTTAATGTATAATCTGCTTATCTTAAACTATGCTAACTTTTCTTTGGATTAACTACTAGGACCCATTTTCGACGCAAGTTCTTCCACGTAATCTTGCTTATTTGCCAGCTAATTAGTATTTATTTTAATATGTTATCATCAGGTCATTACAATGCAAAGGTGTGTCTTACAAAATTCACAAAATCACAATAAACATAAAAAGGTAAATCCCTTGCTGGGTAATGAGGCCAAAGCCCAGTGAACGAATGCACGACAGAGATACCGGCCACCGACCCACTGCCACTAACAACAGTTCTGCAGATTATACGATAAAAAAACTTGTTTTTAAAATAAAGATTAAGAGGCATTAATACCGCGTATCAGCTGCGCAAGCTTTGGGTGCACCTAGGCGGTATTGTTGACTGAATTTTTTCTAGAAATTACGATGTAAGTAAAACCCCAAAATTCACGCCATGTTTTACAGACATAGTCATAGATAGAGCAAACTAGCAGCGGATAAAGACTAAAGAAAGGGTAGAATGGCGTTATGAGAGGAAGGAACTCGAGGGACCCTTAAGTGTATACAGCAGTGTATTACGAGAAATATATCAAGCTATTCTGAAAAACTTGCTTGCGAGACTCTAGATACCACAGGTCGACAAACAAGACCCTGAACTATAGGACATGATGTGTCAGTCCCCGAGGAGTCCTGTGGGCTGCGGGCGCGGGGCGGCGGCGGCCTTGCGGCGGCTTTACGAGCGGCGTCTAGCCGGCTCTAATGTGTGCCCTCGGATCAAATAGTGGGTAAGAGACAACGGAAATACGCGAAAAGAGGCTTACGTAGGTTAACAACGAAAATATAAAACACATCAACAATTGTTAAAATCTCAATGACGCCACTACTCACGGAAGATTTCTGGTATGGTGTCCACCATGTCTTGAGCCACCATTAAGAAGTTGAAAATTCAAGCCCATTTTAAGTGTCTTTTATAGCAAAAACAACCAATATGATCTGTGAAATTGCTGGTTTAAAATTGTTTTTTTTAACAGAGTTCAAAATTCTTTTGCGAAACTCTCGTCGTTATTCATCAAATTCCTTTCCTCATTACTCTTACGGGGAAAGTTCGAAAATGCGGGATATTTTTAGACTGTGTGTCACATGTAGTGAACCTTCTGTGTGCGCTTACTTAGTGCAAGTCGCTTACTACGCACGTTCAAGTATCCCAGCGTCTGTCCGCAGCGGCCTGGTCATGAATTGATCGGAACATGATGTACATTTACATTTACAACTACATTTTAGCAGCTGTTGCCGGGCGGCACACTGTCGATAACAGTGTTTTATTGTGTCATACAGTTCTAAATTAAGTGAGAGGCGAATGGCACTCGAATCAATCGATATACAAGTTTAAGCCAATTCCGTCGCGGTCACGTCTTTGATGGACAAGATGACCGCTATTGACATTTCTCAGAGTCTCAAAAAGTCAATTGAATACTGTTGTGAGCAAAATATCCATGACGAGTCAGAAATAGTCTTCAAAAGAGCCATTTGCTTTCAGTCTGAATAAGATGAAGTCATTGACCACAATGTCCTATCATTTTTATAAAATACCGGAGCTATAGACCCGCTCCCATGATCCCATCCCTGCAAGTCTGAGATCATTCACAGTATACACCGTCTAGTTCTAATAAAAGCCCGTCAGCACAGTATGTAGGTCGCCTGACTACTGAACACCATTTTTCGCTCAACGTCACGCGATGTTGCGAACAAAATAGCACAATAAACCGCTGTGCTTAACATTCGATTAAAACCGGCGCGGCGATTAGATTACATACTATGCAGATTGTGATGAATTGTGTGCGCTGATTATTTAGATCTCCTAAGTGCTGTTCCGTGCGGCTGATAGTCCATGCCACTAAATGAAAGCAACAAAAACGTGACGTCTATAAACTGTGTGTATTTTAGTTCGTTCATAACCCGACGATGACGGTATTTAATACTGATATAAAAGCCCACCCACAGCCATTATAATTTGTGGTTCTCGTCCCGGGCTAGAACCAAGTCTATCGGAACAGTAAAGCCGACAGCGCGTCTGTTAACCCCAAATCCCCGAGGTGGGAAATGTTCCTTAGAAGCGGAATCATGTTTATTACGGCATACATCATGCCCGGAGAGCGTTCAGGAGCAGTTTAGTTGCAAAATTATGTTCGTTTTGGGACAGATTTCGGGAAAATTCACAGTTTAAGCTTGTTTAACTAGGTCACATTGGAAATCATTCAGACATGACACTCACATCCAAATTTAATGACATGAGTCGAGTGTAAACAAATAGACAATTAACATAGCGATGCCGTTACACCGGCGGCGCCGGGACACCGGTACATATTATGTAACAGGCGTCACAAGTGCGCGAGAGCGCCTGATCAACTGTCAGTCATCCAACATTGTTGGCACTCCTGTACCTCTACCATAAGTTTTAAGCAATAGTATTCGTCGCTACTCGATATCGACGCCGTAAATATTTTGTATAGCAAATTTTGCAGCGCCTCTAGCGGTCACTTGCGGAACCAGCCATACAAAATATTTACGGCGTCGATATCGAGTAGCGACGAATACTATTGCTTAAAACTCATGGTAGAGGTACAGCTCAGCCCCTGCCCTCGCTACTGATAACATTATGCGTCTAGGACCTGATTCGTGGTAGTCAAGCGTGTAGACGCCGAGCGTTTCATCATTATCTACGTCACACCGTCAACATAGTTAGTTAGTACAAAAGAACAGGGGTGAAAATGTATTTTGAGTAACATTATTCTTCAGCCAGTTTGCCACAGCGTCAAGAATGCGCCATGGGTACAGCTTCAGGATGGTGATATTATTATGAGCACAGATCAGGATGTAAGGCAACACGAGATACTCACCAATAACCACGAGATCAATGTCGCTGGTGGGCAGGTACAGGCCCGTACGGAACGAGCCGAACACCTCTACGCGTGCCTGCGGCCACAGCGCCAGGATGGCGCCGCGGATCCGGTTCACCACGGTCGAGCGCACTAGGTGCTCCGTCTCCGTTGGCGACATGTACATGTAGAAGTGCTCGATCTCCTCGTGCAGCCTGGAACACACAACAAAGCTGTTAACAAACAAATCAATCACGTTTTAGGTTCATGTTTTGGAAGCTAAGCACCATGGGATGTCTTCAATACAGAAACCTGTTTACAGTATTTTAAGGTACGCTGTTTAGATACGTGCTGTCAAATTGTCCAACGACATGCCCCAACGCTGTCAAATTGTCCAACAACATGCCCCAACGCTGTCAAATTGTCCAACAACATGATCCAACGCTGTCAAATTGTCCAACAACATGACCCAACGCTGTCAAATTGTCCAACATATCCCGCATCGCGTGAATGCGTTGTAAAATGTTAAGGGACAGGTTGCGGGGCGCTGGGCAACGTTGTAGCGTTACGTAGATGGAGCGTTGCGTGTCATGTTTGAAGACATTTTATCCCTGTTTCTGAGGCTTTATGTTACCCTGATTATTATTATGTTATGATATGTTACCCTATTCTATTAGTTCCGATTTTACATTAGAGTCACTAGCTTTATCGAGTGAGTTAAATCCTAGTAATAACTATTGTATCAGAGTGCCTAAGCGAAAGGCGTGATTGATGTTAACCTGAATTGTCGTGCAAATAGAACCGTTACTATTACATAGATTACTGAATCATTAATACTCAATACTTTATTGCATTCCATATTATGTACATAGATGGTATGAAATATTGCAAGATCAATATGGACCCTGTCGGGCACAGCAAAGTTAGGAGAGAGGATGAAGGCTCATGCAATTAATTATTCTAAATCTAATAGATGTATAGGTATGATGTATTGGTAAATTATGTCAGATATTTTAATTTATTTTTGTCATCATTATTATTGAATTATATATATAGATTTAAATTAAATTGTGAATACGAGTAATTATTTTATTATGTCAAAGTATTAGTAAATTATGTCCAATATTATATTTACTATTTTTTGTCGTCATTTTTATTAAATTATGTTATTATATATACGTATATTGTTATCATCATATCATTACAACAAGACAAGATTGTCGCATCAATACACTGCTATTGCTCCAGCCAATCTGGTCTAGGTCAGGGAAAAGCGAATAATAGCTTTTTAATTGACTGTAGACTTTATCAGAAGGTAAAAAAAAACAGAAAAATATTGTAACATCCGAAAGATCCGGTTCGGTAATGATTTCTTTAAGATTTGCTAAAGCTACAAACTTACGCAAGATGAGGCCAGACCGTCTGCAAACTCTAATAGACATAACTAGCTACAAGCTTGACAACTTTGCTAATATAATCACAAGTATTAAATCCGGCGCGGCTGTCATTTCATTATTATTCCGCTGTGATCGTAACACAACGGCAATTACGCGAGACTTGCTAATTAAAAGCCGCGTGTTCCGACCTTCACATGGTCGTGCAGCCCGCGGTCCCGTCTGTCAGCCGTGCCAGCCGCCAGCCGCCAGCCGACCTTAACACACAGACCTTTCACCGGAATGCACTACTGGTTTTGCACCACATTCTTGTTTTTGACAGTCACACCTCAAATTGATTTCGATAATATTGGCCGTACAAATAAAAAGGTAATTTAGTTTCGATTTAAGCAGCATGGCCTAAAATAAAAAGAGTTAATTAAAAACTAAAAAAAAAGCATATATACGGCCGAATTGAGAAACCTCCTTTTTTTAAGTCGGTTAAAAATTAAATGTCGACTTGTCCCTTGCATACTAAAACCTCAAGCAGAATTATAAACATTTTTCTTCAAGCTACATAGCTTCACCGGCACCAAACAGTACATGTCCCAAGGGAATTACCACCTTAATAAGAATGATAGCCAGCCCGTGGGCATCCCCAAGAGTTGTGTATGTCCATTAATCAAACGTCCAATTCATCATTTCCCTGGGAGCCGCGCGGCCGCCAAGACGTGCTCTGCATCTAGACGAGAGCTCGCCCCACTGATGGCACCTAGCTATGACCTATATTCACCATCATATTTCAAAACCCTGAATAGGTAATCTTCGTATAACCTTTGCTTGCATCTATGAGTGTCTTTGCATATTTTCGCAATAGGTCGAGCCGGTATTTCGCAGATGAACGAAGATTTAAGAGCCGGTCAAACACGCCAATTAAAAAGTTTCAAATGCATAGATATTCCAAAGAACAAAAATGCTAAAATGCCGCGCGCTGCTAATTGCATTCCGGTCTCTATGTTTACATACTTGGAAGAACATGCTGAAATGTTTTACACATGAGCGATTCAGGACCATTAATTAGTGAGCAAGTAAGCCACATACCGAGCCAGCTCCCGAGAGCGAAGAAGGGAAGCTATCTATCTAATAAAGTTTTCAAAGACTTCTAGAAACTTGTTTTAGTTGTGAAGTAACAGCGGAAGCGAATATAGGACACGGAATTGCGCTGCAACAGTCTATGCGTTGAACGCCTAGACTTGTGCGCGTGACAATTACTCAGGTATAGGTACCACCAGCTTGCTATTAGCACATATTCAGAGTTCAGGTTATTTCCTTTTTAGCGTTGACTTGTGTCACTACGGATAACTTTGAATTTTATATGTATAACGATGATGTCATTCATTCACAATATTATATCAGCGTCATGTTCATCAATCTGTCTGATAATATAGCAGCTAAAATACGGAGGATAATTTCATAGACTGCATACCAGCCAACAGAACAACCTTAGCGACCCTGAGCCCCTGTTAGATGCTCTGCTAAGTTGTCAAATCCAGTTTTACAAAGCGAGTTACCTCATCATCTAAAAGGACAAGTGGGGATGTCAATCAATCGAAATTATATCAGAGAGCAATCCGTTTAGATATCAGCAGGATATTTGAATAAATTATGTTAAACAGATTTTAATCTTCTAGGCCATCGTCTGCACGAAATGGAAGCTCCAGAGACAGCATCGTATTCTGAGGAAGCTCGTCACAAGCAGTTTTGTTTACTTGTCGCTTCCTCATAACTACCCAAGCTTGCTTGTTACTTCGCCTTTGAATTCCCTCGATTTGACACTCAGAAAAAAACGAATCTCGATTTTATTATTGAGATTTCCTCTTGATAAAATGAGTTCTCGATGAATGATGTAGGTGAATGAACTAGGGCTAAAACTTTTATGATAGGAATGTGATGAACAAGGCATTGAGATGTGTTGGCTGTCCTAACAAAATCCTAAGGCATTTTCCACGACTAAACTCTGGTGTGTTGTTTACAGTAGCCGCAAAATCTTGGCAACGTTTTGTCAAGTAGTTCCCGAGTGATGGCGCAACAAACAAGCGCGCGTTAACGATGTTTAGTTAGGACAACAAGACACTAACACAGCTGCTGAGTTCGCAACCATAACAAAACTGTAGCATTATACGGAACAGTCTACAATGGGACCTACTTCATCAGCTGCATCAATTCATTCATGGTCGGATGTCACGCGAAAAGCATCTAAGTGATTGACATTCGAATCAGACCCATTCATTCGCTTTACACATTCAATTTACGTCTCATTATTACGAGTGTGACATGTTAAAAGTTTATCGATTTTCATTGAGCGAGGTGGTATCACATGTAATGAATAGTTTACTGAACTGCCTTTTGACTCTCATTAGTGACGCACTGACGACTTTTGCACCTAGCAGTGCTACCTTCTTTGATAAAGAATCCTAATGGAAAAAGATCAGTCAGAACGAACTTTAGAATTAATTTGCTTCAGAATATTACAAAATCAACAATTCGCAGTAAACGACACGTTACCGCATCCTAGTGTTACTTTCGCGCCGCGTCGTAAACAAATACAACAAACAACATTGCGTGAACGTGCACATGTGAGCAGATTACTCGGTATTGCATCGTAAATATCACAGCAGGCCTTCGTGGATAGATAAAAATACTTCGGGACACTTCCGTAAACATCCATTTTGATGAGAGATCTTGGTCTGGATCTGCTTCTGCCAGACTCCACGCGCGGTATCTTACTATAGGTATCGCTATAAAGGGCATCAAAGTGCCGCTGTATCACAGAATATATAATAGTACCTTAGCTGTATACAGTTGTTAGTACCTTCTCCCATCGCCTTTGCTTGGCAATTGGGTTGAGGGCTGGAAGCGAGGGATACACGCAGTGTTTTCTACTCTCAGAGCCATGCTGTCTCATTACGCACATGACGCAACCCCGTTACAAAAATTATAACGTTTACAAAATGATGTAATAATTGTAATATGTAATAACATGATGCTATTACATTATGTGCACTTACTACGATTCATAGAGAACCTAATCCATTAATAACGTCGTGAATCGTGATGATACATTATCGTAATGTTTGTATTGTGACCATTGACATATATATTACTAGCGTAAGGACCAGGCCAACCGCGCGATTAAATGGCACTAGCGCGGTGGCCCTAAAATTACAGTTTAGGGCCAACGCGTCTCAGTTGACAGTGGCCCGTGTGCGGGAGTGAACGAATATTTGCTTGTCATAAAAATGCCTATTTGTGTGGTAAAAGGCTGCAAAAATTATGATACAAAGGTTAAAAAGGAACATGGGATATCGTATCATCGATAAGTAACCTTACATTAATTTTGTTACCATTAAGTTATTAAATAAACACATTTTATAGCGATAAATATTTTACTACCGAATACCACAGTGGCAGCCATTGTGTGGCCGGTACTGCACGAAGTAAACTTGTACGGACGTAATTTTTATTTCGTTATTGTACTTAGTACTTGTAATTTTGAATTTTAGTATCTAATGTGTTTTATATTCAATAAGGATACAACAAAAATATATTTTAAAGAAATAAGAATCTTAGAAACGATACCTACCTAATTGAAATTGAATATTTTATTCTTAATATATTTTGAAATATAGTTTTATTTTTTCACGCTGAGATGACATTTAAACTACCTAGCTTTCGCCCACGACTACTTCCGCGTAAATTACGAAAAAATAATAATAATGTAGCTTACCTACATGCTTTCTTGAGGCTCAATCTTAGTCCGTACCACATAATTATCATCGAAAACGGTTCAGTAGTTTAACCGTGCAAACGCGGTAGACAGTTATTTTCGTATTTGTAATATAAGTAAGTAAAAGTATGGATATATGGACCAACTTCCGATGACGATGATTTTTTTTCAATTACAGATTTCCAAATGATGCAACTCATGCAACGCGTAAAGAGATTTGGAGTAGCATTATTCGGGAACAACAACCGAACTGTACCTACCTTTATGGGCATGCAATTGATTTAATTGTACCTACTGACTGCTAAAATACGAAATAAAAAACCCATACGCGCGAACAAGGTTACGTCGATCACCTATGCAGTGCGGCAGTCACGTAATTCGAATGAGTTATCACAGATGTCGCTATTTTTGCTTGTATTATGAAAGTTTATAAGAAATGTTCAGTTGGGCGCATCCTTCCTTTCGAAATCATTGATTGTGACTTTTATTTTTACTCAACGCCGCGTTAACATACAACGAGCCAGCTGTATCAATTCTGCAACAGAGAACTGTAAACTGGACAAAACTGTCGCAACTGAACTCAAACTATCGCAGAGCTTGTTATTTCTTTTGCAATCATATCTACTGACCGAAATTGTTCAAATCTGTTAACACTTTTGTATCACTTCAACGTTATAAGTTCAGCTATTTATAAAAATTTATCATTGAAATAAATCTATCCGATGGCTTTATCATCGTGATAAATACAATTTGACAATATCAATTTTTAATTTAAAAACCTTAACGTTGTTAAAGTTACGCGTTTAAATTTATTTGAATATTTAACCTAGTTCAAGAATACTACAGTGAGGGCAGAGGCTCCTTGTGGCGGCGGTCAGGGGGCAGCGACTGCCATCGTCAAGGTCGGCCCACTTGACTGCCGCGGTGCCGCCTCGAGCAGAGCTGGCGTGCAAATAGAATAAATAGTTGACTCAATCATACCTATTGTTTGTTACGCTGATTTATTTACATTGTGCAATTTATGCACATGGTAATTTGTTACTATGTCAACCGAGCGCTGTGTGGTCATTCTGCATTCTGACCCTAGTGCAAGTTAATTTATTTTTATTTTAACTTATAATACGTAGCTGTTTGTAGTTTAGTGACATAGATTACCTCAGAGCAGACCACAGCCAACCACAACAATGCCACATAATAGATAGGTATTACTAAAATACAATATTGTGGTCAACAACAAGTTATGCTCATTGCATAATGTATTGTGCAGATAGTGATTCTGTGCTTTGATTTTTGCACACATTTATTTATGGTTAGTTTTTTAAGCCTATTTTGTGTTTAACCTCTGGGCAAAGGAAAGGGTAGTAGTTAACCTGGATAATTACATCCAATTATAATTCTTATTCCTTGTTTAGGAGGCACTTCGCTGCGCTCTACTGCAGCGCCATCATGCACTTCCGGTTAAGCGGAGAAGTAATTCTACATCGAGTGACGACTTCAAACAAGTTGCAGGACGCAGAAGTCTTGAAAAGACTTAACTTCAAAGACTTACAAAAAATCTAAGCAACGTAAATTGCTTATTAACTTGATTTCGGAAATGAACGTCCAATCTCCGTCGTGAATACTAGCTCAATCAGGTCAACTTACTGCTGTTTACCATTCTCGACAAGCACCCAAATTGGCCAGTAACAGCGTATTCCACTCGATGCGCTGGCAGCTAGTCAGAACATAGTACAACGTACACACCCCCGCCCCCCGGCATGGTCATCGTTATGTCAGGTCGCGCGTCACGGCAATGAGGACTGATTGCTGCGTCTATTCCGACCGCGGCCGCTGGCCCTCCGCCAGGTACCGGCCGTCATCAGCAACATCGAGCGGAATCACAAGCTGTAGCTGATTTACTACAACCGCACAACATGACGACCGCGCATACTCATGGGGATAAGATAACATCTATCTTAAGAAAACATTACAAGCATACACATGACGTCCTTCCGCACCAGCGATGACGCTCGCTACAAGCGTCACGTCACAAGGCTGGGCGGCGGTCAACAACCCGCTTTTCACTTGTCCCCGTGCACAACGTTACTGATTTGATCGTGTTCCCCGGAGCTTCTGCGCTCGTCTATTGAGTGCAACAATGCTCAATAGTGCCGCCGATTGTGCGGCGGCAAGAGATACAGCACGCCGACCGTGTGCTCGCTACCTACTTGTTTCATATACACATTCATACGGGAGCTTTATGTTAATATTTCCAATCATAGCATAATAAGAAACGTTTATGATAATAAAATGTAAATCAAGTTGGCAAATATATCGCCGGACATTCTGCGCTAACATTAACTGCTGAATACGTAAATTCAGCAGATTATTCGCTAATATATCGTGCGTTCGAGAATGTCAACAACCGTCTCGGCTATAGCTTATTCCGAGTTAGTAACTAGTGCAGTTTGTGTGCACTCGCAGCGCTGTCAGCGTGCGTCGACGACGCCGCGCCGGAACACCGGCCTCACAACTGACTCTATCAATATGGAAACAGGGCAAACATTATTTTATCACAAATATACATAAATTCGTTCAAAACACAAAACGTTTTCGACTGCTGCTTGATACCGGAGATAGCGTGGAGCGATTCGAAGCAGTATAAAGTCCGTTGCCGAAATATTTAAATAAGAATAGAATCTTTACTTATTTTGGCCAGATTAAAGAGGAGAACAAAAGACGCGCTCGGATAAGGGATCTAACTGTTGTTCGGGAAACTTTGGAAGTTCCCAAAAGTTATTAAGGTGCTATGTAAATTTTATTCGATAAATGAGACGTTATAATATTATATGGTCACGATTCAAGCGATTGCATGGTAATCTTGTAGCGAAAGCAAAACACGGCGCGTATCGGTGGCTTATCTTTCCGCTCAGCTGCGAGACGCCGCCGCCGCGAGCTCCGGGCTCTGCACGAGCATGTCACCATGAGAAACCTGTTACATTTCATCGTACTGCAAGATCGGAAGTACTTCCAACAAGGCCGAATAGCCTTGCTATAAGTATTTATTTAACACTTAGTTATTTAGTGCATATATGTTTTATGAGCATATCTAATACCTACATAGACCATTTATAAATAAAATTGAAGTGTATAATTGTAATATCAAAATAACATTTTTTACTAAATGCATATGAAAGTATATACAATACCTATAGCAAAAATGCAATTTTTAGTTGTCTATTTGTTCCTGTTGACCTCTGAAACGGCTAAACCGATTTTGATAGGACTTTCACTGAAAGCTAATTTTAGGCTATAATTTACTATTTAGGCAATTTTAGAAAAAGTATAATATTAAGGTTATGCGCAAAAACGCGTAGAAACGCTACTTGAAATTGTAACAAAATATGGCATTGTGCAGTTTTACGAGTGTGCCACCAGGTGATAAATAAAGTATGACATATCTAAATTTATTTTTATAGATAAGTATTGAAAAAACAGAGGGCATTCCATATAATCACTACTTTCTGAATACTTACAAATCGAATTTTTATTATGATTTAAATAAATTTTATTCTTATTATTATTTACCAATTGAAGATTTACTGAGTTTAAATCCAACTTCAGCTTTCTAATTTTGGACATGATATTAATCTAATAGTCCGAGGGCTCTATCTCCACTGACTAAGTTCATAGTCTCAAGGGTATAATCAGTGCCGAGGTGTCTCGGAAAGTGAACTTGCAGAACAATGATGATGATGATTTTGGTGTATTATAAAGTTAATTATATTCTATAATTCTGCCTGTTTAAACACTAGCCTATTCAAACATTATTCAATCTAGAATTTTTGCTAATCTTCTCTCTAACATTATTTAAGTCACTAGGTATGTATTGTCAATCACTATAATAGTTAGTTTTGACTTGTTTCTACCTGATAGTATTTCAATGATGCTCAATTAATTAAACAAATTGTATTATTCTTACCTTTGACAGGACATAATAAAGTAGGTACTTATCAATTTAATAACATTATCACTTATGTGGGCAGTAGTTGGTTCTAGAACTTTTGAATAAATATTAATCATATGATGATAGTAACCCTTCCTGTTTCATGACTATGACAACATAGCATCACATCAACCTCAGTTGCATGAAAATTACCATAATTAATATTCCAGTATATTTTTATTTATTTTGATCTAATTTGTGTACAAGCATGGCAGAAAGCTTCCATCACTTTGTCACATCTCATAGATTTTAGACTCGTGTTGTTTGTAATTAGTTTAAATTAAAAGTATTAACTGACAAAAATAATGCGAATGGTATAAAACTAGACTGAAATGTCACTTTTACAGGTACCCGAGCACTTGAAATAATCTAAGTAAATATTAGCAAAGTATTGTGCTAAAGTATAGCCATGAAAATAGGTCTATTATAGCACAAATCACAGACAGAACATACTAATGTAATATATGAATAAAAGACTTGTATGCTCACAAAAAATCATCATCATCATCATCTATCTGCCCTTATCCCTCTCTATTTGGGGTCGGCACAACACGTTTTTTTCTTCCAATCAACTATTTAATTGAACAATGTGATTAGTATAGTTATATTAAAGAATAAATTAGATCTTATATGTCCCGGCCCAGCTTCGTACGGGTGCTTTGCTTTTACTAATACATAAAAACTACTTCAAAATCCATTGTGTGGAGAGTTTAGCGAACAAACAGACATGTGGACAGCGACTAATCAGCGTAGCTGATTTCTTTTAATACTCGTACTGACACTACTTGCTAGTTTAATATAGGATCAATGTAATTTAATAATTATTAACACGGAATGGGGTGGCTGTTGGTTACTCACCATCACATTCCGCTCAGCCTGTTACCATTTACATTGGTTTTCTTTTTATGGTTTTATTCCATTTTATTTGCTATTAACCTATGTTAAGGTTGACCGCTGCATCAAAAAAGCAAAAGCATGCTCTCAGTGCCAAGTTCAAGCTACAAATTCATTTTGTTTTCTTTTGTGATCTTATGCTTATTTAAATATGGATCAAATAAATATTAGGCAGTCCACATAATATAAATTGAGATGAGTGGTGCTACATAATAAACAATATAAATAAAAAAAATATTCTTTTTTAAGCCCCTAAGGCTACCCACTGACCAAGATTTATAAGCATTTAAAATGCCTAACAACTGTCATTTAGCCACAACATGGGTGTGCTTAACATATTTTGTATTTTTATGTATAAATGACTGTCAACCGAATGGCTATTATATACATGTAGCCATTCTGTCGATAGTCATATATATCTATATATGACAGTAAAAAAGCTAAATATATCAGGTGTTTCTAACCTATACTTAAATACCTGGTAATATCAGATTAGTACTTGAATAATTCTTGTATTATTATTATTATGAACTCCAATTAATCAATATAGAAGTTATATGTTTATTAATTAAACAAGTGTATTATTAGCTTTTACTATTTGAAGGTAGCTGTAAAAACTGGCAAAATTGTATTTAGATTATTTTACTTTTTCTTCTGAATAGTTATTTGAATCATGCAAATTGCACAAAGTTTTGGCTGCATGATCTGATTTCTTTTTGCTTGAACTTTGACAGTTACTGCCAAAGTTCTGGCAAAAGTTTATGAATACAATAAATCTATAGAGAAACACTTAGAGCAGGTATATCATTGATCTACTGATTACTTAGGAATCTTGATTGATTGATTTATATCTTATGGTCAAAGGGTCAAGGAAAACTAACGATAAATGGTTATGCAAATCAATCATTTTAGTTTAAATTCGTAATAAATTTCAAAATAGTTGGTTGTTTAAGAGTGGGAAGAGCGCGGGTGGCGCAGTGCCTAGCGCTCGGTCACGCCGGCGGCCTGCTCGGCGGCTGTTCGGCCACGACACATGCCTGCCGAGCGCGGCGCTCCGCCGCAAGTGTCACACCGCGCCGCCGACCCGCTCATAACCAACACGTCAAACACGTTGACACCGCCAGCCATCACCAAATTATTAAATTAAAACGTCACTCACCCCAAAATCCCCGGTTTATAATTAAAGTTGGGTATCCGCCACGGACAACCCCCGTATTCACCTATGAGAGCATCGTGGTTCTTGTTCAGGTTAAACGTCGATGCGCGGTTATCGTTCATTTTCCTACGCGCGGGGTTGAAATAATTGTTATTCCTACTTTCACCGTTCACATCATTTATTGGTATAAAGTCTGGCGCTTTATTCACATTAGGGTTAGCGTTTTCTAAGTTTTTCAAGTTCATTTTGTCTATATCACTTTGGGTTTCCCAGATACGAAGCCACAGGCGCTTCGCGGGTCCTTCCTGCTCGGGCTGATACCACGCGACGGCGGGATCCATTCAGCCGGAGCAAGGTTCCACTATATGGGATGACACATACTGTTACATTTCACATTTATATTATTATAATGAAAATTAACACAAAACAAAAATAAGTCACACCACATTCGGAACATGGACGACACGCGTTTGACACTTCACCAACTAGAGGGAGCCATCTTAGCAAAATAAGAATCTGGATTGTGGCTCAAATTAAACACTTCAAAATATTACCCATACTAATAGCAGTTTTATTTCAATATAACATATTGAAAAATCATAACATAGTATCTTGTATGATTATTAAATTTCTGAAATTGATTTTAACTGCTTATATGCTTAAGCATACCTAATTTGACAACAGCAAAAAGGATATGAAAAAAAATCGTTCGGATACACTCTTGACATGTCAAAGCATGACGTTAAACTTTATGAGTATACCTAAAAAGATTGCGTTTTAACTGTTTTTTTAGCTATCAATAGAGAGAATACTATTGATTTTGAAGTATAGTTATTTTTTTTTTTCAGTTTATGTTTAAAATCAAAAATGATTACGCATGCAATGCATGGCTAATATGACTTTAGAGCTGTTTAGAGCATTGTTCAGTAGAAAAGTAGACAACGTATCCAAACATAAATTGCCGACTGGCAATACTGAAAATTAATTTAAAAAACTAATGCAGTTTTATTTGAAATATTGAATCGACTAGATTAATAAAAATAGAAATACATACCGTAACTTCGCAATACATATTCAGGAGATACATTTCAGAAAGAATCTGTGTCCTGTTTTTATTATCATGGCAATTGAAAGGTTAATTACCTAATAGTTTTTGGCTTTTTTTTGAGTGAAGTTCATACTCTTTATGAAGTTCAGCGGTTCTTTCACTGACCTCAATTTATTTAACACAATCAATATTCACAAAGCAATTCCCAGCAGTCTTTGTGATTTAGAGTTGGTATAATTTTGTAACTGTCTCATTAGTCTCGAGGTCGCAAGTGCAACTGCTGAGCATGAGGTCCTTGGTTCGATGCCCAGGTCGCACATAAAGTACTCAAGGGTTTTTATATTAGGAATTACTCTGTAGCTGCCCGAAGATTGGAAATTGATGATGTAACATCCTCATGTCTCGGAAAGCACGTAAAGCACATTAGTCCTGCGCCTGATCTTTTTCAGTGTCGGACTACCGTCTCATTGAACTATGAAAGTAAAGGAGCAGTGCATCTGTGTTTGCGCACGCATTTGTGCACTATAATATCTCCTGCGTATTTGGCTAATCTCAGTTTAAATTATTGATTGGCCACCGTAATCGAAATTCGGTCGGCTGGAAATCTTATTCTTGTATCTAAAATTAAGTATATGTATATAAATGTACCTGCTGCTGTCTTCTCATCCGATTATAAATTGATTGTCTTCAAGATTATAGTGAATAGTCTCACTGTCAAGCCCCAAGCGGACATCGGTGTTCGCACACCTATTGTCTTTCTATTATGTCGCTAACTACGGTATTCAAAGGGCTAATGACCTACTGCGCCCCACCATTAACGATTGCATCACTGCTTACCAACAGGGGGCTCGCCATGACCTGTTATAGCAGGACTGAAGTTAAATTGCCAGGCGGTGTTTTTGTACTATGACTTCGTTATAGCAGGCCTGCGACTGGCCTGCTAAGTGACGTTTACTTTATTCCGCTCAAAATTCGTTCAACCTTTTTTTTGTACAGACTTTTCGTACTATAGCTATGGCGCGCTATTTGACGTGCATTTGACAGCAGATGACCGACTTTTGAGCGTCTGTAATGTCAAATTAAGCGATCTTCAAAAAGTTACTTTAAATCATTCGAGAAATATAAGCAAGTTAACGTGAGATAATTAAAAGACAATTTACGAAAACAAATTTTGACTGGCCTGTTGGTGTAGTAGTTAGTGACCCTGACTGCTAAGCCGGAGGTCGTGGGTTCGATTCCCACCCAGGACAAAATGTTTGTGTGATGAGCACGAACACTTGTTCTGTGTCTGGGTGTAATTTATCTATAATATGTATGTATTTAGAAATATATAAGTATGTTTATCAGTTGTCTAGTACCCAAAACACATGCTCTGCTTAGCTTGGGACTAGACGACGTTGTGTGATAGTTGTGGAATATTATATTACATGATATTAAATTGCTTATTTATAAGAAAAATGTAAGTTAGTAATATTGTTCGTCTTTAGAACTGTCATGGTACGATTTTTAATGATTCAGAAACAGGCTCGCTTCTGAAAAGAAATTGACTCACTAGGAATTGAACATTTCCGTTAGAGGTCATGGTAAGCCCCCAGCGGGGCTATTTCGTAACTCTGATGACAGCTCAAGTGAAGATCACTTGCTAGAATGTACATCGTATAACTGTCAAACAGCTAATTTCGTATTGCCTATCTTTAGTGACCAACTGATATGACGTCATGATCCACCGGTGCTTTTCATATCCACCGTGACAGGTTTTGACAGATATTATGTTATTGTATCTATACTTTTAAAATTGTGATTGTGAGCTTTAAGCTGACGATGCGATATTTAAGTGGGACAATATGCACCGATAATTTTTGTTAGTCACTTGATCTCATACGTAATACCAAAGTTATAAAATTGTAAGTTGACAACAAAGTTTAGTATACATCAAATGCCAGTTGTCAACTGTTTTGAAAAAGTTAGCCAATAGCCCTGCAGGTGAGATCGCAGTCAAGCACTTGTTGATAAGAAGTGAAAAAAAATATATTTATATAAAAGAAAGTTGTGTTTTCTATCCTATTTATAACTCAAGAACGGCTGAACCGATTTGGCTGAAAATTGGTGGTAAAGTAACTTAGAACCAGGAGAAGAACATAGGATAATTTTTATCCCGTTAAGTAAAAAAAAATCCAAAAGCTTACAATTTATTGGTATAGGGTAGAGTAAGATACAGTAACGTACAGTAGGGTAGAGTAGGGTAGAGTAGGGTAGAGTAGTATAAAGTAAGGCAGAGTAGGTAGAGTCGGGTAGAATAAGGTAGTGTACAGTAGGGTAAAGCGGGAGTGAAGCCGCGAGCAAAAGATAGTAATTAATAAATCTTTGAAATAGGCTCAATTTCAGTAAATTAGATCGGATCTCTCTCAGTAAAAAAACATTAGAATTTATTACACCCCTATTCTAATGGTAAACTAAGTTTTTTAAATATTCTTATTAATGATAAGGTGATATAGTTTACGACCTTAGTTTGCAGGAAAAAAATTGAATGTCTCTGGCTCTCTGCTGCTGTCAATGTGTGATTGTCTATACCAACCCCGCGTTCCGAATTGCGTCAAAAGCGATTATAGCGCGAATCCGACTAAATTTAATAGTCACAAAATATGAGGGCTATTAAGTAATAATTGTTACGTTGAGCGTTGGTTGGATTCGCGCCATAATCACTTTTGACGCAATTCGGAACAAGGGGCAAGTCAAATTGTCAAAATTGTCGAATATTTTCGTTCGCGCCTTTTTACGTCAACAAAATTAGGAGTTTTGGAAAATTGAATTTCTACTCATTCTGTTGAAAAGGAATAAACTCAAAAGCTAGTAAATTAAAGTGTCATAGTGCAACTTCCTGTCAGCTTTATAACAAAAAGCTGAAGAAGAAACCTGTCTGTAAACGTAGTGCTTATATTCTCTTTGCCTGTCTGTACAAATCTGTTACTACGTAGACCAAGTACGTTCTACAATGATTATTTTTGTTGTTTATTAAAACTAGGTAATGCTATCAAATACATTTTAGTAATTACACACATTATCAAATAAAATTGTAGTGCACTACAACATTTTCCATTTACATGCCATTTGTTTACGATTTACGTCTCTTCCAGCACGAGGTAAACAAAATGTTAGCTCAACATTCAAAATAATATTAGTATATTAACATCAATTCAATTACAGCAAAGCAGTCTGTGTTGATTTTTAATGTTTAAAATACACGTCTAAAATTAACTTTTAGACTTTTCAGTTTTTGACGATTGAAGCAGTACCTGAACATTATTAGACTACAAATGACATATGAATAGTATATTGAAGCTGGTTGTACCATGTAGAGTAGTGAGACAGATACAGCAGAGCATACTTGGTAGCTTCCCTAAAACACCGGATCTTATTCCAACAAGAGTCCTGTGTGTAAGTGGTAAGAGAATGGCACAGAGAAGCATCACCTCCTTCTTCAAGGTGTCTCCGCCCAAACCTGTGGTGAAGGAGGAAAAGGTTGAAGAGAAGGACATCAAAGTTAATGGTGATAAGGTTGATTCACCAGTCAAGAATGGGAAAACTAAGGTAATTTAAATTAGTTTTATTTAGTTATGTTGTAAATATATAATATATATAAGTATACACTTATATATTATATATATTATATACGTGGACTGGTTCGAGACGGCGTGGGAGAAGAAGGTTTGGAAGCCTTTGCCCAGCAGTGGGACAGAAACTAGATCAACCTCAATTCAGATTGGCTAAAGTATAATAATTCTTTTATGGGGTGCTGTGTAAAATTTTATAATAAGATACCACTTGAGATTATCCAATTGAATGAATCCAAATTTAAAACATGCATACGCACACTATCTAGACAAGCATATTATAAAGTGGAAGATTATATCCTCGATAAAAATGATTGGCTAAATGCTGGTCCTGCTCCACTACCGCTTTTGCCTACTAATTAGTTTTTTTTTGTTTTTTATAGTTTTATAAATATTGGAAGAGATGCTATTGCCCTTTCTGTATGTTGTTTTCAAATGTTGGTTTAAAGAAGCTTATGACCATTTAATGCTTTTATTTTATTTATTTGGAACCATTAGCATTGAGCACTTTTATCAAATTTTTATGAATGTGAAGTCCCATGGAGCATTTTTACTAGGTTACAATTGGTTTGACTTAAATCAGCATGGCAGTTGAGAGTCTGTCACTCTCACTCAAATGGCTTGCTGATGGTGGCAAGTGTTATTGGGTCATTCTGTTCCCTTCATAATGGTTGAGCAGAGTGGGGTCGAGGCACGCGTCATGCTCGTGAACGGGCGCCGTCAGCTGAGGCTGGTCATCTCTTTGCTGCCAGTTTTTTTAATTAGCTTTTTTTTCTCACTACTTTTTTACATGGTGCTCACATAATTGTAGCGACAACAAATATGTAACCAAGATTATTGTAACACTTAAAATGATTTTAAAAGAGTGTCCATGGAGTTTCTTGCAAATTCTTTTCCATAGAGATCTACGCTTTCGAATGTGCAATTTAGCTTCACTTTTTTTGGACTGACCAACATTTTGACTATTCAAAAGTGCCTTTAAATGGTCTATTTGAAATAAGAGTTTGATTTTGATTTTGAATAATATATAATTTAAAAAGAAGTAAGTGCTTCTCTATTAAAAAAATATATACAATGTGCTGAATAATGAACAATATACAGTCTAAACATCATCACTTGATTTAACAACAAATTCTACATAAAGCATGGAAACCAGATGCAGAATATTAAATGAAGACTAATTTCATTTGAAAATATGTTGTTTTTTTTTTTGTTTTAATTTCTTTGTATTAATTTCCTTCAAGCCAGCAACAAAAAGACCTCGACTAGAAAGTAGTGAAAGTGACACATCACCAAAGAAGAAGACAGAGAAGAGCCCAGCAGTGAGCTCTGATAAGGTAACTTCTTATTAATATATGAACATAATTGAATAGTTCTTTTAAATTCACATTTTAACAATTATTTTTAATCAATTTTAGAAGAAGAAAATAAAAAGACAGAGAATTGAAAGCTCAGATAGTGAGGCAGACGTCTCACCAAAATCTGAATCACCAATATTAGAAGAGAAGATCCCAGCATCACCATCCCCAGAACATAAGACTACTGCCTCACCAAGCCCCTCCCCAGAGAAGAAACCAGTAATTAAAGTAGAAAAAACAAAATCACCCAAAACATATGCATCACCAAAAAGTAAACAAAAGAAACCCCTTACAGAAGTAAACAGTATTAAGAAGAGTCCCTCCCCTAAGAAAATAAAGAAGGAAATTGTGGAAGACAGTAAGAAGGTGATTAAGAAGCAGGAAAAAGTTGTCAAGAGTGAACACAAATCATGTGAGAAAGAAAAGGAGGTCAAGAGTGAAGCTAAGGATTTGGTTCCTGGTGAGTTTTATTTAGCATTCTTATGGTGTAAATAATTATCCAAATAACTGTAGCGGGTTGCTTGGTAGGAATGCTGACTAATATTCATAAAACACATTGTAGGTAGCACAATGTGTTTTATGAATATTAGTTTTTACATTATCAAGACAAATAAAGATTAGCACAGCCAGGGAATCATGTGCACTGTGTCAAACCCCTCTTGATACATCATCTCTGCTGCTCTTTGTCATGCTATGACCTCCTATAATTGAAGGAGATCTCAAGCTGAAGTGTCTTACTTTATACCTCACAATGCTATCAAAAAATCTTTGCAAATTAGTATGAGACACATTTGTTCCAGGCAATTGATTCATGTTAACCCTGAATGTGTCCTTTAACAGAAGCAGACTACAACCCTGCGAAAGCCAAATACCATCCCATTGAAGATGCGTGTTGGCGAGCAGGCCAGGAGGTGCCCTACCTGGCCCTCGCGCGCACCCTTGAGCTCATTGAGGGCACGTCCGCCCGGCTCAAAATGGTTGAAATCCTCGCTAACTATCTGCGCTCTGTGATTGTGCTGACACCTGAAGACCTGCTGCCCAGTGTGTACATGTGCTTGAACCAGCTGGCACCGAGTTATGAGAGCTTGGAGCTGGGTGAGTGACTTCATGATAATATCCCTGCCATTACCTACGCTGTGAAATGTGCTGACACCTAAATGTCTTCCACAGCCTAGCTCCTATGGATACAATCTTATTTTGCTTTTTATTTATTTATTTATTTATTTATTTATTTATTTTACGGCACTCCAACGAATTGTTCGCAGTAACATTCTAACATTATAACATCTTATTAAAAACAAATTATCACAGCGAATTCTTCACTTAAAGGTGTGCACAGCACTTACAAAATTAACATTTACAACTTTGTTTATTTTCTAGGCATAGCAGAGACATACCTGATGAAAGCCATCGGGCAGTGCACAGGCCGTACACTTGCGCAGGTGCGCAGCGCGGCGCAAAAGTGCGGAGACCTTGGGCAGGTGGCGGAGCAAGCCCGAGCCACACAGCGCACCATGTTCGCGCCGCCACCGCTCACCATGCGCAAAGTGTTCGCGGCGCTCAAGGAGATCGCCAACATGACCGGTGAGTGTGTCACTGTCAGTGTACTGGGGCAGGTGGCGGAGCAAGCCCGAGCCACACAGCGCACCATGTTCGCGCCGCCACCGCTCACCATGCGCAAAGTGTTCGCGGCGCTCAAGGAGATCGCCAACATGACCGGTGAGTGTGTCACTGTCAGTGTACTGGGGCAGGTGGCGGAGCAAGCCCGAGCCACACAGCGCACCATGTTCGCGCCGCCACCGCTCACCATGCGCAAAGTGTTCGCGGCGCTCAAGGAGATCGCCAACATGACCGGTGAGTGTGTCACTGTCAGTGTACTGGGGCAGGTGGCGGAGCAAGCCCGAGCCACACAGCGCACCATGTTCGCGCCGCCACCGCTCACCATGCGCAAAGTGTTCGCGGCGCTCAAGGAGATCGCCAACATGACCGGTGAGTGTGTCACTGTCAGTGTACTGGGGCAGGTGGCGGAGCAAGCCCGAGCCACACAGCGCACCATGTTCGCGCCGCCACCGCTCACCATGCGCAAAGTGTTCGCGGCGCTCAAGGAGATCGCCAACATGACCGGTGAGTGTGTCACTGTCAGTGTACTGGGGCAGGTGGCGGAGCAAGCCCGAGCCACACAGCGCACCATGTTCGCGCCGCCACCGCTCACCATGCGCAAAGTGTTCGCGGCGCTCAAGGAGATCGCCAACATGACCGGTGAGTGTGTCACTGTCAGTGTACTGGGGCAGGTGGCGGAGCAAGCCCGAGCCACACAGCGCACCATGTTCGCGCCGCCACCGCTCACCATGCGCAAAGTGTTCGCGGCGCTCAAGGAGATCGCCAACATGACCGGTGAGTGTGTCACTGTCAGTGTACTGGGGCAGGTGGCGGAGCAAGCCCGAGCCACACAGCGCACCATGTTCGCGCCGCCACCGCTCACCATGCGCAAAGTGTTCGCGGCGCTCAAGGAGATCGCCAACATGACCGGTGAGTGTGTCACTGTCAGTGTACTGGGGCAGGTGGCGGAGCAAGCCCGAGCCACACAGCGCACCATGTTCGCGCCGCCACCGCTCACCATGCGCAAAGTGTTCGCGGCGCTCAAGGAGATCGCCAACATGACCGGTGAGTGTGTCACTGTCAGTGTACTGGGGCAGGTGGCGGAGCAAGCCCGAGCCACACAGCGCACCATGTTCGCGCCGCCACCGCTCACCATGCGCAAAGTGTTCGCGGCGCTCAAGGAGATCGCCAACATGACCGGTGAGTGTGTCACTGTCAGTGTACTGGGGCAGGTGGCGGAGCAAGCCCGAGCCACACAGCGCACCATGTTCGCGCCGCCACCGCTCACCATGCGCAAAGTGTTCGCGGCGCTCAAGGAGATCGCCAACATGACCGGTGAGTGTGTCACTGTCAGTGTACTGGGGCAGGTGGCGGAGCAAGCCCGAGCCACACAGCGCACCATGTTCGCGCCGCCACCGCTCACCATGCGCAAAGTGTTCGCGGCGCTCAAGGAGATCGCCAACATGACCGGTGAGTGTGTCACTGTCAGTGTACTGGGGCAGGTGGCGGAGCAAGCCCGAGCCACACAGCGCACCATGTTCGCGCCGCCACCGCTCACCATGCGCAAAGTGTTCGCGGCGCTCAAGGAGATCGCCAACATGACCGGTGAGTGTGTCACTGTCAGTGTACTGGGGCAGGTGGCGGAGCAAGCCCGAGCCACACAGCGCACCATGTTCGCGCCGCCACCGCTCACCAAGCGCAAAGTGTTCGCGGCGCTCAAGGAGATCGCCAACATGACCGGTGAGTGTGTCACTGTCAGTGTACTGGGGCAGGTGGCGGAGCAAGCCCGAGCCACACAGTGCAAAGTCACCGCTTCGCTTCGCTCATCGCCGCGTCACACCCACGTGCGGTTGGTCACGTAGGCTACCGCAATAGTATTGCGTGAGCATTAAATACATAGGAGACCGCATTTGAGTTTTATTAATCCTTCACCTCATAATAATGTAATACTAGTTTTTGCCCGCGGCTTCGCCCACGTGAAAGTCAGTTTACTCCCTCTTAGGGGTGGAGTTTCATAAAATCCGTTCTTAGCGGACGTCTACACCCTATAAGGAACCTACCTGCCAAATTTTAAAATTGTAGGTGTTATAGTTCTGAGATTTTGTGATTAATCAATAAGTGGTATTTTGCTTTTATATGTATAGATGAAGGAGCTATCTATTTATTGATACGTCTTTTAACACTATTGAGGCGAGGGGCAGGCTTGATAGTAGGTCTAATCAAGTGGCATCTTAATATTGTTCCTTAAATGTCAACTAACACTATTAAATCGTAAGTTGGTGATATTTGTGTATGTGTATATTTGTTATTAAACCAAGTTCAATGGTTTTGGTGAACCTTGGAGAACGGGGAGAATATGTCATGGAATAGCAAATAGGCTACTTTTTATTCTGAGAATATTTTACCTTAGGATAATTTTCTAAAAGTTTACATAATTTTAAATATTCTCCTTAAAGAGATTCAGTCGATGGCATATTAGGCCGGGTATCCAGTTTGTTCGCGAACCTCTTACTGACTCGTGCAACTGCTCCACACAGTGGATACGCCCGCGCTCCTGGAGCGTGCAACGGTGCGCGCTCCAAACCACTTTGTGTTCGCCCTGAAACCGCCACCGGGTTTTTGGGCGAACACAAAGAGGAGTTCGGTTTGTTCGTGAATTTGAGCAAAATACCACGTATAGTGCGTACGTGTCGTGTATGTCGCTCCACGCGAGGATAAATGAAGTGGACGGATGAAAAATGTTCGCAAGAGGACTGTGGAGCATGCGTTTCTTAAAGAGATGCGTTTATTATCTCCATCAGAGCTGTTGCAGATGCACGGAGCATAGTTAGTTCGCGAACATAGTACCAGATACCCGGCTTTAGGGTGTGTACCAGAATTGCCCTTTCTCCTGTCAAAGCACAGTATAGTACGCGGCAAGTGAGTTGAACGAAAATGGCCGTTGTCGCTATGGTTATGCACAGCCCCGCACTTCGATTGAGACCTGATCTGTCTGAATCTGTTGCTGCGCATTAAAGGTCAATTGCCATTTTGGTTTAGCATATATGTAGCGTATTGTACTCACTGGCCAGCGCGCCCTATGCTAACTATGTATGTCGTTTGTCAGGCACGGCGTCGGTGAACAAGAAGATCAACAAGATACAGTCGCTGTACGTCGCGTGCCGCCACTCCGAGGCGCGCTACCTTATCAGGTACGTACCACTTTATACTACATGTTGCCGTTACAACTCTTGCTTACTTTTAAACTAATATTTTGTTTTTCATTATATATTGCAAGTAATACACTAAGCTATTTTTCATTAATTGAGGAATTTTGAAGAGAAAGGGTATACATGAATAATATTTGTGACAATGTCAGGTCGCTAGAAGGCAAGCTGCGCATAGGGCTGGCGGAGCAGTCGGTGCTGCAGGCGTTGGCACAGGCCACGGCCGCCACGCCGCCCGCGCCCGCCGGCGCCACGCTGCTGGACGCCAGCAAGACCATGGCGCCCGAAAAGTTCAAGGTGACCAGCTATTTTATTTATCTTTTGTGTTCCTACTGCTTGTTTCCATTCCTTCAGGCACTCTCTTTGCTTAAAACAGCAGCGTTTTGACTTCTACCACGCCTACCAAGTGCGACTTGCGATTTGCTTGTGTTCTAAAGAGGAGATTCAACTATAAAATGATGTTCCTGATATCTAACATTATTGTTTTGTCTCTTTAGGCTCGCGTAGACGAGCACTCCCTGATAATAAAAACAACATACTGCGAGTGTCCGTCGTACGACCGCATCATCCCGGTACTACTGCAGCACGGCGTGGCGGCGCTCCCCCAACACTGCCGCCTCACGCCCGGCGTGCCGCTCAAGCCAATGCTGGCGCACCCCACCAAGCAGGTCACCCACGTGTTCGACAGGTGAGTGACAACTCTTGCATCATCCCGGTACTACTGCAGCACGGCGTGGCGGCGCTCCCCCAACACTGCCGCCTCACGCCCGGCGTGCCGCTCAAGCCAATGCTGGCGCACCCCACCAAGCAGGTCACCCACGTGTTCGACAGGTGAGTGACAACTCTTGCATCATCCCGGTACTACTGCAGCACGGCGTGGCGGCGCTCCCCCAACACTGCCGCCTCACGCCCGGCGTGCCGCTCAAGCCAATGCTGGCGCACCCCACCAAGCAGGTCACCCACGTGTTCGACAGGTGAGTGACAACTCTTGCATCATCCCGGTACTACTGCAGCACGGCGTGGCGGCGCTCCCCCAACACTGCCGCCTCACGCCCGGCGTGCCGCTCAAGCCAATGCTGGCGCACCCCACCAAGCAGGTCACCCACGTGTTCGACAGGTGAGTGACAACTCTTGCATCATCCCGGTACTACTGCAGCACGGCGTGGCGGCGCTCCCCCAACACTGCCGCCTCACGCCCGGCGTGCCGCTCAAGCCAATGCTGGCGCACCCCACCAAGCAGGTCACCCACGTGTTCGACAGGTGAGTGACAACTCTTGCATCATCCCGGTACTACTGCAGCACGGCGTGGCGGCGCTCCCCCAACACTGCCGCCTCACGCCCGGCGTGCCGCTCAAGCCAATGCTGGCGCACCCCACCAAGCAGGTCACCCACGTGTTCGACAGGTGAGTGACAACTCTTGCATCATCCCGGTACTACTGCAGCACGGCGTGGCGGCGCTCCCCCAACACTGCCGCCTCACGCCCGGCGTGCCGCTCAAGCCAATGCTGGCGCACCCCACCAAGCAGGTCACCCACGTGTTCGACAGGTGAGTGACAACTCTTGCATCATCCCGGTACTACTGCAGCACGGCGTGGCGGCGCTCCCCCAACACTGCCGCCTCACGCCCGGCGTGCCGCTCAAGCCAATGCTGGCGCACCCCACCAAGCAGGTCACCCACGTGTTCGACAGGTGAGTGACAACTCTTGCATCATCCCGGTACTACTGCAGCACGGCGTGGCGGCGCTCCCCCAACACTGCCGCCTCACGCCCGGCGTGCCGCTCAAGCCAATGCTGGCGCACCCCACCAAGCAGGTCACCCACGTGTTCGACAGGTGAGTGACAACTCTTGCATCATCCCGGTACTACTGCAGCACGGCGTGGCGGCGCTCCCCCAACACTGCCGCCTCACGCCCGGCGTGCCGCTCAAGCCAATGCTGGCGCACCCCACCAAGCAGGTCACCCACGTGTTCGACAGGTGAGTGACAACTCTTGCATCATCCCGGTACTACTGCAGCACGGCGTGGCGGCGCTCCCCCAACACTGCCGCCTCACGCCCGGCGTGCCGCTCAAGCCAATGCTGGCGCACCCCACCAAGCAGGTCACCCACGTGTTCGACAGGTGAGTGACAACTCTTGCATCATCCCGGTACTACTGCAGCACGGCGTGGCGGCGCTCCCCCAACACTGCCGCCTCACGCCCGGCGTGCCGCTCAAGCCAATGCTGGCGCACCCCACCAAGCAGGTCACCCACGTGTTCGACAGGTGAGTGACAACTCTTGCATCATCCCGGTACTACTGCAGCACGGCGTGGCGGCGCTCCCCCAACACTGCCGCCTCACGCCCGGCGTGCCGCTCAAGCCAATGCTGGCGCACCCCACCAAGCAGGTCACCCACGTGTTCGACAGGTGAGTGACAACTCTTGCATCATCCCGGTACTACTGCAGCACGGCGTGGCGGCGCTCCCCCAACACTGCCGCCTCACGCCCGGCGTGCCGCTCAAGCCAATGCTGGCGCACCCCACCAAGCAGGTCACCCACGTGTTCGACAGGTGAGTGACAACTCTTGCATCATCCCGGTACTACTGCAGCACGGCGTGGCGGCGCTCCCCCAACACTGCCGCCTCACGCCCGGCGTGCCGCTCAAGCCAATGCTGGCGCACCCCACCAAGCAGGTCACCCACGTGTTCGACAGGTGAGTGACAACTCTTGCATCATCCCGGTACTACTGCAGCACGGCGTGGCGGCGCTCCCCCAACACTGCCGCCTCACGCCCGGCGTGCCGCTCAAGCCAATGCTGGCGCACCCCACCAAGCAGGTCACCCACGTGTTCGACAGGTGAGTGACAACTCTTGCATCATCCCGTGACGAGTTGTCTAACTCACTCATGTTTTGCAACACATTGGCACAGATTCGAGAAGGAGCAATTCACGTGCGAGTGGAAGTACGACGGCGAGCGCGCACAGATCCACGTGCCGGGCACCGACAAGCCGGACTTCGAGCACGCCGCCATCTTCAGCCGGAACCAGGAGAACAATACAAGGTAAAAATACAATCTCGGTTGTAAAAAAAAAAAAATGTATAACAACTTTAAATTACAAAAGACGGACGGTTTCTGGTTTTATATTATGTTTTGAAATTATATTTTTTAGTTATAATTTAATGTGATGTGCATAAAAAGTTGGTGAACGTTTTATTTCTACTAACTAGGTTTAGAAGAAGTTACGCGATCATATTTATCTCTAAAATTCGACGGTAAAAACCTTGCAAAATAAAATCGTTACACATTGCACTCCTTCATTTCAAAGATAATAAAACTTTTAATCATTTCAAAACCAAGTTACAGCAATAACTAATCACAAAATTTTAAATAACTAATCACAAAACTTTAAATAACTAAAACACTATTCTAACAATTACATACATTGAAGTAAGCATCACTGCGCATCATGACATTTTTTGTTAACTTACGAACAGAAAATTTCATTTCATTCAAACTTTTACCAAAGCCAGACATAATATTAGAACAAATTCCCGAATAAGTATTTGTACACAGTATCAAATATTACTCCCATATACTCACACACAGAAAAACAGAGATAGCAGATTAAGCCAAGTACGAAAGCCAACACGTCGATTGAGAAAACAACACACTGGTGTTCTTCTCTTCTTTTTGTTCTGTGTTAGAGTAAGATCAGAGTGATTGAATTCAGAGCGCCAACATTGCATAATGGGTGTCATTGGTATCGTCTCTTATGAATAAAATTCAATTTGCATTGAATACACTTAGAGAACGCGCGCGAAAATTAACTTTTTTTCATTCAAAAAGCCGGGCTTATTTACTTTATTGCTCGCACATCCATGCTCATGTTATGTTTGTGTACATGATGGCAGCAAGTACCCCGACATCCTACGTCGCCTGCCCACGCTGCTGAAGGACTCCGTGACGAGCTGCGTGCTGGACTGCGAGGCCGTCGCCTACGACACCACCACCAAGCAGATACTGCCCTTCCAGGTATAAAGTAGATATGTTTGTGGACATGGTGGCAGCAAGTACCCCGACATCCTGCGAGGCCGTCGCCTACGACACCACCACCAAGCAGATACTGCCCTTCCAGGTATAAAGTAGATATGTTTGTGGACATGGTGGCAGCAAGTACCCCGACATCCTGCGAGGCCGTCGCCTACGACACCACCACCAAGCAGATACTGCCCTTCCAGGTATAAAGTAGATATGTTTGTGGACATGGTGGCAGCAAGTACCCCGACATCCTGCGAGGCCGTCGCCTACGACACCACCACCAAGCAGATACTGCCCTTCCAGGTATAAAGTAGATATGTTTGTGGACATGGTGGCAGCAAGTACCCCGACATCCTGCGAGGCCGTCGCCTACGACACCACCACCAAGCAGATACTGCCCTTCCAGGTATAAAGTAGATATGTTTGTGGACATGGTGGCAGCAAGTACCCCGACATCCTGCGAGGCCGTCGCCTACGACACCACCACCAAGCAGATACTGCCCTTCCAGGTATAAAGTAGATATGTTTGTGGACATGGTGGCAGCAAGCACCCCGACATCCTACGCCGCCTGCCCGTGCCGCTAAAGGACTCCATGACGAGCTGCGTACTAGACTGATACTTAGCAAAATTCCATATGTATCGTAAATTCTCACCTTACCCCAGCTCTTCAACCTATACATGAAAAAACTTATCCATGCGCTCAGCAGTGCCAGTACCGGATTTCGTATTGATAGAATTATGGATTCGATTATGGTGTTGCTGAGCCCATCGATTGGTGCTTTGAGGATTTTTTACTGTATGCGAGGTTTATACAGTGAGTCGTGGGCTCAAATACAACGTCACAAAGAAGCAAATAATGGTCTTCAAAGCAAGCAATGTGACGTACACAAGTAATCCTGAGGTCATACAATGTGTAGAGTCGTTGCTAAGGGTGAATAAGTTGACACTGGATCACTGAGGACCTCAAAGACATTTGTGGTATAGATAGGGAATGTAGGAACGTTGGCTGTGCGCTTCAACATGCTGGCGCGCAGTTTTGATCGATGTACGAAACTAGTAAAGACAATGCCATTTAAAGCTTACTGTCAGTCCTGCACGTGCGGCCTTTTGGGTCAGATTTACACAGCGGGCATACAGCGATCTACGTGTCCAGTATAATAATGTAGTAAAGCTACTTTTAGGGCTGCCATAGCGCTGCATTGCGTCAGGAATATTTATGGACAGCAATATTGACGATTTTTATCATTACTAGAAAAAGATGCGTCTCTTTGATGACGCGTATCCGTGGCAGTTCCAACTCAAGGTCAAGAGTGAATAGGTTACATCTAGGCAAGCGTGTTCCATCTTCGGCCACATCATCGCTTATCATCAGGTGAGATAATGGACAAACGCGAGCTTATAGAAAAGGTTAGGGTTAGGTAGTTCCACGCTGAATTTAAAATCATTTTATTTATAATTGTATACCATAAACTAACATTATATGAGAATTGTGGCTACTAATACTATGAAGTTTCTTCTGAAATAAAATTTAAATTATACTGAGTAACATGATTTTGGAACCTGGTTAACTGATAGCTGAAGTGAAAAGGTGAAAAAAAAATACATACTGCCGAACATAGAACCTCCTCCTTTTCGAAGTCGGTTAAAAAGAAAGAAATCACGTTTAGTTTTCGAGGTATATGCCAATCATTATTGCAACTACCTTCCCTTAAGGCGTATATGAAACAGTTGACGTTTTTGATATATAATACATTTTTACTGTTTCGTTTTGTTTACAAATCGTTTTTATTCGATAACTGCGATTATCTTTGTACATTTTACTTGAAAATCCAACATGACTATTGAACTAACTGGTTGTCGTAACTGCAAAAAATGTATCAAATAAGTGTTACGTTTGTAGACAGCAGTGGACAATACAAAAAATATTTCCGAAAAAAATAAGCAAGTGCGTAATTGCTTTATTTTGGACGTGCTGCTAATCAATATAATCTATGGATGCCACAGCTTTTTGTGTTTCGTGCTGTGCTAAAAGTATACGAAAAGTTGGGTAGTAAAATGTCGTTAAAAATTCATTTGTTTATTCGCATTTTTATTTTTTTGTCAAATCTTGGTACGGTCAGTGATGAGCAGAGCGAGAGGTTCTAGCAGGTCCTAAAGAAGCTTGAAGAACAATTTCAAGGCTGTTGCGATATAACAAAGCTAGACGATTAGTGTTGACGTTTTAAACGAGTAGATCCTTCAAAGTACAAAAGAAAAAGTAAAAAATTAAGCATATTCTGTGTTTTAATTTTATGAATCAAGTTTCACAATATTTTTTATACCTAAATAATAAAAAAACATGATTAAAAAAAAAATCTGGTCAATTTTGTTAGATTTCTTTAAATTATGTTTGGTTTTTTCGATTCTATCGAATATGATGTGATGTATAGAAAATATGTAAATAATATTACTAAACGATAAGAATAAATACGAAAACATGACATTTCAAAGTGGGTACTTAATTTTTTTAATAATTTGTTGCAGTGTTATTATTATACCTTAGTAATTGCCGCTTGTGAAAATTTTGACTTTAGTGGTAATCTGGTCATGTTCAAGTCTTAAATGCTATTGATTGTACCGTTAGATACTATCGACGCGCAAGCGCAAGGACGCCAACTTGGCCGACATCAAGGTGCAGGTGTGCGTGTTCGTGTTCGACCTGCTGTTCCTCAACGGGCAGCCCCTCGTGCGCCGCCCGCTGCTGGAGCGCCGCGCCGCGCTGCGGGAACATCTCAACGAGAGGGAAGGTAAACTAAATTTTATATAAAAAATATATTTTTTGTTTGTATGTTACGATTTAACTCAAAAGCCACTTGACTAATTCAAAAATTCTTTCACCATTAGTAAGCTACACCTTCACTGAGTAACATATATATGTTTTAAAAAATAAGCGATCCTTATCTAAAGTTAGTACGGAGAGAAGTACTTCCACGCGGGCGAAGCCGCTGGCTGCAGCTAGTTAACGATACAAACAAACGAGCATCTGGAAATAGTAGTTTATGCTTACACTCGCATTACAAACACGAGTCGCTTTATATTAGTATCACGCGAATGTTTGAATACCTAATTATGCGCAGTTCATTCACTACTTTATCTAACATCATCTAAAGTCAAATATTTCCGCGAGGTGTACCGACAATGTTACACGTAAAACCAAGTGGTAACATTCTCACGTGTTTATTTTTAATTTATGAACAATTAACTCAATTAAAATCATTCATCACTTATGATTTAGTAAGTTATCACAAAATACCCTCGCATATTCGCGCCACGGACCTAGGATCGGAGAGTGTGAGACTATTGTGCACATTATTCATACATTTTGAATTCGACTTGCATATATTTGTGCCTCCTGTGATGAGTGATACAAGTCAAGTTGTACCATTTTTAGGGCGCCGCACCTCAAAGGAAAAAATGGAACCCTTATAGGATCACTGTTGTCTGTCTGTTTGTCAAGACCCTTTATCTCGGGAACGCGTGGAGGTATCGAGTCGAAATTAAAACCATATACTCAGCGCTGCGGTCCCTTCCCAACTTAGAGATTTGATTTTTTATAGCTTATAAAAAAATCAAATCTCTAAGTTGGGACTAAGGTAATTTTATGTTAGGTCGCCGTGAAATCACTCGGATCGAAATCTATCTATATATACTCGTAGATAGATTTCGAATAAAAGAAAGTCGTGTTAGTTACACTTTTTAACCGACTTCGAAAAGGAGGAGGTTCTATGTTTGGCTGTAGGTATTTTTTTTTTATGTATGATCGAGAAGACACTGTAGCGCTTAGGTGGTGTTTCGTAATGATACTCCAGATGTAATGACAACTTTATATTGATGAATTCAGAAGGGAATGAATTTACAGAAAATATATACAGAACTTATAACTAAATACATAGGTTCAAGTAGTGGACCGGTTGACTATCTAATTTCCGAGGTATGGTTCCTAAGAAATACGTGCGGGGGCGAACTGGAGTGGCCACCGAAGACCACTCCAGCATACTCCCAGCGAACACCAATGAACAACGGACCAGATCAGGCAGGATATCCAAGATGCCCGTACGCTTTCGCTAGGGGGGGAGTACTGTAGCTGCAATACATCGTTACGCATCCGTTCGCTGCCGCCGCCATCGGTGTACTGGCGCCTCGCGCGCCGCCCGAAAATATTTATACGCGAGACACACTAGCCGCGCTTGGAGCGAGCGTTGAATCCAGCAGTGAGCCGTCTCGACAACAGCGATCCGTGCGCCCCCGCACGTATTTCCTAGGAACCATACCTCGGAAATTAGATAGTCAACCGGTCCACTACTTGAACCTACATATGTATTTAGTTATCAAAATGTATGAATAATGTGCACAATAGTCTCACACTCTCCGATCCTAGGTCCGTGGCGCGAATATGCGAGGGTATTTTGTGATAACTTACTAAATCATAAGTGATGAATGATTTTAATTGAGTTAATTGTTCATAAATTAAAAATAAACACGTGAGAATGTTACCACTTGGTTTTACGTGTAACATTGTCGGTACACCTCGCGGAAATATTTGACTTTAGATGATGTTAGATAAAGTAGTGAATGAACTGCGCATAAGAAAGCCGTAGCTTTAGCGAAAGCAAAGGCCCAAGACAAATTATACGATACACTGGACAGTCCTGCAGGCCAAAAAGATCTGTACCGGCTTGCTAGAATAAGAGAGAGAAGGACGCGGGATGTTTGTCAGATAAGATGCGTAAGGAATGAAGCTGGAATGGTCCTATCGGATGATGAAGAAATCAAGGACAGGTGGAAGGACTATTTTGAAAGAGCGAAAGCAAAGGCCCAAGACAAATTATACGATACACTGGACAGTCCTGCAGGCCAAAAAGATCTGTACCGGCTTGCTAGAATAAGAGAGAGAAGGACGAGGGATGTTTGTCAGATAAGATGTGTAAGGAATGAAGCTGGAATGGTCCTATCGGATGATGAAGAAATCAAGGACAGGTGGAAGGACTATTTTGAAAGACTGATGAATGAGGAAAATAATTGGAGTGGGTCTTTAGAGGGTAAACCAGTGAATGTAGGGTTAGAGAGAACGGTTAGTATGGATGAAGTCAGAATAGCAGTAAATGGTATGAAAAATGGTAAGGCCACTGGTCCCGATGGAATTCCAGTTGAAGTGTGGAAGTTATTGCGAGTGGATGGATGGATGTGGTTGGCTTTGTTCTTCAATAAGTTGTTGCGAGAAGAAGCCATACCTGATGATTGGTGCAACAGTTCTTTGGTGCCCATCTTTAAAAACAAAGGTGATGTTCTTGAGTGCAACAATTATAGAGGAATAAAGCTAATGTCACATACCATGAAAGCCTGGGAGAAAGTTATTGAAAGGAGGTTGAGAGAAGAGAGTGAAATTTCACAGAACCAATTCGGTTTTATGCCTGGTCGAGGTTCAACGGATGCCATTTTCGCTATACGTCAGCTGTGCGAGAAATACAGAGGTGCGCATAAAAACTTGCACATGGTATTCGTTGACCTCGAAAAGGCATACGACCGGGTACCTCGTGAGGTTCTGTGGTGGGCCCTTAAAGAGAAAGGTGTGCCTGGGAAGTATGTTCAGTTGATCCGAGCGATGTACAGTCAATGCCGTACCCAAGTCCGGTCTACAGTGGGCACCACTAGCAGCTTCAATGTGGCTGTCGGCTTACACCAAGGGTCGGCACTCAGCCCTTACCTCTTCCTGATGATAATGGACGCTCTGACGTCGGACATTCAGGAAGAGGCTCCCTGGTGTATGCTTTTCGCCGATGACATTGTGCTGGTTGCCGAGAGTGGCCTAGAGGTCCAGAATAGATTGGAGGTGTGGTGGCACAGACTGGAGAGTGTTGGCCTGAAATTAAGTAGAACCAAAACGGAGTACTTGTTCTGCGATTTCGGCGGTCTTTCCGGTCCTGTGCCCTTAGCTCTCGCCGGAACACCCATACCAATCTGCTCCGACTTTCGGTACCTCGGGTCGCTCGTTCAAGGAGATGGTGAGGTAGACCGAGACGTAACACATCGGATCAACGCCGGATGGATGAAATGGCGACAGGTCACGGGAACAACTTGTGACCCACGGATGCCACTCAAGTTGAAGGGTAAAATTTACAAGTCCGTGATAAGACCTGTCATACTGTATGGATCAGAATGTTGGGCTGTGAAAAAGATGGATGAAAAAAGACTGCATGTAGCGGAGATGAGAATGTTGAGATGGATGTGTGGTGTGACGAAAATGGATAAAGTGAGAAATGAGTATATTAGAGGAAGTTTGAAAGTGGCGCCAGTGACTGAAAAGTTGAAAGGAAATCGTTTGTCTTGGTATGGTCATGTGAAGAGGAGGGTTGAAACACATGTTACTAAAAGAGTTCTGAGTTTACAAGTAGATGGATGGAGAGGAAGAGGGAGGCCGAAGAAGAGATGGATGGATTGTGTGAGGAGTGATATGAAAGAAAAGGAAGTTAGTGATAGTGTGACGGCTGACAGGATAGAGTGGAAGAAAAAAACGTGTTGCGCCGACCCCAAGTAATATGGGACAAGGGCAGGAAGTATGTTCACCGATATCTCGGTCAATTGTGGACCGATTTTGAAAATTTTTATTTTGATTGAAAGACTATACTCCCGAATTGGTCCCATAGAAATATTGTTTTGATCTGATGATAAACTTCGAAGATATATGATGAATCTCTTCAAAAAATCTTAGAAGAACTGTCGGTTTTATATGTATGTTTACCGATATCTCAGTCAGTTGTGGACCGATTTTGAAAATTTTTCTTTTGTTTGAAAGATTATACTCTCGAGTTGATACCATAGAAATATTGATGATGAACTTCGAAGATATAGAACGGAACTCTTCAAAAAAATCAAGCTCATCATTTATGCTTCTCGCTCTCATTCGCAAACTAGACTACGTCAACATACAATTTACATAAAATAATATTAAATTGCCTTATTGTGCCATTCTGGACTGTAAAAACCATAGTCGGACTAAAAGCAGAACTGTCGTACTTAACAAGTAAAACTTGCTTTGTTTATACATGTAGTCGGTAACTGACTGAAAGAGGAAGGGGAGGGGATGAGTAAGGAATTCTGTAACAAATCAGCATAAATTTGCTAGCCGTGTTTGATATTATTATGATTGTCGTGATGATTTGATGATGGAACTGAATGGCGGAAGGTATCTATTTAAGTTTGGCTGACTACTACTACAACTAAAAAAGTGTGAAATAAAAAAACTATAACAAAAACAATACAACCGACTTAAAAAAAAAAAAACACTAAAAAATGCAAAATAACTTTAATTTCGGAAGTCGGTGTTTAATAACGAAGAGACCAAACTATTAGGCCCGGTTTCCACCAAAGCGGAGAGAAGAGGAGACGAGAGGAGATGTGTTTGAATAAACCAATCACATTTCGTTATTTCTACATCTCTTCTCCGCTAAGCTTTGGTGGAAATGGATCAAGCGGAGAGGAGAGGAGATGTTTCTCCATTCTTTGGTTTTTCTATAGAATTTTGTGCGGCGAGCGAGTCAGCGGTGCGGCCGAGCGGAGAAGTGCCGGCGGCCGAGCGGACGTGTCTAGTCGGCCGGTCGAGCACGCGCCCCGCACCTCACACAGCTGAGAGCGTCATTCGCAAAGAGTATGCATCTGGGTGATGCATACTCTTTGATAGTCTTTGCAATCTAATACCACAAATTTGACACGTTATTTTTTTCATATTGATTTATAGAAGTACTCGTAAAAAAAAACTACACAAAAAAATAATTTAGGTAACGACATGACATCTTCCTATCGTTGACAGAACTTGACTGGTTTCGATCTGTCACAGCTCACGTCTCCGCTGCACACACTCCACGTCTCCGCTACACACAGCTCACATCTCCTCTCCGCTACACTTCTCCTCTCCGCTTTGGTGGAAATAACCAGCCAGCTTCGCAACACATCTCCTCTCGTCTCCTCTCCTCTCCGCTTTGGTGGAAACCGGGCCTAATAGAAACACCGACTTCCGAAATTAAAGATATTTGCACTTTTTAGTATTTTTTTGAAGTCTGTTGTATTTTTTTTGTTAAAAGTTTTGTATAACTCAAGAACGGCTAAAACTATTCGGCTGAAAATTGGGCTTAGAACGAGGAGACGGACATAGGATAATTTTAACTCGTTAAATTAAAAAAAAAATCCATAACTTGCTCATTTATTGGTATAGGGTAGAGTAGGAGAGAGTAGGGTAGAGCGGGAGCGAAGCTTCGGGAAAAAGCTAGTCTATATATATAAAAGAAAGTCGTGTTAGTTACACTATTTATAACTCAAGAACGGCTGAACTGATTTGGCTGAAAATTGGTGGGAAGGTAGCTTAGAACCAGGAGACGGACATGGTTAAATAAAAAAATATCCAAAACCGGCTCATTTATTGGTATAGGGTAGAGTAGCGTAGAGTAGGGTGGAGTAGGATAGAGCGGGAGCGATGCCGCGGTCAAAAGCTAGTATACTAATAATAACCCAAAAACACAAGTGTCATAGTTGGGAATAAAATCCGACGTAATGAATAGACCATAATAAGATTTATAAGTTCTAAGTAATGAAAATATAAGTACATGACTATGGTCGTCACGCACCGCGAACAGGTCACAAGGTTGGCAGTTCGTATTATTACTAGCCATGTAATTGTGGCTTACAGAAATATCTAGTTCTTATTTAGTACGATTCAGGAAAATTACAATAGAACAACCAGTATTTTGTGGATAATCATGTTGAGTTGTGCATATAATTGCAGAGTGCTGTATCCTTGTGGTATTGTCCGCTAATTAGTGACGTTATGATTATACTTGTAGTGCTTATAGCACCAGCAAGAACACAGATACATAGCCACAAGTGCTGGGAATTACAGCAGTACTGCGCCGGGTCGGTAGAGCGCCGGACCGCGCGAACACAATGACATGATTCATAACAATAAAAACAAAGTAATTGCATCTGGTTTGGTTGTTCATGGACTTCCGCTAAGTGACGCCTGATACTTGAAACCTCTTTGTAGCAATTTTAGTTTTTATTATTTGCAAACTGGCCAGACTGAAAAATGTCGTCACAATAAAGTTTTCCTAGTTATTAACTTCTGTCTGAGACATTCAAGGCTGCTTGGTTAGAGTCGACTTCGTCCAGCCTGGCGCAGCTGCTACGATCGAGTGCCAAGTGCAGTGGAGGTTGCGCTTCGCAAGTATAAATCGGCTCCGACCGAGCTTAGCAACCTCAGTTGCATTTATGTTTCATACACAGAAAAAAATAGTGTGAGCTGATGTGTGTTCTGGACGCGCAGCTTTGAAATGTCTTTGAGAGCAGGCGAAGACATCGTTGATACACAACCGATCCTGTTGCGTTTAGCTACCGCCCCAAATATTTCAAAATTGTCAAAAATGTATACTTACGTGAATAAATAAAATCATGTTTTATTTATTCACGTGAGTGCACTCTTACTGTAGAGAAGTTTTTCAGTCGGCTTTTTGTTTTCGAATGTTAAATGTTTTGACTTAGATAATAATCAATAAATCAAGTATATTTTAGCCGTGCTGTCTTTTACCACCATATTATTAGGGTTCTGTACCTCTTACAGCAAAAATGGAACCCTTATGGGATCGCTTTGTCCATTTGTCAAGACTCTTTTTCTCAAGAATACGTGGGGAGGTATCAAGCTGATATTAATGTTACAAAAAACAACCTTCTAAGGAAGCGCAATCTAAACAAGCAAGGTCTCCTAACACAAGTAAAGAGAAAAAAAAGGTATTCGCACAAAACAATTACTTTTTTGCGATTTGGAAAAATCTTTCAAGTTTAAAAATCGTTCAAGCAAATTCAAGAATCGAACTATTTACATTTTTCCCACTTAACTGGTCTTTTTTTTTCTTTTAAGATGAATGATGTTGTTAACGACTTGTCAGTATTTCCTCATGACTGAGTGTATGTTCCCAGGCGAGTGGCAGTTCGCCACCAGCAAAGACTGCAGCACAGTTGAAGAAGTGGAGCAGTTCATGGAGGAGGCGATGCGCGGCTCGTGCGAGGGGCTCATGGTCAAGGCGCTGAGCGGCGACCACGCGCGCTACGACATCGCGCGCAGAAGCCACAACTGGCTCAAGGTAAAGTGCTGCGCGACGGAATATACTACATTTTAGTAACGCCATCTTGGATTTTGAAATGGATTCCTTTTTCGACATTAGTTTTCCTGAATATTATAAAAAGGTCTCTCATAAAATATACAAAATTTAGATTTCCCAAACGACGGTAGTCATGCTATCAGCGCCCTTTTACGACTGTTAAAATAGCCTTACTCATCAGAAAAAAAATTGTGATCCGGGATAGCTTGAAAATGAGTGGCGTTATAATGCCTGGTAGTAAGATCGGCTACCAAACCGAAGTTCTGACTGCAGATTTTTTTTAATCAAATAAAACAACGAATACGTATGTTCACAACTGTTTATTAACCTTACAATTAAAAATGAGTATAATAGACCAGAAAACATATTTTTGGTTGTAAATACACCCAAAAATGCTGATATTTCCAATATATGAAATTTGTATTTTTTTCGAATTAGCATTACTGGTTTTATTATTATCATGTTCAATGAAATGATCAGTGCGATCGTATCGTATAGATTGCAATTGATAGTGGTAAGAACAGGGACTGAAATAGATACTGTAATAACTATGTTCAAAAGCAATAATAAACCTGGGAGTAATGTTATGTAAAGTTCAAGTTCTCCATCACCGGAATCTTTGTCGGTTACTTCGGTGTTTGTGCTTTTTGGAGGACAATTGTAATTTCACTGCCGATCGTTATAGAAATCTATTATTCCGTAATTCTTCAAATATTTCCTATTATTGATCTAAAACATAATAGTAATAATATAGACGTTAATTTTACTATAGGGCGTTATAACACTACCAGTATTTATAATAAATTAGAAGTTATTTTGTCATACATTAATTTAATAATAATAATAATAATAATAATAAAGGAGGTTCCTTTCTCTGGAGCCCTGACCGCCGGTAGCTTGGACTCTGTTCCCGATACCGGTGGGACACTATTTTTTATATTTTTAAATGTTTTTTTTTTTTTTTGTAAGTTTTTTAAGAAATATTTAAAAATATAATTAATAAGCTTTTAGAATGAATAAAGGAAATAATAATAAAATGCTTTATTCGTAGTTCAGACAATTTTACAATAATAAATACTTCTGCCAAACTGCATCGCAGTTTGTTGGCAGACGTAGCTCCCGTGTCGTTTAATTATTTATAATGCAAACATTGTCATTACATTATTTCCATTCAATATAATTCAATTACATATTATTCAAATCTATATAATTTAATATAATTCAATTCAATATAATTTAATTTAATATAATTTAATTTAACATAATTCAATATAATTTAATTTAACATAATTCAATATAATTTAATTTAACATAATTCAATATAATTTAATTCAATTCAGTCTCATTTACTTTAAATTTAATTTACATCACATAAATATACAATAATAAATTTAATTACATATTTTATACTTTATATTTTATACTTTAAGAATCTATCATGCTTTCATTGAGTACACTTAGAAAATATTTCGTTGTTTTATATTTAAACACCCGTTTGGAAATTGAAGCACTTTCGATGTCTGCAGGTAGACTATTGAATATTGTTGGGACTAAACTTTTATCGCATCTTTTTCCATAATAATTATTGCAAGTGGGCACTTCGAACGTCTTACACTGTTTTGTACTTCGAGGCCTTAATTGTGCAGTCCTGATTTTGTACTCTTGGTGGCAGTAATGATCCAATGCAACTAATAGCGCTACCCTCTCATGTACCGGCAGGATGTTACACTCAACAAACAATTTCTCATAATTAGTTCTTTTGCATCGTAGTTTGGTTTTCTTGTCTGCTAATTTTTTTATAAATCTAATTTGTAAGACTTTAATCTTGTCCAAGTATGTTTTAAACGTGCGTCCATAACATGCCAGTCCGTAAGAGAGTAGTGAGTCCACCAGCGCATAATATACAACGAACAAAGTAGCCCTATCCAGTACGACACTGAGATGGTGGAATGTTACAAGGACCGACCGTAATTTATCACAAAGTTTTATAATGTGCGTTTTCCACGAGAAATTGGTGTCTATTATTAGGCCTAAGTACCTGTATTCCTCCACCACCTCGATAGCCGCACACTCACACTGTGAGACACTGCCGTCGCACTCGCTATGCAGACATTCATAACTGTGTTTTGCAGAGCAGAATCCAGATCAGTGGTGGCCGAGTGGTAACGGCCGCGACTTACGAATTGTAGGTCGCGGGTTCAAACCCAGCCAGTCGCATTACTTTGTGTAATTTATTTCATCACCACTGCTCTCAAAACGGTGAACGAAAACATCGTGAGGAAACCGGCATGTGCTAGAACGAAACATTCGAAGACATGTCACATCCACCAACCCGCACTGGGCCCGCGTGATGGATTACGGCCCATTTCCCTCTCCTAGAAAGGAGGCCTGAGTCCCAGCAGTGGGAACATTATAAGGCTGATGCTATTCTATGCTATGCTAAATTAATTTTACAAAACCAATACTTTACGGCATTCTGCATGTGTATGTATTTGTCTGTATTTCTTTTTAGCAATAAATTTATTTACTTAAAAACTTGCCTTTTTGAAGCCACATCGCACAAAAATCACAATGTTAATTTAAAACACGTCAGAACTTCAAAACAATACACGCACCGTGACAAATAGTAGATGCACTCCATAGGACCTTTTCTGGTTATAGCAATGTAAAACGATCTTTGTTTAGAAAACATTTTAACATATAAATTTGGCGGTTAGATCCAATACACTTCGTGGCGTTAGAAAGGTCGGTAGTAACAAGTGGGCAATGAAAATGTATAAAGTCAAGATTGTATGATACTTCAGTGAAAAAGGGCAATTTTAGTTTCACCAAGTGCTACAGTAGGCGACAAATAACTTGACTAGAGATTTTCGTGGTGGGGGTAGCCCGAGCAATTCAAAATGTATGCTGCTATGTGTGTAGCTACTTCCACCACAAAATCTCGAGTCAAGTTATTTGCCACCTTTTGCACCACTTCTATATCAGTAACGGTGGCCATATGAATGGCTTTCTCTGTAAATCCAAAACCAATATTGAAACAAGCATTCTATCGGAACAAGCTTGTAACATTGAGTGGTCCACCAGCTGAAGAAGGACTACCTGGAGGGCGTGGGCGACACGCTGGACGTGGTGGTGCTGGGCGCGTACCTGGGCCGCGGCAAGCGCGCCGGCCTGTACGGCGGCTTCCTGCTGGCGTGCTACGACCCTACTGCTGAGGAGTTCCAAGCGCTCTGCAAGATCGGCACCGGCTTCTCCGACGAGAGCCTCCAGAACTTCACCGAGACGCTCAAAGAGCACGTCATTGATGCGCCCAGGAACTATTACAGGTAAACAACTCATCATAACATCACGACTGTCTCCCTAAGAGATAGGCAGTGGTGTGTGTCCATTTATTTAGACTTCTTACTGAAGAGACTATAGAAATAATCAAGTAACTTCTCCTGCTCTATAGAGCGAGCGGGAGTGTTAGACTTTTACCGACTAGAACCCATCCGTAATCCTTCAGTTGCCCGTAGCGTTCCAGAGCCCCAGAGGTGACTCTTTGGAATTATCCCGCAGCCTCAAGGATGTATTGGATGTTCTCTACCATCAATCAATAGTTTTTTTTTTTTTTTTTTGGTAGGTAAAATCATCCAATGACAAATCCCGCCCTTTTACTGACTAAAAACCTACCTTTCCGTTCCTTGTGTAGCGACATCTATGTCGTCACAAATGAACTAATCCTGCATCGCGCAAGTAAGATTCGCGGCGCGATTGGAACATATAGAACAAACCCGAAATCATCTATCGGGCAGTAGCCCACCAGACATAACACCTGTCTGGTCGGAGGATCCTCCCTTTTCAACGGAGGTATATGGGACTTTACTCTCTGTTCCCATACCCCCAAACTTGCCTTTATCCCGGGGCCCGTGGTGACAGTCTCACATAACCTTTGGCCCCAGTAGGCTTCGGCCCTGCTGGACCCCTACAGTTTGCTGACAACTCCTTGAGGCGCGCGGGAACAGTGCGCGCCGTAGACGACCTGAGCTCGGACCGGTCTGTTACCGGGCGGACGGACAGCGAGCTACCCATTGCCTACCGTCCGCGAGCCCGCGCCTACGGTGGCCGGAAATTGGGATCGGAAACCCGGCGGCGGCGGCGGCGTGTGCGCCTTTGCCTAATGCGGTCGGCCTCCTCCTTTGCTAGCATTACTGCTTCGCAAAAGGAGGCGACCGCCTGCCACTCCTCCTCGCTCCGGAGCATGGCTTGAACCAAGCCCCGGCGCGAGAGATCGCCGCCTCACGCCCCCACGAGGACACGGCGCTGCTCTTCCCAAGCGGGGCACACCTCGACTGTGTGCTCCACCGTGTCCACCGGGCGGTCCGCACAGTGGCGACACCCGGGCGTCGTCTCCGCACGGATCTTGTACAGGTACGGACCGAACTTGCCGTGTTCGGTCAGTACCTGCGCCAAACGGAAGGTGACGACGCCGTGGGGCCTTTCCAGCCACATCAATCAATAGTGGAAAAAGATAACATAACATATATCGAATCCACATTTTTGTCACCTGATATTGTGTGTATTAACTTTCATTTGACTAATAGTTGACTATAACCATCGCCTGCGCACACGCACACGCTCCTGGCTGCTTAGGAGAAATACTTCACTTGCTGAGTACTTGGCCTTATCAGTACTTACTTGCGGTCACATGGTGACGCGTTTTAATCCATTATATATTATATAATAATATTTTATTATGAGAAAATCGTTTGTAAATGGTCTATTTATCTTTTATATTAACTAATGAGTGTGATCGTTAAAGCGAAATACTAAAATTATAACGAAGAGGGTGGCCTCTTCATCATCACCTTAAATAACACCTTTTTTCGAGGTGGAAAATCATTGTATAATTTTTCCCGCTCTTTGTGAAGCAAGAGCGTTGCGTTCTAAGGCCGCGAGTTACCGTGCCATACGGATGGCTTTCGAATATGTCCGCAGTCCACAGGATTGACACCTCAAGATCGATATACCTTCATATCGCACAGTCGAACGTCATCTGCTATACTTATGATGCTGCCACCATTCTTCATGGAGCTACTGGAGCGGAGGCTTTGGATGTAACCGAACAAGGGATGAGTGACGTTACTACATGGTTTAAGCAGAACCTTCTGATTATTTAATCAAAAAAATCTTAGAGGCGAACTGAATTAAAGACTTTGCTGTCGGACCTATGAGGAAGTAGAAAGTTTACTTTGTTGTCCAAATTAATATCTACTGTGTGATGAAAATAAAACACACACAAACGTGCACTTCACATGTACTCACATCACCAGTTTTTGCACTTTTCTTTTTTATCATATTTGCTTCTTCTTATTTTGGAACGCAGGTCGATGTGGTTTACACAGACTGTAGCAAGCCAATTGATCACAGGCAGAAGCTCAACCATTATATGGGTAAACGTGCCTAGTCGAGTGCCTCAAGGTTCGTTGCTCGGTCCCTTATTATTCGTAATTTTTGTGAATGATATCGGTCAGTGCCTCCATTCTTCTAAACTATTATGCTGTGCTGATGACTTGAAAATCTTTGGTACCATTTCAACGCTCAAACGCTAGAAGAGTACTGTCGGGCTAATAAACTTGATCTGAACCCATATAAGTGTTCAATGATCACTCCACCTAGAAAACAGGGACGTTGCGAATATTCCCATCCGCATCCGCATCTGCAATAATCAATGTTCATGCGGATGCGAATGTCATACAAATTGAGACAAGTAAGACATTGGGCGGGGTCGGCGAATGGCACGCGCCGTTCGCACCTGACATGACTAATAGAGAGGGATGGCAGGCGGTCGCCTCTTTCTGCGAAGCAGTAATGCTAGCGAAGGAGGAGGACGACCGCATCAGACAGAGGCAACGGGGCGCTCGCCCCAGCCGCCGCCGGGATTCCGATCCCGATTTCCGGCCACCGTAGGCGCGGGCTGGCGGACGGCGTGCAATCGGTAGCAGGCTGTCCGATCGTCCGGTAACCGACCGGACCGAGTCCAAGTCGTCGACGGCGCGCACTGTTCCCGCGCGCCTCAAGGAGCTGTCAGCAACCCGTAGAGGCCCAGCCTGCTAGCCGCAGGCAGGCAGGGTCGAAGCCTGCTGGGGTCAAGGGCCATTTTCTGAGAGAAAGGGTCAGCCCTGGCATGATACGCAACGAAGTAACGGGGTAGGTTTTTAATCAGTAAGAGTCTGACACTATTTCCCGCTCCGCCCAAGGGCGGGATTTCTCATTGGATGATTTTACCTACCATAAAAAAAAACATGACTAATAGAAACGAAGAAATTGGTGACAAGATTCAAAACGTTTGTTGTAAATAAATAATTACGTGTTTGTTTGCGCTTTGGAAGTGTGGACTACTTATCGTATAGATAGATATTTTGAGTGTTGTTGTGATACAGTGATCATTGTGTGTAAAGGGTTGTTTATAGGAAAACTTTATATTAGAAATTGCATTATGTTTACTCCGGTAATACGTGTTATTATACGTAAAGTTTATCGTTTTGACCATGATAAAGCTGATTGTAAATTGATAATGCAATAAAAGCTACTCTCGTAAGGGCGGAACCATCTTGTCTTTGATAAATCATCTAAAGTCAATGCACCCAGAACAATTTTCCACATTTGAGAGCATGAGTAAAGAAAAACAATTACAGAAGATAAAATCTGACGCACGTAAGTTTCATCATATAATTTTAATTAATTAGTTTTTCCGTGAGACAGTGTTTAGTTTAATAGTTTTATTTAGGGTGTGGTTTAGGCGATGTTTCCACTCAATATTATTGTTTGTTGCTGTCACATAACTCCGTCACTTTTAAAAAGATTTAGATAATTCATTTATCTTTAAATTCACTTACTGACATGAAACCTAGTAAGTTAAAAAAAAATAGAAGCATTTTATTTAATACAAAAGTAAGTATCTACATAATGTTCATCAATAAAAATATTTCATATACTTTATTTATATAATATCTTAAACATCCTATATCCATATCTCAAGCAGACTGTTTATTCTTGTTGAAAATTCTCAATAACAAAATTGTTAGCCCTCAGCTTTTGTCCAAATTTAATTTTGAAAAACAACATTTTTTTGCCACTGTTGTCGGTTTCACTGCTTGGCAAAGGCCTCCCTCCAATTCTTCCTGTTCCTGACTCTAAGCCACTGGCAATCATTCTACTTCTTGGTCTGCTGCGACCGGTTTGTGCGATTTCAGGGCACCAACTTTGTGTTTTACTGGCCTACCGCTCGACTGGCACGAGGCAGACTTGTCCAGCCCAGCCCCACTTAAATTGGGCAGCCTTCTGAGCCACGTCAACGATCTGTGTCTTCATCTGTGATTATTTTTACACCTAGTATACTGCACTCCATAGCTCGTTAGCAAACCTTAAGTTTGGATTTTTGGATGTTAGTTAAAATACCAAGTCTGTGCGCCATAGGTCAGCATGAGGAGAATACACTTGTCAATGTTAATTAATTAAAAAAGCACAATGTTCTGGTTCACAAGATACAGGCTGCGCCTAGTTTGGGACAGCTGTTAATTACTTTCAAGGTCGTTACTCAAACTCAAAATCGTTTATTTCACATAGGCCTACATGGGCACTTATAAAACGTCAGAAGTTAACGCACGGTTCCAATTGGTCGTTTTCTATGGAGAAGAACCGGCAAGAAACGCCATGTTACTCTTTTAAAAAGTATACTACAATATTAATAGATATGAGAGGACAATGTAGACCGGTCAGCTTTGTACCCAAATGTTGCTTTGTATATCCAAGAATACCCAAATTTTGCTTTGTACCTTTGTACTAGTTCTGAACTCTTTCCAAATTGATGGAATAATATGTTAATAACTGTATATGTTAAAATAGATCATACTGATTGTAGATACGACGCGTCGCACGCACCGGACGTGTGGTTCAGTGCGCGCTGCGTGTGGGAGGTGCGCTGCGCGGACCTGTCGCTGTCGCCCGCGCACCGCGCCGCCATCGGCCTCGTGCACAGCGACAAAGGCATATCGCTCCGGTTCCCCAGGTACGTTCTAGCCCAACTTCACGTGTGGGAGGTGCGCTGTGCGGACCTGTCGCTGTCGCCCGCGCACCGCGCCGCCATCGGCCTCGTGCACAGCGACAAAGGCATATCGCTCCGGTTCCCCAGGTACGTTCTAGCCCAACTTCACGTGTGGGAGGTGCGCTGTGCGGACCTGTCGCTGTCGCCCGCGCACCGCGCCGCCATCGGCCTCGTGCACAGCGACAAAGGCATATCGCTCCGGTTCCCCAGGTACGTTCTAGCCCAACTTCACGTGTGGGAGGTGCGCTGTGCGGACCTGTCGCTGTCGCCCGCGCACCGCGCCGCCATCGGCCTCGTGCACAGCGACAAAGGCATATCGCTCCGGTTCCCCAGGTACGTTCTAGCCCAACTTCACGTGTGGGAGGTGCGCTGTGCGGACCTGTCGCTGTCGCCCGCGCACCGCGCCGCCATCGGCCTCGTGCACAGCGACAAAGGCATATCGCTCCGGTTCCCCAGGTACGTTCTAGCCCAACTTCACGTGTGGGAGGTGCGCTGTGCGGACCTGTCGCTGTCGCCCGCGCACCGCGCCGCCATCGGCCTCGTGCACAGCGACAAAGGCATATCGCTCCGGTTCCCCAGGTACGTTCTAGCCCAACTTCACGTGTGGGAGGTGCGCTGTGCGGACCTGTCGCTGTCGCCCGCGCACCGCGCCGCCATCGGCCTCGTGCACAGCGACAAAGGCATATCGCTCCGGTTCCCCAGGTACGTTCTAGCCCAACTTCACGTGTGGGAGGTGCGCTGTGCGGACCTGTCGCTGTCGCCCGCGCACCGCGCCGCCATCGGCCTCGTGCACAGCGACAAAGGCATATCGCTCCGGTTCCCCAGGTACGTTCTAGCCCAACTTCACGTGTGGGAGGTGCGCTGTGCGGACCTGTCGCTGTCGCCCGCGCACCGCGCCGCCATCGGCCTCGTGCACAGCGACAAAGGCATATCGCTCCGGTTCCCCAGGTACGTTCTAGCCCAACTTCACGTGTGGGAGGTGCGCTGTGCGGACCTGTCGCTGTCGCCCGCGCACCGCGCCGCCATCGGCCTCGTGCACAGCGACAAAGGCATATCGCTCCGGTTCCCCAGGTACGTTCTAGCCCAACTTCACGTGTGGGAGGTGCGCTGCGCGGACCTGTCGCTGTCGCCCGCGCACCGCGCCGCCATCGGCCTCGTGCACAGCGACAAAGGCATATCGCTCCGGTTCCCCAGGTACGTTCTAGCCCAACTTCACGTGTGGGAGGTGCGCTGTGCGGACCTGTCGCTGTCGCCCGCGCACCGCGCCGCCATCGGCCTCGTGCACAGCGACAAAGGCATATCGCTCCGGTTCCCCAGGTACGTTCTAGCCCAACTTCACGTGTGGGAGGTGCGCTGTGCGGACCTGTCGCTGTCGCCCGCGCACCGCGCCGCCATCGGCCTCGTGCACAGCGACAAAGGCATATCGCTCCGGTTCCCCAGGTACGTTCTAGCCCAACTTCACGTGTGGGAGGTGCGCTGTGCGGACCTGTCGCTGTCGCCCGCGCACCGCGCCGCCATCGGCCTCGTGCACAGCGACAAAGGCATATCGCTCCGGTTCCCCAGGTACGTTCTAGCCCAACTTCACGTGTGGGAGGTGCGCTGTGCGGACCTGTCGCTGTCGCCCGCGCACCGCGCCGCCATCGGCCTCGTGCACAGCGACAAAGGCATATCGCTCCGGTTCCCCAGGTACGTTCTAGCCCAACTTCACGTGTGGGAGGTGCGCTGTGCGGACCTGTCGCTGTCGCCCGCGCACCGCGCCGCCATCGGCCTCGTGCACAGCGACAAAGGCATATCGCTCCGGTTCCCCAGGTACGTTCTAGCCCAACTTCACGTGTGGGAGGTGCGCTGCGCGGACCTGTCGCTGTCGCCCGCGCACCGCGCCGCCATCGGCCTCGTGCACAGCGACAAAGGCATATCGCTCCGGTTCCCCAGGTACGTTCTAGCCCAACTTCACGTGTGGGAGGTGCGCTGTGCGGACCTGTCGCTGTCGCCCGCGCACCGCGCCGCCATCGGCCTCGTGCACAGCGACAAAGGCATATCGCTCCGGTTCCCCAGGTACGTTCTAGCCCAACTTCACGTGTGGGAGGTGCGCTGTGCGGACCTGTCGCTGTCGCCCGCGCACCGCGCCGCCATCGGCCTCGTGCACAGCGACAAAGGCATATCGCTCCGGTTCCCCAGGTACGTTCTAGCCCAACTTCACGTGTGGGAGGTGCGCTGTGCGGACCTGTCGCTGTCGCCCGCGCACCGCGCCGCCATCGGCCTCGTGCACAGCGACAAAGGCATATCGCTCCGGTTCCCCAGGTACGTTCTAGCCCAACTTCACGTGTGGGAGGTGCGCTGTGCGGACCTGTCGCTGTCGCCCGCGCACCGCGCCGCCATCGGCCTCGTGCACAGCGACAAAGGCATATCGCTCCGGTTCCCCAGGTACGTTCTAGCCCAACTTCACGTGTGGGAGGTGCGCTGTGCGGACCTGTCGCTGTCGCCCGCGCACCGCGCCGCCATCGGCCTCGTGCACAGCGACAAAGGCATATCGCTCCGGTTCCCCAGGTACGTTCTAGCCCAACTTCACGTGTGGGAGGTGCGCTGTGCGGACCTGTCGCTGTCGCCCGCGCACCGCGCCGCCATCGGCCTCGTGCACAGCGACAAAGGCATATCGCTCCGGTTCCCCAGGTACGTTCTAGCCCAACTTCACGTGTGGGAGGTGCGCTGTGCGGACCTGTCGCTGTCGCCCGCGCACCGCGCCGCCATCGGCCTCGTGCACAGCGACAAAGGCATATCGCTCCGGTTCCCCAGGTACGTTCTAGCCCAACTTCACGTGTGGGAGGTGCGCTGTGCGGACCTGTCGCTGTCGCCCGCGCACCGCGCCGCCATCGGCCTCGTGCACAGCGACAAAGGCATATCGCTCCGGTTCCCCAGGTACGTTCTAGCCCAACTTCACGTGTGGGAGGTGCGCTGTGCGGACCTGTCGCTGTCGCCCGCGCACCGCGCCGCCATCGGCCTCGTGCACAGCGACAAAGGCATATCGCTCCGGTTCCCCAGGTACGTTCTAGCCCAACTTCACGTGTGGGAGGTGCGCTGTGCGGACCTGTCGCTGTCGCCCGCGCACCGCGCCGCCATCGGCCTCGTGCACAGCGACAAAGGCATATCGCTCCGGTTCCCCAGGTACGTTCTAGCCCAACTTCACGTGTGGGAGGTGCGCTGTGCGGACCTGTCGCTGTCGCCCGCGCACCGCGCCGCCATCGGCCTCGTGCACAGCGACAAAGGCATATCGCTCCGGTTCCCCAGGTACGTTCTAGCCCAACTTCACGTGTGGGAGGTGCGCTGTGCGGACCTGTCGCTGTCGCCCGCGCACCGCGCCGCCATCGGCCTCGTGCACAGCGACAAAGGCATATCGCTCCGGTTCCCCAGGTACGTTCTAGCCCAACTTCACGTGTGGGAGGTGCGCTGTGCGGACCTGTCGCTGTCGCCCGCGCACCGCGCCGCCATCGGCCTCGTGCACAGCGACAAAGGCATATCGCTCCGGTTCCCCAGGTACGTTCTAGCCCAACTTCACGTGTGGGAGGTGCGCTGTGCGGACCTGTCGCTGTCGCCCGCGCACCGCGCCGCCATCGGCCTCGTGCACAGCGACAAAGGCATATCGCTCCGGTTCCCCAGGTACGTTCTAGCCCAACTTCACGTGTGGGAGGTGCGCTGTGCGGACCTGTCGCTGTCGCCCGCGCACCGCGCCGCCATCGGCCTCGTGCACAGCGACAAAGGCATATCGCTCCGGTTCCCCAGGTACGTTCTAGCCCAACTTCACGTGTGGGAGGTGCGTTGTGCGGACCTGTCGCTGTCGCCCGCGCACCGCGCCGCCATCGGCCTCGTGCACAGCGACAAAGGCATATCGCTCCGGTTCCCCAGGTACGTTCTAGCCCAACTTCACGTGTGGGAGGTGCGCTGTGCGGACCTGTCGCTGTCGCCCGCGCACCGCGCCGCCATCGGCCTCGTGCACAGCGACAAAGGCATATCGCTCCGGTTCCCCAGGTACGTTCTAGCCCAACTTCACGTGTGGGAGGTGCGCTGCGCGGACCTGTCGCTGTCGCCCGCGCACCGCGCCACCATCGGCCTCGTGCACAGCGACAAAGGCATATCATACCACCATCAACATTTTAACCACCATTAAGATTTTCATGAAGTCAAGTTTATGTTGCAATTTAACGGAGTCAGTGATAGCATGATGGTTGACAGGACAGAATAGAAGAAAAAAAACTGTATTGCGTTTTTGGGATTCCGTTGACAAAGGAGGATCCTCCGATCAGACGCATCTTATGTCTGGTGAGCAACTGCCCTATAGATGATTTCGGGCTGTTGTATATTATCTAATCGCGTGGAGAACTTTGATTGCACGATGCAGGTTTCTTGTAGTTCTTATGTGGCGTCATAGATGTCGCTATGCGTCGACCGCAAGTGGTAACGAGATGATGTTTTGTTTTTATTCATACTTTCTTCTTCTCTGTCGTTTCGCTCTTGGCAGAGCGGTCGTGGTCACGTTGAGGCGTCCAACTTGGTGATAGAGGCGGACATAGCTTTCTTAACGATCTCCCGCCATCTCTCTCTGTTGAAGTCTGTCGGGCGCAGTCTGACACGCAGTTTTCACCTGATAAGTCCATCGCATAGGTGATCGGCCGCGCAATCTGGTTCCCTCTACTTTTCCTTGTACGACTAGCCGCTCTATTGAGTTGTTATCGCGTCTAGAGACATGGCCAAAGTACTGCAGTATGCGCGTCTGTACTATGGTCGATAGACGCTTTGTGATGCCGAGCTCCTGAAGTATGGACACATTGGTGCGGAACTCTGTCCAAGATATGCCGAGCATCTTCCTCCAGCACCACATTTCTAGGGCATCTATCTTTCTCTTTTCAAACTCACGCACTGTCCATGTCTCCGCCGCATAAAGGAAGATTGGGAATACTAGCGTTCTCATGAGCCTCATCAATTCATACTTTAGCTGTTGGGATTTAGTACATAGATTTTTGAACGTAGTTATATGGCATTATAAATGAGCTGTAATCCATGTGTTCAGATTATGGAGATGTTTTGACAGTTACCGTGTCCCGGCAGGTTCGTGCGCGTGCGCGCCGACAAGTCCCCGGAGCAGGCCACGTCGGCGCAGCAGATCGCAGACATGTACCTCGCGCAGGACTCCGTCAGGAACAGCGCCGCCGCCGCCTCCACCAACATCGACGACTTCTACTGACCGCCACTATACAACTAACTTACCGTGGCCTGGCCTCGCTGTCTCTTCAAACATCCTACTTGGCCGGGTCAAGTGATGCCTCAAATTTTGAACACTGACGTGCGGTTGAATATCAAGGTATATCATATATGATGCACGGGTAGTTTGCTAGTATAATATTAATGTTGTATTTTGGATAGGTATTATATATTATATATTTTTATATATAGTATTCAGAATAAAAATTAGTGCAATACGCGGCATATAAGTTGAACCAAAATAGTAACAAATTTTCGAAACTCAATTGAAGCGCAGTACAGCGGGAGCTGCGCGTAAACAATGCAACGACGGCTATTTTAGTTCAATTTATTTGCCGCGTAATAGATCGAAGCGAGGACTGTTGCTATGATTACACGTCATCATAGCAACGGGTTTAAGTTACTTGCTGTGTTGTTATTATAATTATTTAAAATGTTAAATAGATTGTAAGTTCAATGTATTGAATAAAGTTCGTCATTTTTGTCATTCATATTTGTGTGATAGTTTTTATAAACCGGAGATGGCATATTAATGTGTGCAATGTGTACTGATTATGAAATTGTGTTTGATATGCTATCGTCAAATATTTGCACTTTTAATGAAATGTGTAAATAGTGTGTAATGTTATAATTAAATATTGTTTGTCTCAATGTATTTTGATACAAGTGAGTAAAGTTTATCAGTAAAATAGAGTTAGAAGCTGAACTGTTTTGAAATTGTGAGGCTAAGAATTTACGAAGTGGTTTTAGAATGTAGGAATTACGATGCGGTTAATGCCCATGGTTGTTCATTGTTTTAGTTGCATTGGCGGGCTGTCTTGTAACTGTATGTTTTGCGATAACCATCCGCCAGCGGGTGAGGGCGAAGATCGCAACCGCGACGGCTGCTCAACCACACAAAACTGCGGTTTCGTGAGGTTGGATATAAAGTAGCAGTTTCTACTATCGTAGCAGGCGCAGAAAACCGCTTCGTAAGTTCTTAGCATGAAATCGTAATGTAAATAGCCTTCGCTACATGTAAGTGTTTATAAATATAATATTTAGTAAGAAATGGTTTGTGGATAGGTTTTCACGCGCGTCGGGGGGGGGGGGGGGGCGCCCGCAGGAGCGTGACCTCCACTGTGTTGAAATGTTGTATTCATTGCGCTGTTTCCGCCTGTCATTTCTAAATTATAAACAACTACAACGACGATTCCAACATTAGCGCTAACTAAACAATAAAACATTTTTTTTTACTGCAATCAAATATTTTTATTTTCATAACTTACAACTAATTACATACAATTATTTTAGGACTACTCTTACATTATACCAGAGAGGAAATAATTTGTAATTCTTCATAAGTAATAAAAAATATACATTACTGATATTATTTCATTCATTTTAAAACTAAACGTAAAAATTGTACTCGACAAATAATCTCATTTGATATGTTTAATAAATTGAATTATATCGCGCCACAAACACAACCATGGCATCTATGAACATGCGAATTCAATTTGAGCAAATAATTATTGAATAACTTGAAACATCAGACAGCGCCTCACACGCTTGTTCTGAGCATTTATTAAGTATTTGAGCTGCACACGGCGCTCTCGCGCCACCTCATCAATAAATCACAACAATTTGGCACAAATTCCATAAATTAATGTTATGGTATCAAAGCGTACTTACATAGGTGTACGCAAAATACGTAAGCACATCGTATTGCACTTATCTAACATCCTACTATGCCAATAAGCTCGTCACCTCCGTCAGCCGCTCTCCCGACGAGTCTCACGTATACAGAGCATACACTCGTGTTATTGTAAACTTAAAATATATGTAAAGAAATACAAAAAAATCACATTACATGCACAACGCTACGTCAAAAAGCTGCCGAAATAATGATTTATAAATTGTTCTAGTCAACCGCCGACTGCTCTTCATTACTCACTAAACTGGCCTTGTATGTACTCTTAACTATCATTACATTCATTGTAAATAAATAAAAAAAAAACAATACAAAATGTCTAAAGTGACTGAGGAATTTTATGATTCATAATCATTTGATGTACCTAAATGATGTCTACGTCATCCGTGCAGTGTTTATAGTTGTACAAATTATTGTCTCTAACTGCAACTGGATTCGTAAGATTAAAAAGATCCCGGCTGCAAATAAAATGTGAACAGTGTGACGCAATGACAGCGACACAAAACTGCATCTGGTTTGAGTTTGGCGTATATTGATGACGTCAAGATACCCTAACAGCAGTTGTGAACGGTCCCTAATACATCACCGATATGGCACGTCGTAATTCAAGAAAAACTATAAGTACCTACATGTATTATTTGATGTCACTTAAGATACGAATATAAAAGTTCTTGTTAGAGGACAGTATAAACTAGGCAAGAGTATATCGGTTATTTACAACTCTACAAATTGATCACATTTCATATTAGACATCCACGTTACCTACGAGTCGCCGGCAGTCGCGGGCACGCAGGCGCACCCGCGGCGCTCGGCACTGTCGTATGTACGTATAGCTATGTACTACAAATATAATGAGATTCTGATTAGCTTGATAGTACAAGTCGCTCGAGATTTTTACATGACGACAGTCTTTTTGGTCAATAGTTTGACCAGATTATATTAGACCCGACTCAACAACTTGCGTCGGTCGTTACTAACTTAATAAATATATTTTTCAAATGACACGGAAGTGTAAACAGCGACACATGCGAACAATTCCTAATATTTATGATCATTAACGTGTCTTCGTGGAACGCAACTGATCGCTACATGTACACCTATGTCGAGAAATTACAGATTTTGGTCAAGTTTTATAAAATAGACGACGTAACTCATATAACAATATGCTTGAAGATATGTGTCAATAATACAGAACGTTAGGCCTCGTAGACATCGAGGGACTCACGATGATGTAGTATTACGTCACAGCAGCGCGGCGCGCTCGGGCGCGGGCGACGCGTCGTGCGCGCGCGCCGCCAGCAGGTTGGCGTGCTCCTGTACACAAAACACCACATTCAATTCTGTTTGCTTTAAGTTTACACTTAGATTAAAGTATAATTCGAAATCATTTAAACCCTTCCCCACCTACTCTAGTATCGTACTGTTGCCATTTATATTGAAAAGGCCTAAAAACTTAAAGAATACAATAGAATTTGAACTTTATCTCATAACACAGCATTATTTTGTTGTTCCAAAATTAGATATATATCGCGGATTCTGAATTGAAATATTTATTACATTTATGTATAAACTAGACATTGAATAATTAAATTATGGAAAATGTTTTGGTGGAAATAATGATAGATTTCGATGTCTACGATTATGAAAACGTCTTGTGCTTATGCTTAGTGACACACACACACAGACTGGCTGCTTGAAACTGTCCTCCCTTCAGGTTAATAAGTGGACGATTATGAAAGTTGTATTTTAATTTCAACGTTTATCGAGCTAATTGGTTTAAAATATCAGCGTTTTGAATTAGTTGATTTGATTACAAATAACGACTGAATGCCACGGCTATCAGCAACACGTTGCCACACTTCACGTTTTAGTGATGGACGAATGCACGAGGCAATTAGCTTCACTCGCCTCTAATTTGGCGACTAAATCCATTACTATGAGGTTGATCAAATTTGCGACAGCTATGAGATTATATCTAAGGTACAGTGTGATGTCGGCGAGGGCACACGCGTGCTCGTGCACACACGCACGGCGCCATGATCGTGTGGGGATAAATATCTACAAAAACAAATTATAAGTATGGTTTGTTGAGGTTCAAAAAACTAAAGATTTCCGTGTTTCTGACTCACGATTGTGAGAGTGTTGTGTTAGCGACAGAGGGGGAAAAACATTTTTTTTCGCAAGTCTGTCTTGGTACTTATCCTCGATTGATGTTGAATAAGACATTTAGTTTTTTCTGTACGTGTATCTGTAGACGTAAAACCCGCACGCGTGACCTCCCTCGGCTCGCGTCTACACAATCTGTATACGTTTGATGTGCTACACCCACACTAGCGCGGCTCGTGAGATTACCAATAACATTTCAGTTTTTTAATTTATTATATCAGAAACCAGAATATTAGCCATTGGAATTAACGTTGATTGTACCAACTAACTACCAACATATGAATATTTAATTTGAACACGACAGATTTAATTTGACTGAATATCTAATACTTATATAATAAATAATGTTTACCTATATGTGCTAGTAATATCTAAGATTAAAATAAATTACAATCATAAGCGTGACTAATTTTTATATTTCGTATTAATTTTAATACCTACTGTGTCTACGTGTATAATTCGATGAACCTTAGTCTGAAAATGTCGATAAGTAGCCTTCGCGGCCGTGACCCCGCCCCGGTGACCCCGTCGGCGTCAAGGTCACTATTTTGTACTTTTTTTATATTTGGTGGCTATGGCCGCGTTTGATGGTATTTAAGTAGAAGGAAAGATGGTGCGCCGACCTCGGATATATTGGGATGATCTGCGTTGGAGACGGAACAAGACACCACTACTTGTACTTAATGTAACGGACACCTGTCCTCAGCGGCGTAGCTATGTAACAAAAAGGTCTCGATGCATGTACCAACGCTACAAGTACTTCCTAGTAAGTATTATTTGTACCGCTGTAGTATTTAATCGTATATTTTTCGAGTCTTATACTCGTAAATGTGAAAATTAGTTTAGTTATCACGTAAAGTATTGGACGAAATTTTGCAGAAGGATAAAGCTCGACCTGGGTACGACATAGATAAATTCAATTCAATAAAAAATATTAAATACAGTCAAACATTATCTTATTTTAAGTACTACTATAAAACCTCAGAAGCTAGTGCATGGTTCCAATTGGTCGTTTCTATGTCGAAGAACCGGTAAGAAACTTCATGGTAAGTCTTTAAAAAAAAAAGAATGGTTTTTACGTCATTTCCATATTACATTAACTAATAATCAGTATGAGCTGTGGACAGTGTAGACCGGTAACTAGTCTTTTCATTTAGTTTCAAGTAAGTACATAACAAAAATGTGGATCAGAATAAACTCGACTCTGCAGTGTTGTCTCATTCGCATTATGAAGGCTATATTAAAAATTAATAAACCTCTATATCGTCACATTAATATTATAAATGAGAAAGTTTATATTTGTGTCTGTGTGTGTGTGTGGACGTGACTTTGTAGTCACGAGTAGACAATGTCCGGGGATGAGAGGACACTTTTATCCTAGGATTATGTTCCTTTGGGATACGTTTTATGTGGGTAAAGCCGCTGGTGAAAAATGCTACTGATATCTATTTAAATATATAAAAGAAAGTCGTGTTAGTTACACTATTTATAACTCGAGAACGGCTGAACCGATTTGGCTGAAACTTGGTGGGAAGGTAGCTTAAAACCAGGAGAAGGACATAGGATATTTTTATCCCGTTAAATGAATAAAAAAAAATCAAAATCAAAATCTGCTCATTTATTGGTAGTGTAGGGAAGAGTAGGGTAGAGCAGGTAGGGAGTAGAGTTGTCAGTTGACGGGAGCGAAGCCGCGGGCAAAAGCTGCTTTAAAGTAAAAGTCACTACTGAAATTTTCATGGTCTGATACAATCATAATAAAACCAGGGAAATGTGCAGGAGGGCTCATTGCTAAACAAAATGGTCTTCAACGTAGTAGTAGTAATATCATAATATACTCTTTTTGTAAGGACATGTTTAATGCGCGATTTGAACTTTACCTTGTTTTTGTAAAAGCCATAAAAGGATACCGTGGGATAATTTTCGTGGGGTTGGTAGGTTCGTTAGGTAAGTTAAATATTTTTATTATATTCCATTTGTTTAGGTACTTAACTAAATGTAAACAATCTTCATATGTCTGTTATCCAAAAATTGTCTAAAAAGTTTAAACTTTTCTTTAGTAAAATACCTAATATCACAACATAATAAACACACAAAGCAACAACAACAACAAACACAACAACAACATTTCACGAAACAACAACAACATAGAATGTTCAAAACCTTTGCAATACAACAAAACCTATGTTAATCGAAGGGCCGCAGCCATTTCATCATTTTAATGTCAAACTGAAATGTCTGTCTGTGAAAAGTTATAGCGACATGAAGAAACCGGAATCACTAACTATTATGTTGATGATTTTTTAATGTATTCCTTTTGGTCTCCTAGAATATCTATTAGTTTTTTAGATTTTAGATAAACACAAAGTTATTTCTAGGGCATTAACATAATTATTTACTTAAGATTTATTTGTGGCTATTTTATGTAACTATGTGTAAAAAAAGATTAAATAAAGATTATTATTATTATAAGATTATTATTAGTGACAGACCGATAGACATTCTAGGACACATAATCGACGAATATCATGTATAACATTTATATCATATATCGTATAGATTCATAGGGCCCGAAGTTGTACAAACCTCTATGTCATAGACGCCGTCATACATTTGTCCCCGAGTGCTGAAGCAGCTGGACGCAGAGCGCCTCCTGGAAGCCGCGAAGGTACAGGCGCGGGTGTAAGCACCGGACAGGCTTGTCGGCATCAACACCGAGGCGGAGTGGTTTCAGGAGGCCATATCTCAATTCTGCGACGTGGCAATGCCCCGAGTCCAGCCAGGGCGTGCCAGGCGTCATGTGTACTGGTGGTAGCCACAAATTGCGGCTTTGCGCAACGCGTGCAATGCCCGCTGGATGCAGCTCCAGTTTGTGGAGGGTGGGGTGAGCGGTCTGTGCGCGAAGGTAACATCCCCCCCCGCCCATGGCTCCGCCACCTGCGGTGTCCGACACGGACCACGACGGAGACGAGGACGACAAGTCTCAAGAGGTGACCAAGGTAGAGATGAAAGTGGCGGTTCAGCCACGTTCAACTCAAAACACTACCCCAGGACCTAACGGGCTTGCCTAGGAAAGCCTGGGTCCCGGCCATGGACACTCTCGGAACTCGACGCTCTTTACCGCATGCATGGAGAGGGGCTAATTCCCACTTCATTGGAAGACGGGGAAACTGGTCTTCATCGGGAAGCCAAGGCACCCTGCACACTCTCCGTTTGGATCTCATATCGTGCTGCTCAACGAGATGGACAAGCTCTTTGAAAGAGTAATTGCGGGCCGCCTCGTTGTGCACCTGGTACGAGTGGGGGCCGTATCTTGTGGACGACTAGTTCGGCTTCCGCAGAGATCACTCCACGGCAGACGCCATTATGCACTTGCGTGCCCTCATGCAATGCCGTCTTTAAACTATTTGAGGCCCTGGGCACATTAGGATCATGGGGCCCCTATGACCTTGAGAAAACACTATTTAGTTACAATAGATAAAGAAAGACAAACAAGGTTCTAAATTTATTTTTATTTAGTTACTAACTATAAAAAAAATAGGAAATATAAAAAATAATCTACAAAAGTAACTCGCTTAACTTAAAATCCTTAGATTAATTCTATGTTGATTGCAAAGGTACCCTTCTAGATTTAAGATGAGCAAAATCGTTAATCACATCTTCAAAATCTATGGTATTGAGAATATCACATTCTATGGACATCAGCGACAAAGTAGTTAATCTCTCTTGAAGCATTGTACTTCTTAATTCATTTTTTATTCGTTTCAATTTGGAGAAGGAGCGTTCTCCGCTGCAGTTAGTTACCATCATACTTAAAAATATTCTCAATGCAATTTCTACGTTAGGAAATGTGTCTTCAATTTTGTTTTGCTTTAATAGATTATATACTTCCTGTACACTGTTAGATGCTTCATTTTCACTCTGAACATTTTTTAAGTATTCTTTTAAATGTTGACATTCTATTTCTAACTCTTTTTCATTTACGTCTTCGTGATAGATTTGAGAAAATTCTTTGCATCCTTGTCGTATCTCTTCGGAATTCAGAGTTTTTAAGTGAAAAAATAAACTAAAACGTTGACTGACGGTCTCATATGAACTTTGTCGCTGTTTTAGATGAACACTCAAGGTATCGATTATTGGGAGAAAGGTTTCTACATTGAATCGCTCTTTTCCATTCAATTGGACTGATGGCGCAGAGCCATCAAAAAATTCCAGCCGTGAGCTTCTACGTCTTGTTCTTTGAGATAGATCCTTGTAGTCAGATTCTGGGTTATTTTCTTTGGCAGATGATTCGAAGTTATCAAATTTATCCCTGAGGTTAGTAATAAAATCATAAAGTGAAGTCAACAAATTGGTTGCAACGTCCAGTGTTATTGTTTCTTTCTGAAGATAATTACTTGTTTTGTCTATTCTTTCCAATATAGTGCTCCAGATTTCCGTCAGTATAATAAATTCTAGATTCCCCATTTTTCTAGACAGACTAAGGGCTTCGTCTCTTGTTTCTCGTGCCTGTTCAGTATCGTTTGCGATGGTGATTAAAGCTTCTAATATTCTTTTATAACCCCCATGCAAAGCACTTACTGCATCAGCTCGGGCTGACCATCTGGTTTGTGAAAGACTCTTAACAACTTTTTTTGAACCTAAATGTTCTGTTAATATATTCCATCTGTGGGTAGAGCCCGAAAAAAAGTTGTACACTTTCTGAACTATTTCAAAAAACTGTGATGCCTCCGGTATACACTTAGCAGCATGGACACCTACCAAGTTTAGTGAATGTCCTGCACATGGTATAAAGGTGGCAAATTCACATTTTTCCTTGATTCTTGTTTGTAGACCACTATACTTTCCCGACATATTTGAAGCATTGTCGTAGCTTTGTCCTCTGCAATCTTTTATGGGAATATCATGTATCTCTAAAAAATTTAAGATGGTCTCCGCTAAATACTTAGATTTATGCTCTTTAATAGGTATAAATTTCAAAAACCTTTCAACAGGAACACAGTCTTTTACGTATCGAATGATGAAAGTTAGCTGGTCAATATGAGACAGATCGGGCGTACTGTCAACGCTTATGGAAAAATATTTTGCTGATTTAACTTCATTTATAATTTTTTTTAGAACCTGTTTTCCCATTACTTCAATAAACTCATTACAGATATTTGCTGATAAATAAGAAATGTTACCCTTTCCAGGATTCCCAAATTTTTTTAAGTGATCTGCAAGAAATGGATCAAATTCACTCAATAATTCCACACAACCCAAATAATTTCCATTGTTTGGAGATCCTAGGATTTCATTGTCGCCGCGAAATGGAAGCCCTCTCGATGCCAAAAATTTTACAACAGCTACAATCCGTTTAAGTACGTTTCTCCAATAATCCACTTCCTTTTGATGTTGAGATAATAACTCTATATCTACTCTACCAACCGCTTTACTTCGTGCCAGATAAGTCATCATAGATTGCTTATGCGCTGGGCTATTTTCATGTGTTAAAATTATGTGATTAATATGCTTCCAATCATTACATCCATTCCGAGAGCAAAGATTAACATCAGTTGGGTTAAATAAGCAGCATGAAAAACAAAATACAGAGCATTTGGAAGGCGAATACAGCAACCATTTTCTTTCGACGCTTTCATTGTTCTTTAATTTGCGCATAAATAATGCTTTGTTGAAATATCTCGTCACTAATTTATTACCATCTTTGTAGGTTCTGGATGCCTCGGAAAAGTCAGAATCTTTATTTTGAAAATATACTGGTCCCTTACGAATTAAAATTTCGCGATTTATTTCAACAAACTTTTCGTGAAAATAATCGGCGGGATCGTGCGATATTAATTCTTCTGTGTTGGAAAACTGCTGTTCAATTGACACAGTTGGAGTTGTCGGTTTTAGTGAAGTTACTGAAGTCGTTGCAGTTTCGTCGTAGGAATAGTCGCTTTCTGATTCAATCTCTTTTTCAAAATTGGAACATGATGGTTTAGAAATTCCCGCAATTTGTAATTGAGCTGAGTCATCATGTGGAACATTTATGAGTTGATTGCTACTTACAGAAGTTTCTCCAGTAGTAGTAGTAAAATATGATGTTAATTTTGGTAACTTTTCAATTACTTCTTTCTGATGTAGAGCTTTTTTCCTTTTTTCAGATCCACTAGGATATGACCGTTTCGACATTTTATATTATAATTCAATATTTAATTAATTTTATAACGAAAATATTCGCTAACACAAAACAGACAAACGACGATTTAATCAAACAATACTATTTTTTTGTCAGAGCTCAAGCACAGTCAGTAACAAACTAACAACTACAAACAAAACAAACGCCACAACATCGCAGACAAATACTTGAAGGCAATTCCCGTTCGTCAAGTCAAACGACGATCGGGAGTCGGGAATTCCCCTTTTTTGTCTTTGGTATTACGAATGACGTTCGAATAGGTTTCTTTAAGACATAAACCACACCGCATCAAATAATTCTTCTTTTTTTAATTTAATAATTTTTCTTTTAATTGTATTCTTATATATACTTACATATAGGTATTTAAATTAACCTAAATATACTAATATCGGAAAAACTCATTTTTGAGAGAGAGTGGAGTACTTATACCCTGTTTATTTATTAGTTTGATCTTTCTTTTTGACGGATGTCAAATCTGAAATCGATATAACTTTGCAACGACGAACAATATTTTCTTATTTTAATAATATTAAAAATTGATAATAATCATAAGAATAGACACACAACATAAAAGTACCTGTTAAGGACTCAAGCATTTTCCGAAAGTCTTAAGTGGTTTTTATTGCTTCGAAGTAAAATTTAAATAGAAAAACTGAAAACAAAAACTGAAAAAAATGTTTTTATGTCTAGTGCAATAAAATTGATTGACGAATGAATTTATTTATTTTGAATAGTTTAAAACATACATACAGCCACATATTATTTAGCCAAGACATTTTTTACACCAATAGATATTTTCTGTTTCCCATCACTGACCCATCTGTCAAAAAGTTCAAGCTATGTTGTACAAGGAATAGCTATCCGCATGCGGCAATAGTATATTGTGCAACTAGGGCGGAAACTAGCCGATTGCCCACGCAGGCGGCCGCTGTACGCACGAGTGTAAGCGAGTGCGTTCGGCCGCCTTCGTGAGCAGTAGACTAGTTTCGGCCCGAGTCCCACACGATATTTTATACCACATCTATATAGTGAATACTGGTTACCGCACGGGTTTAAGGTTGGAAACCGAGCGATTGACCTGTGGGCAATCGCTGAGTTTCCAACCGCAAATCCGTACGGAAACCTAGTGTTTACTATGCAGGCGTGGTATAAACTAAAGCTAATTATAATAATCGGTTATCATTTGGTAATCTGGCAGGAACTAGGGGGCCCCATTCGATCGCGGGGCCCTGGGCACGTGCCCATAGTGCCCAGTGGGGAAGAGGGGGCTGCCCTCATGACAGTGGATGCGGTGTCCCGGGACGGCGTAGTCTTGGCGGTAACTTTGGACATCTCCAACGCGTTCTATACCCTGCCCTGGAGTTGCATTCGGGATGCACTCCGGTATCACTGTGTGCCGACTTCCGTTGTGTGATCAAGACCTACTCGAAGGACAGGTTTATCATCTACCCCGGTCACCAGGGAGAGTGGAAATGGCGAGAGACGTCGTGCAGTATTCCGCATGGATCGGTAAGTGTTTGAATCTTCCGTTTATGGCATCAAGACTCAGCGCACAATTATTATTATTAGACGCGATTTATTGGCTTGTTCATTCGTGAGCTAAGTTGCGTTTCTGTCTTTTTAGCATGTGAAGCTCATAGCCACATTCACATAGAGACTCGATTCCTGCAATCGAATTGCTGGAATCGAGTCTCTAGGTGATTTTATAGGAGGAAGTAGTGAATCGAAGAATAAATGTTATTCGTGATATCCTTCATAATCTAAACATCTGATTTTTAGGCATAAAATGTATATTAAGTAGTCTTACACTAAATAAATATTCTAGAACAAAAGGAATCAATTAAAAAAATCATCAACATAGTGGCTGAGTTCAGTTTCTTCATGTAGTTAGAACTTTTTTTAACATTTGAGTTTTGCTGTCATACAATAAAATTATGAGATGGATGTAACTCATCGATTAACAAAGGTTTAAGAGTCAAATTCACCAATAAACTAATCGCGATTCGATCAAACAAAACGCAGTTTGAGCGACTAATCGAGATTATAGCTTCATTTTGCGTTTCACCGCGATGAATTGAACCTAGTTTACGCTAAACTCAGTTTCAATTCTTTTGTTGTCGCCCATGTTTACGACACGGGTCTTTAAACTAGATTACGCTGAGCTCAGTTTAGTTGAACTAAGTTTTTATATTGAATAATGAAATCAGACCTTAAAGTGCTACAAGAGTGGGGACGGTGTCCACGCATTTTTGTGCATTATTTTTTTAAATAATCTTATTATGTCTTTTATACGATTTTTAAAAAATAAAAAGAAATCAAGATTGTTTACTATTAGTTAAGTACCTAAACAGATGGAGTATAGGCTTGTAAAATACATGAAAGTACAGTAGGTAATTTACAATAGTTATTATTGTCAAAAATAGGAAAAATTTAATTGATGCAAAACAGTTCTGTTGATGCGTGACTCGTGTGGCAACGTTCTTATCTCATGCATATCTAGTTCATAAGATGTTGACACATGATGATGTGACACATGCTGTCGTGCGTGCGTGTAGAGTTAGCATTAGAGGGCGCGTGCGTTACCTCGGCGGGGTTGTTCTGCTGCGGCGCGTACATGCTGTCGTACACGGGGTTCGCGAAGTGGTTGCCGCCGTTCTGTGTGTTACACAACACATACTCAATAAACAAACCAACATAATATATCCCACATAACAAGATTAAGTATAATATTTATACAAACGTCGGCAGCAGTCATTGGAATTTATTTAATTTAGCGGAGATGTGTAGGTGGGAAAGTCACATTGAGGTTCATCCGGATATAAACGAGCTGCAGATAATATAATAATAGAATAACTGGATTCCATCGCGACACTGTTCATAGATCAGAGGTGCTCACATGCATATATATATGTTTTTTTTTTATATTTTATTGATTGCGACTTATTTGCATACGCGATTTGCATATGCGAGATATGTGCTCATTTTAACGTTGCATTGAACATCCAGAAGTTGTGATCGTCAAACTGGAATCATGGGCTGCTTATCTATTAGCTGAAGATTTTCGTAAGATTTTTTAATTCTAACTTAAAACTTTATTTATTTCAACTTCATGTACAGTAGTGGTACATAAGCGGACTTAATGTAACAAGGCATTATCTACCAGTCAGCCTTTGGGTTAAAAAAGACAACACTGTGGTAGGTGTGCACAATAAATAAATAACAGATATTTTAAATAGAATAGAGTGTAAACAAAGTTACTTATAATAATAAAATACGCTAACATTACTGTAGATTATGTAAAGTTTGATAGGTATTCATTCTAAAAAAAATTATCATTTATCAACTTCAGATTCCCAATTCAGAAATCGAAGGTCAGTGTAGTGCCGTGTGTCGGCGCCAGGTACGCGCTGCGCTCACGTTGTGCGTGTGGTTGCTGTGCGGCGCCTCCAGCTCGTCTTCGCCCGCCAGGTACATGGGGTTGTTGATCTCGACGTTGTCGGACAGGCGCGCGTGCACGAAGGCGCCGTGGCGGCGGCGGTGCAGCGCCCACAGCGCCGCTAGCACAGCCGCCAGCAGCGCCAGCAGCGCCAGTGCGGCACCCGCCCAGGCGCCGCCCGCGCCCGCGGCGCCCGCCGTCGCTGCGCCGCCCGCGGGCGCCTCCGGCTCGCCCGCCTGCGCGTGCGGCGCCGTGCAGCTCGTGCCCTCCAGGCACGCGCAGTGCACGGGGCCGGGCTCTGTTGCACTTACTGCTCAACAAACAATTTTTTTTTTATATATAGGCTCCTGTGTCGTAGGTATATTCAATGACATGTAAACCGCATACACAAAACACCCGGAACAACTGTCTTGTAGGCCACACCAATCTTGTTCCGAGCAGGAATCAAACCGCGCCGTCAAAACATAGAGCTTGTATACGTAGGTTGTACATCTGTTTGTATACGCGCACGTGCTCTGCAACCTCTACAAGTCTATATCTAGTGTAGATGTAGTCCTAATGTGTTATATTCTGATTTAAAGAGCTCGCGAGCCGCCCGACGCAGTGACGAGCACGTGACGCGTTTTAACTTCATCTTTGGGATGGCAGCTTTAATGTTACTTTTCTTATATTACATAAGGTAGGCCTAATCAGATAATGTCTGGGCTCGCTCGATCGTAAACTTATCGCTATCCATTAGGGCAGATTCTGGTCAAGAACAGATTCATCAAGTTGTAATAAAAAGTGACGTACGGTCAGGTCCCCAGACGCAGAGCGCGGGCGGCTTGCAGGCGCGCGCGGCGCACGCGTGGTCGTGGCCCACGTAGTGCGTGCAGCGCGCGCCGCCCCACGCGCCCACGCAGCGGCACGCGCGCCCGCCCGCCGTCCACACGCACAGCCCGCCGTGCGCGCACGCCCCGTCCACGCACTCCCCGTGCCGACCTGCAACGCAACATTACATTACACACTGCACAAGAACAGTCTGGCGAAACTCCCTAAGAAAAAAATGATCTTCGCCAAATGTATGAAACGCGTACTAATTTTAATGGCGGCCAAAATGGCGGCTATCGCTGTCTCGCTTTAACATCTATTCGACTCTGTCTCGGCCATCCATCCGCCATATTTGTCTTTAGCTTCTCAAGAGGTAAATTGTAAACAAAGTTAAAATTTTGTTTTTAATATGTGTTTCGTGAATTTTAAGCGAAAAGTCCTATTAATAGGACGTTTACGTGTAGCCATGTAAAGTAATCTGTTGATATGCACTGTAAAGTCTGCGAAATATGTGGTTTATGAGGCAGCCGGTCGGATGGTCAAAAGCCAATGTTCATGGCTAAATATCCATTACATGAAGAGAGGTAAGCGTAAATAAACGTTCATTTTCAGTTACAGAAAAGGATTTGGTGATTTACAAATCAATTTTAATAAAAACTGTCGAAAATCTATAAAATAACCTATCAACAGTGCTGTGTAGTGGAATTTTTATCGACAATATCGATAGTATTATAAATTCATTATTATACTTTACAGGTTTGTGATAAAAAAATATTGAAAATTATCTATCACTACTGCTTAACATGTTTAATCGACTATCGATAATTTTATAATTTAAACTTTATTTAGTATAATTCAAATAGAACGGTCATGCTATTCGAACAACAAATACAGGTAACTCTATATGAAATGCTAATAAGTAATGGAACACATTTTTTTTTCTTCTAGATGTAAACATTGGATTGGATGTACCCATTAAAAGGCTCCATCAATTAAAACACGTTTGTGGCAAACAGTTTCTGCCAGGTATTTTACGAAAATACAACTAAAAAAATCTGCAATTCCTTCTGTGGGACTTACTGCAGAGCCAAAAGGAGATGATTGGATTTCCTCTACACATTGGCAAAACTGAGACTGATTCGACTCTTAAACGCAAAGGTAAGATTCTTCATTAGAGCATCATTCATGTAAACTTTGTTATATTTACAATTATAGATCTAATAAAGATCAGAATCAGAAATAATAAAGCAAGATAATGATACTTTTTAAGGTTTATGCAGTATAGAGAATAGGCAAATAGGATATAGTTTCTGTACTTGTTTAACCATATTAAAGAAAAAGAGAATAAACTGTTATTATTAAAATCCGTAAAATGGTGTTTCCTTTAGCATTAACCACACCCCTACCCCACCTTTCAAAATCTAATAATTAACCTCATTTGCGCCAACGTAAATTCGCTGTTAAGTTGAATATTCCCTATCAATTAATGAAACCTTGGGTTTTATTTTTTGATATGGAATATTCCACTATTCTTAGTTAAACTGGTGGATAACGTTGGCGTAAATAGACCTTAATTCAGATCCAAAAAAGGGACCTATATTTTTTTTTATAAAACTATCGATAAAAAATTACCATGAGCACCTAGATACATCACTACACCGCTTACGCCGTTATGTTGGCAGCCCCTTCATGTATTTGGTCATCTATGTCAAAGTTGGTATTGAATCTTAGTACACGTTTTGACGTTTCGTGTTGACCATTTTTTTCTATGGGAGTCCCGTCTCTTAAACGTAGTGCTTATATTCTCTTTGCACAAGAACACAACACAATCGAAACAACAATAAGAAGAACAAGTGCCAGTCGACTATTGCACACTGGTTCTGACGATAAGCCCTCACACGCAGGTGCTGGAGGCGCAGCGGGCCACCCTCCTCGGCAGCTGACCTAGATCTCTCAATTTAAACTACTGTTCTGAATAAATCAAATTATTTTATTGAAAAACTTTTGCTTGCAATAGATAATGTTTGAAGCTCCCGGTACCTACGAGTACGACCACGTTACATACACGCTACAGTCGCTTATGTATGAGGCTAATTTTCCGCAAAAATACGCCGTTCTGAGGGCAATGCCGTGAGCTGGAACTGCTGGTTGGCTACTACGGAACCCAGCCGCAGGAAGAATACAATAATTATAAATTGTGGTGTCGCGTATTGCATGTGTAAACGCATCTTAAGTTCGGTGATATTTACATCAAAATCGTTAAATCTTTTATTTAGGTAAAGTATTAAAACAAGAAAAATAAAAACAACTAATTGAAACTATATATACCTACACTAAAGGCAATTAGCTATTCCTAGCTTCATATGGCGTCATAAAACTCCTCCGCAAATATTTATAATAATCGTTAAATTAGTTTACTAATGGCGACATGGAGTGACGATGCGGGCGCTGCCCTGGCGGCTCTCACCCTCTGTCTTGTCAATCGTCTCGAGGCAAAGATAAGATTTATTTACAAGTCCAATTTAGCTTATAGCGAGTTATACCTGCTCACTATTGTTCATAACTATCGATGTGCCAATGTGTGTCTGTACTGTGTAACAAATACATATTATTAACTTATATAATTATACGATGATCTGAGCCGGAAATATAACTCCAATTTGTAAACTGGAGTTATACTTCCGGGTCCAATCATCGGGACCTCATCCCAGACATGTAGAAGGAGACAGGTGGAACACATTCTATCTGCATGCCGCTAAAAAACAACAAAAAGAAGCAAGTTTGGTTAGAAAAAACAAGTAAAGTGACTGTCTTGCACAGGGGGTCAACAAACTTATAATTTGATTAGTGTAACGGAAGTATTACTTAAACTTAACAGCCGCGTCGCCATGACCGCTAACTCAGCCGCACGGCACTCCCGATCGACAGTAAGACAATGACGTGACAAGTGTGAGTGGACCCGCGCCCAGCTCGGCCGGCGCTCGGCGGCCGCAAGTTGCGTCACGCTGCGACCGGCCGCGCGACCTTGACCTATCGCAACTCTTGCACACGCAGACGTGCACCGGATTTAAGACCCTTACTCTCGTTTAGCGCCATGAAACGGTTACGTTTTAAAACCTATTCTTTCTTAACGGCTACGTGAAAAGATTAAAAACATTTTTGATATTTATATGAAACGCCAAAATACTGGTATACTAGTAATATTCAGGTAAATCCAATTTGACTTGAAGCCGACCCATTAAAAAATCAATTGAATATATTGTACGTATGATAGTACTGTTGTATCTGAATACCACTATTTTACCACTATTTTGGCGTTTCATAGAATACTATAGATATCCAAATATAATCCTTGAAACTCTGTATATAGATTAGTTAGATGGTCGGTCGAGAAATGATGTTTTAAGATAATGAGGGCTTCTCGCTGCCGATGGGTCGAGTTTTCGAGATTTTGATTCATCAAGATAGTGAACTGTCGCGCTCATAATTTATGGATTTCAAATACTTTCGAGTGAACGTATTCGAGCAAGTTAAGTTCGAGCTAACGTTATTCGATGTCAAGTAGGGAGCGTATGTATGATGCATTTAGCTCTCCACATGCTTAAGGCCATTGGCGACAATTTACGCCTTATGTGCAGGCGCAGGATGTATACAAACAATGAGCCCGGGAGTTATAACATTAGTAACCAATCAAAACAGCGAGTAGATACAGTACTGTATACAATCCCTATTAATGACAGTAAACTTTGCACTTACAATTTGTTTAATGTTTATGTATTTATTTAACATTTCTCACATGGACTCAATTATTAACTTCCGAAAATAACATTTTGTTCATTATTTAGGAAGAACAGGCGTAGGCCGGTCGGCCGGACAACAACAAATTCTAACTAACTGCAGTTTGATAACACGGTTTAGAAAACTTTTACTTTTACAAAAAAAATAATACCGATTTCCCTAGGTACAAAAATCACTAAAACTAATAAACTTTACTTTCGGAAGTTGGTGTTAAATAACAGACAAATAAATACTCTTAATACCAGAAACGCTCTTTTTATTTGTGATAGGTATGTACATATTTATAACAGGCACACTTATAACCAATGTACTGTCCTCATGACAATTCAATTAGTTCAAACACTACAAGGATAATATATTTTTTTTATTATGAAGTTCCCGTGCCTACCTTTCACCTTCCGGCTCCATCATCATATCATTTCGATAGTAATACCTTATAGCCAAAGTGCATCTCATGTCTGATAAGCCCAAACACGGCTCGGATACATTGATTAATTGCGTAGTTCCGGGGCCTATCTTCCGACTCCATCATCATCATCAGATCAGTTCGATGATGCAATTTCCAATACAAGTTGCTACAGTACAACGTAACTGCAGACTTGGGTTAAGGCTAAGTGATTTACCTACTTATTAATTATGAGTTGAACACTTCATCGATTAGGTAATGCGATAGTTAACAACTTTCACTCGAAAAACAATTCTGATAAATGACATTGCACCGTCCATACACATTTTGATCAGCTGATGATAACTATGTACCTACGGAGATTCCAATTTATTTTTGCTGAGAATTTATTATGACTTCCACGAAGAGAGTTGTTCGTTTCCATGGGCAGAAGTTACTAAACCATGTTTAGGTACCTACAAATTTCCATTAGGTCCTATATACCGAGTATGAGGGAAATGTAAAACTGAATCTGATCTGAATACCACTTCATCCCAGCTTAAACACTATGGGGTATCTTTTAAAAAATCGGCTGACATCTATTAAGTCGCCCATTCATTGAGCCATAACGAGACTCGTCATCTATTAACATTTTGGAATAACCATTTTCGGATGTGATCATGTTACGTATTGTTATTACTCAGTAAATGTCACAATATAAAGAGTTGCCATTGTTCGTCTGAGAACTTCGTTGAGAAACTTTCGCCATTCAATTTAGTCATTGGTGTAACAAACTAGCGCAGCTCAAAGATCGATAGTGAGAACGAGTGAGTCGTCAAAACAGAGGAGTAAGCACAGTGGCTGGCTCCAGCCGCCCCACACAACCGCCACACGCTTCGAAGGTGCAAGCCTGGACTGGCTCCAACCGGTGCGGTGGTGTATCCGCGCGTAAACAGCTGTTCGCTCACCTGCCCGCGCGCGCCTCCTGCGCGCTCCAGCCATCACTCGGTCGTCACTATGTCACTCCACTAGTACGTACACACGCTCACTACCGGATGACGTCACTGTCACGTCATCACGCACACAGATGAACGGAACCACAATTTACATATAAAATAAATAAAACAAGAGTGAGCAGGGTGCTGTGACCGGCGCCCGCGGCCGCGCTCTCAGCACTGCGCGCGCCGCCACGCCGCGCCTCTATTAATGTTAACAAGAGTTGACGAGAGCGCGTGCGGTATGCTCAAACAACCATTTATTACTTCGCAAACATGAATATGGGAATGGGTGACGTTGACCAACTCAAGACTCCTTCTGGCGACCACATACGACCGCCTGCACCATAGATGACCACTGGGGTGAACTTGAACCAGTCTACCCACGACAGCGATTTCTAAAACATGTATTCGGTCCCCATCATTACGTAGCCATATACCTACCTACCGTTTGAGACGTATAGTTTTCACGTCAGAACACATAATTAAAAAAAAACACGACATATGACAATGTTTATTAAAACCTAGCGAAATTACAAAAAAAATAAAATATCTTAGAACCTAGAATTTCAAGGCAATCCAAAGTAATGGCAGCTCAAGAAGTGCTGTTTCATAAACGACAATTTCATAGGCAGAGGCCCGAGATATAAACATTGAGAAGAGCTGTCGACACCTCACGTGATCATCATTCACATTTCGGAATTTCGACAATCAGTGACAGCGTGACACTTGGTCTACGCGTGTCGGGGAGAGCTCTGCGCGCCACTCCGTGCCGTGACAACACTGACCACTACCGTCAGCGGAGAGCAGTCACCACGCGCAACCGCTAACACGTCACGATGTCGTGCTCGTGCACTTAACACCGATCATGGACATCGTTATAACAAACAACTCTCCATGGTCAAGGACTCACGGCACTAACTCCAGTACAAAGTGCAGTGTGCAGGAATGAGCTTTATATGAACGAGTCTAATGTAGAACACGTGACGTGCACAGTGTACTGCTGGTACTTATTATAATTATTACCTGACACAGCAATAAGAGGGCTTAAAGAGGCAGGTACAAGAAGCAGTAACGACGTATTCCTCATAAGACTGGCTTCTCGGTAGACCGACGACCTGGTAAAGGTCACAGGCATCCGCTAGTTGGAGAGAACGAAGCAGTCATTCCGGCAATGTTTATAACCCCCCCCCCCCCCTCCGCGTTACAGCGGACGTCTGCCAAATGATGTGACTCGACGGGGCCAGTTATTTGCTACGATCTTATGACATTATGACTGTAGTCCAACAGTGATTGGAGACTGACCGCCCGAGTTAACCTGTTAAACGAGCAGAAAATGCTAATGTCCCGCGCGAGCGAGTCCAGCAGAGCAATGAATGTTGATTGATTGTTTAGTATCGTGATCAACATCAAAACGCCGCCGTCGGTGACGTAAAGGCGTCATTAAGAGTTATTAAGTAATGAAGACAACTCGACGTCCGCCAAACTGAGCTTACATTGTGGCGCGGCGGCTCAAGGAGATCGCAGATAATCGCTTGTCATTTACATACTGCTAAGTTAACTTTTTATAGCACACCTGCACACCAATTTCATTGAGCGTTACAAGGATAACGATAACCTCTTAGAGTATAAAGAAGAAGCGAAGTTTTTCTTAAGAAACGCCCAAGTAAAAATTATTAAAAACGCAAAAAACCCAAGTGCAGATACAATTAGCCGAAAAAACGGGGAAAAAAGTTATCGCAGGCGGAGCCCTACAGCGGGGAGCCGGGAATCCCCAATAGCCACATAATCAGAAATAAGTTGTAAATACTTATATAGCTTTCGTATGTCTCATATGTTTTAGTGTACGTATCGACAATAGCATCTGCGGAGAAGACAATCGCAGTTACAGCGTGAGTGCTGCTTGATGCAGAACTATTAACTGTTCCCAATCCCTGGGGAGGTTCTTGCAGGTCTCTTCATAAAAGCCTTTCCAAACTCTATCACATTGTAGGCTGCAGAAGGCAACAGAAGAAATACAGAAACACGCTGAATGTATGTATAGGCCCCTTGAACAACATAACCTTCTAGACGCAATGTAATGAATTAATCAGCCGGATGAAAACCAAAGTACACAGTTCAACAATCAGCAAATCTTTCATTCCTTTTGAAGTAATCCAAAAGATTTACACGTGTATCCTGAACTGAGATGTGGCGAGTACACATGCTGATCGTACATATGCTTCTATTACGAAAGTATTCATATTTTTTTTCTAAGAAGTTCGATTTCGAGATCGCCGGTGTCGACATTCGCGTGAGCGGCGCGCTCGCTGCCACTTCCACGTAACCTTACTGTCCTAGCGCGTGGACGCATGGAGGACGCTCACATGTTCTGTGAGCTCTGTCCTCGGGAAATTGCGTCACTGGCTCAGATCACATCAGATATCGGCAGGTACTGGAGACAGGTGACGTCATAAACTTTCAACGTGGGAGACTTGCGTTTTTATAGAATTTTGATTATACTTTAAGCGATTATATCGAACTATCGACGGAGTAGCTTCTCGACGCGGACGAGGAAAACGTGAAGCGTGCACAATCTGTAGGTATGATCTGACGCGCACATGTCTCCCCGAAGCCGCGCAGGCCGTCGCCACTACGCAGTCGTTATGTATTATTTATACGTTACTTCACACTTCTCAGTGTCAACGGATTTTGTCGCAGCCTTTGTTCAATTAAAGAAAGTTCGCGCTAAAAATAATGTTTGCAAAACTGCGCGTAAACATCAAGAATATTTATCTTTATTTATCTCAGTGTTAATCAATTGTATACTGTACAAGGTTAAATTATTTTAAGCATAATACTGCATGTGAAAAACGCCAAGATGCGGTGTGCGTCGCGCTCGCGTGCCCTTCAGCGCGCGCCGCCTCGAGCGACCGGCGAGGCGCCGCTGCAGTCAATAGACAACTACACGGTACGTCGACTCCGTGCAGCCAGTGACGAGGCGGCATTTGTGTGAGAGCGTCGTACGTACCGCCCGTGAGTGCATGTTCACTCGTTGCAGGGAAGTGGCCTTCTGCCCGTATATATTTAGTGCAGTGTACGGACGTCGCGAGCCGCTACGCCGCGGTCGAGGTCGGCGTGACCCGCGGCCGCCGGCTGCTGACAGCGGGACACACGCGCAATCGCACTACTACATCTTATATCTATCACTGCACTTAAGATTTTAATTAATAAATTATGATTTCAAGGCGAGGACGACAACGAGTTTTTAAGTTGATTAACCTGAACATTCACTTGTACAATCAGCATTCTACCAATTATACCGACGTACGGCGAGTATCCACCCTTGCGTTGTTGCGGACGGCGGGCAATGGGTAGCTCGCTGTCCGTCCGTCCGGTAACAGACCGGTCCGAGCTCAAGTCGTTTACGGCGCGCACTGTTCCCGCGCGCCTCAAGGAGTTGTCAGCAAACTGTAGGGGCCCAACAGGGCCGAAGCCTACTGGGGTCAAAGGGTATGTGAAAATGGCACCCGGGGCCCTGGGACCAAGGCGAAGAATGAAACGGGGTAGGTTTTTAGTCAGTAAGAGTCTGACACTACTTCCCGCTCCACCCAAGGGCGGGATTTATCATTGGATGATTTTACCTACCATAAAAAAAAAACCCTTGCGTTGTTGAAACATTTACGGTCCGGACTAGGCGTTTTGCCTCATCGTTCATATCGCGTACGTCGAGGGACTGGAACAATTTGCCTGCTGCGGTCTTCCCATCCGATTATAATTTGGGTGTCTTCAAGGCTAGATTGAATAGGCTCTTAATAAACTAGTGCGACTCACCGATTCTTCACAACGATTGCATCACTGCTTACCATCAGGCGGGATTGCAATCAAGCACATAACCAATAAAATTATAATTCTAATTTAATTTAAGTTCTTCATTCTCTTGTAACTGAATTAAAATATAATTCAGTGCGTTCTTCATTCTCTACAAGAGAATCATCATTTAGGTGAGAAGTATTATATTGTCGGCGCTCCACATATGCTAGCACCACCGCCGGGAGGGCGCGCGGTTCCGGAGACCGAACTCGGTCGCGCCGCGCACAGCCTCACACTGAGCTTACAGACGTCGGCCACTCCGAGCATTTCTTTTGTACGGTCTTTCCTAAGGTTGTCTGGAAGATATCGCTATCAGCGATAAGACCGCCATTGTACCCGTACATTTAGATTTATGTACAGTTTGTGTAACTTTTTGGTATACAATAAAGTTTTATTCTATTCTATTCTACATTGTAATGTGGTATTACATCTATATTTGTACGGCCAGTCGTTTATTATAAAGCCCCAGCCGAGTCTATTCAAGTATCATTACCTAGGTTATGTTTATTTAGGTCTATTTATATAGTTAAGAAGTGGGTTTATGTAGTTGAAATAAACCTATTGCGTCATGCATTACATCAAGACTGAGTTTATTTATGGCCGTGCAAATAACTTCAATTACGATAATTGGTTCTACAAATATGAACAGTGTGCCACCCGGACACTGACACGACTGGCGCTCGAGCCGACCGGACCCGGGGACTTCACTACTGCCGACAATATTGACTAGTGCGATGAACAAATACCTACTGACTAAAACCCAAGTACTCCTACTCCAAGTATGGAGGGTTTTTTAGTTTATTTTTTGTTTTGGTCAGTGAGATTATTCTGTAAAGTCAATTCGTTCGCTGTATGTGTAACTAATTACTGATAATCAAACATGGCGGCGCAATGTCTGTATTTTCATTTTATGACGTTGCTATATTTGTTACGCAATAATCTGGAACGCCTTTTGATTACGGCGGCCGATGTCAGCGCAGAGCAGCCATCAACGCGGGAGATGTCGGTGCACCAGCGCACGCTCCAACTCTGGGTTGCGACTGAGAACACTTTAACAATTTGGCTGCTTTGGGATTCGAACCCAAGAGCGCGGTTGCTGGGACGAAGACATGACAACGTATCAGTTAGGCAGGCAATCTGTCTCGAGGTTTGTTTTATTGCCACAGGAAGGTCCGGTGCCGCAGACAACAACATTACAATGACGTCGGGCCGCGACTGCGGGAGAGCAGTCTATGTTTAAAAACAAAGTAAGATGAGCACTGACTGTTGTTCTTGGTGTCGTTGTCGTGCGCGGCGGCGTCGTGCGTGTCGTTGTCTGTGTCGTGCTGCGCGCACGCCGCGTCCACGCACGCGGGCCGCTGGCAGCGCTCGCCCGACCACGCCGGCGGGCACGCGCACGACACCGCGCCCACGCTCGACACGCTGCACGTGCCCTGCACACACACACGCAACATCAGGGCCTGCACGCGTTACAGACCAACCGCCTGGAAAGCTGATTATCCTACCGTATATTTCATATAGAACAATCCATTCACAACCTTCATATTCACCACGGATTTATAAGTGTTTTTTTATCAGGGCGGACTTAACCAAATACAAAGAAAAGTAATAAAAGAAACTTAAAAGAGGGTAGAGAGAGAGGAAAAAAAAAAGAATTAAATAAGAATAAAAACAATTATGTTAGCTCCTTAAGAATGAGACTTTTGAACATACTTGGTGAGCATGCAAAAATATCTATATGCTCAAAAGTCTCATTGTAGGCATCGACCATTCTAAGAATAGGCGAGCGCAATCCAGAGCTGGACTTGCAATGGCATAGCAATGCAAGGGGGAAAATAATTTGCCAGCGCGCACCTTTCGCTTTTGGACTGTCCTAGGAACACATTAGAGAAATCTATGCAGTCAAACTTATTTCTAACAATATTATATAAATTCATAGCCTCTAAGTATTGTCGTCTATTTTCAAATGTCGGCAGCTTGTACTTGTTAAGCAAATTTTGGTAAGATGAATAATATCCATAACATCTATAATTTGTACTGAACACGCTCAATCATTTCATTATACTTCTTGTAATATGGACTCAAGACAGACACGGCATACTCCAACTGAGAACGCACAAGGGACTTACACCCGTATTTATAAACAAGTAAAACTAAATACTTGAGTAAAAGTAACTACTATTTGTATTCTATAGTTAAGAAAAATTTGAATTTTGAATGCAGATTTCAAACGTCAAGTAAAGACTTAATAAGATTTTACTTAGTAACAAGTAAATACTTCTTTATAAGTACGGGTGTTATACAAGTACTTAGGTATAAAAAGACCCCTTTTAAAAATCTGTTGTAGAACGCATTACAAATACAGTTGATATGCTTTGTTGACAATTTTTCCTATATGTAGGTCTAGGCAAAGCATCGAATCAAAGATTACACCGATATCACGAATAAAGTCCACTTTAAGCCAGGGACTGATATCGATATCCGAAATATACCGATATTTTAAAGACAATACCAATACCAGAATCGATAACTGACCTAAATATCGATATTTTGTATCAATTATTTGAGTATCAGTATAAAATTATCGATAATTTTATCGATACCCAGTACTGATATTAGGCTGCAACGCGGCGTTGCCAGATCGCCCATCATGCCAGAAGCGCGGGCGAGCGGCGGCCCGCGACTCCTCGCGAAACAGAACGGCAACAGCGCAGTGAGCAAATGCAGCTTGTACGCAGAATGTTTGAGGAATCGTACGCCCGGTGCCGTGGTTAGGTTATTGTTTGAAAGTCAATTTTTTTTAATTGTATTTTACATTCATTGATGTAGATTATCGAAAGTTCCCATTTCTTTTTATTGTATATATTTTTGTATGTATGTATTTATGTATCTATTATATAGCATATGTATGTATCTGTTTTTCTATTATTGTATATTTTGTAATAAGTGTTGGTGCTTATTGTGACAGCCCCATATCATGTCCCGAAAATTATTTTCCATTCCTGGTTGCCTGTAAGAGATCGCGGAATGCGATAAGGCCGCCCATTGTATGTGCTTTAATTAAATGGTTTTTCCTTTGTTTATTTTAATATGTATGTACAATAAAGTGTATAATAAATAAATAAATAAATGAAGGTATAATACGTATCTACGCCAATAATATTCTGTGATAAATGTGATGGGCAGTGGCGTAGCTAGGCGGCTTAATGGCTCTAGGACAAAAACAAATTTGGGCCCCTAAACTGAAAGTTTTATAAATTTTACTCATGACGACCATTACCAAGTAGACCGGCTACACCACTAAGAAGTGCGTTAAATGTGTATTTTATGATGTGATAGACATTTACTTCTAGGGATTATACTACCGGTAATCTGTATATTTGGCCTTCTGACTTAATCTGACCGTGTCGTGGTGCCCTAAAATTGCGTCGTTTTCATATCTGCTTTCGTTTTTTACACGGCTGCGTATTCGGCATTGTATAGAATACTTAGGCGAAGTTTAAAATAATTAATATTTTATACATTACCTACACGTCTTTTTCTTATGGTAGGTAAAATCATCCAATAACAAATCCCGCCCTTGGGCGGAGCGGGAACACACACTTTCCGTGTTCGGTAAGGACCTGCGTTGTGCGGAAGTTGAGAACGCCGTGAGGTCTTTCCAGCCACGCCTCAAGGATGGGCCTTATCGCCTCAATTGTGGTGCGCCCCGAACGAGGTTGCGATAGTCGCTGACGCCATTTCGCCATGAGATCCCGCTGGAGATCTGTCCGCAATGCCTCGACTTGTCGCGGCAGCGGAATTTCACCCCGGTACCTACACGTTTTAGGTATTCTACACATTGGCTAGGTATTGTATATAATGCCGGATTATACAGATTGCCGGTAACAAGTACATCAACGATTGCATCACTGTTTACCGTCAGTTGGGATTACAGTCATGCACTTACGACCACGATGTCTGCATATCATTGTGTGTGCATGTGTCCTAAAACTTGGGATTTTTTTTGAAGATAAAGTAGCTTTGTATATTTTAAATATATTTAAAAAATATATATATATATTTTTAAATAATACATTTAAAATACAGGCATCGTGATCGTAAATATGACCGGTGACGGTATCTTGCACTGCTTATTTACCGAATACTGAATCTTCTTGAATAATCTTTTCAACCAACACTCCAGTGGTCACATTATCTGATTCACTATCAGAAATATTTGGTATAAAACTGTTTGTTGAGGTTGACTAAACAATCAATTTTGGGTATTTTAATAAAAAGAATACATAAAGAGGAGGACGAGGTATTTTCGTAACAGTAAGATTGCAGTTTACAGAAATATCGGACATAACAAAACAATCTATTGAGGCATCTTCAAATGCTACGCTGTAGAAATAATAGCTTAAAAAATATTATTTGTATATATAGAATTTAGAAAAAAAATACAATGTTTTTATGATAAATTAGATTATATTTTAAATACAGTCAGTTTATTTTCGAATAAGAAAATCGTGTTGTGATTCGATTTTAATAAGTCTTGAAAAGGAACAAAACTACACTTGAACTTGAATATTCTCTTATGAAGTACAATTTAAAACTAGCGCTTTGTAGGTTGAAAAGTAAAACAAGTATTGACCATTTTACCCACAAGAATTGAAACAAATGTAAAGCTAAAGTTGTAGATCTCGTTCTTTTGGATTATAAATTTCAGATAATGAAAGTACCAATACACAAAACCTGCAAATTAAAAGTTTGGAAAACAAAAAAGTGGGACATATGTATGGAAATATTTAATTAATTTAAAAAGACATCTCTGCTGTCTATCTTATATGCAAGTATATGAAGCTAAGGATGCGATCGAAACTTTTGACCATAGCATGGATGATTTCCCATTTTTTTTATAGATTATGTTTTCTAAAGAAAATTATAACTATCAAAACGAGCAAGATAACGAAATGGATATCACATGGTATAAAAAAGTGTACTAACAAGCAAATGGGTTACTATGGGCTTTTTTTTTTGAGCAACTCAGATTAAAAAAATAAATAAATGCTTAAAAACTACACCAAACTTTACGGGAGAGTTATTAACTTAACACAAACAGCACAAAATAATAATTTCAAAACTCAAAAAAGTAATGCCAAAGGAGGGTTATGCACAGAACAAAAGGGTTTTCGTAAGAATACTACGATTAATATAGCACTGTTTGATTTACTAGCTAACATCATGCCGTCCGTAGAAATAAGAAATCCAGTCTGTGCAATTTATACTGTACTGACATACGCGAAGCTTTTGAATATGTAGAGAATAACATTCTGTTGCACAAATTAAATAGCTGTGATATTGAAGATCAGCAACACTCCAATGTCAGGAAGGAATACTCCAACCTTTGGAAAGCAGTTAAAAAAAAGTGTCGCAGGGACAAAAATAACTTTTTATCGAACATCTGCACTGAAATCGAAACTCACTCCCTAAAATTCCAGATATCAGATCTGTTCAAGAAAGTTCGGCTCATATCCAAAAAGTTCAAACCCAAGTCGTGGGTGGTCACCGACGAAGATGGGACGGAAATTACAGATCTTGAGGCCATAGCTGAGAGATGGCGCTTCTATTGTGAAAAACTGTACGACTACCAGCAGCTCACACCACATGCACCGTGCTCAAACTGGAGCGATATGGATTTAGAGCCTGCAATTCTACGATCTGAGATAACAGCGGCCATTGCCATTGAGAAGAGTTTTTGATTTCTTTGGCCACATTGCCAGAAAGAGAGGTGATAACCTGGAAAAGTTGCTATTTACAGGGAAAGTAGACGGGAAAAACCCAGGGGCAGGAGTCCAATACGTTGGTCAGACCATATCCGTGCTACACTGGAGACCACAGTCTGCGACGCCATCCACATCGCCGAAGATAGGACAAAATGGCGAAAAATAGTCCATAAGAAAGTTATTCGTCGAGGTCACGACCCTCAGCATTGAGGATAAACGACGCAAGGAGGAGGAGGATATTGAAGAAGTTAATAAGGATAAGTTCTTATTATCATAATCGATAGCCAACTTACATGGAAGCCTCATATAGTAGACCTATGTAAGAAACATCCGCATATGCTCTTTTTCAATTCTCAAAGAAAGTTAACAGTCAGGCTCTTTTAACGGCGTATCGTGGACTGGTTGCGTCAGTTTTGCGAAATGGAATTGTTTTCTGGTGGTAGTCTACTAGTAGGGAGCGATGCATTAGTTCAACGTGCGGTCTTAAGACAACTGATAGCTATGTTCCCTATTTTAAATCGTTAAAACTTTTAACTTTTCCTTGCTTATTGTACTTTGGAAACAACTTTGCTTGTGAAATGAAACCTACAACTATTTAAAAAAATCAGTCTTGTCATGTAAAATGTAAAACTAGACTAATGAAAAAAAAGTTTTTTATTTGAGTGTTTTGGTGTTACCCACGCATATAAGGGTTCCTAATTTTATAAAAAATATGACTACATTAAAATTTAAAAGGGCACCAAATGAAATTTTAATTTAGAAAACTTACTTATCGGTTCACTAAATTGATTGACATTACTTTTTATTTCGTTTTCGCATTATAAAGTCTTATTTCCCTCACATTTTCAATATATTTTTTTTTTTAAATTCATGCCCATATGATGCTAAAATATGAAGAACTCTGTTATAAACAAGTTTTTAATGAAAATATTTTTTTCTTAGCAAGCTTTTAAGATTACTTCAAAAAGCTCAAACACGATAACGCTATCTCAATCCCTATGGCCACATTGACTACTTTCCGGTTCCATCATCATATGAGCTTCGTATCAATAATTTTGCGCTGTCATCTGATTTTTAACCCAGGCTTGCAGTGGCTGGAAATATCTCACAGGCGGCTGGAAAGACCTCACGGCGTTCTAAACTTCCGCACGACGCAGGTCCTTACCGAACACAGCAAGTTCGCTAAGTTCCTGTTCCGGATTCGTGCGGAGGATTCGCCCAGGTTTCGCCACTGTGCGGAACACCCGGAGGGCACGGTGGAGAATACTGTCGAGGTTTACCCCGCCTGGGCGGAACACCGCCGTGTCCTCGTGGGGGCGATCGGTGGCAGCGATCTATCTCGTCGGGCCTTGGTTCATGCCATGGGCCGGAATGAGGAGGGATAGCAGGCGGTCGCCTCCTTCTGCGAAGCAGTAATGCCAGCAAAGGAGGAGGCCGAACGCATCAGGCAGAGGCAACGGGGCGCTCCCCTCAGCCGCCGCCGGGATTCCAATCCCAATTTCCGGCCACAGTAGGCGCATGCTCGGGGACGGCGTGCAATGGGTAGCACGCTGTCCGATCATCCGGTAACCGACCAGACCGAGCAAAAGTCGTTGACGGCGCGTACTGTTTCCGCGCGCCTCTAGAAGCTGTTAGCAAACCGTAGAGGCCCAGCCTACTAGCTGCAGGCAGGCCTGGTCGAAGCCTGCTGACGTCATGGCCTCATGGGTCAGCTTCCGAAAGGAATACCCGGCCCAGGCACGATAGGCAACGAAGGAACGGGGTAGGTTTTTAATCAGTAAGAGTCGGACACTACTTTCTGCTCCGCCCAAGGGCGGGATTACTCATTGGATGATTTTACCTACCATAAAAAAAAATAACTTCAATCGGTAACCGGGAAGTGGACCAAATTTAATTTGCAAGATTTGATCACAGACACACATCGGGACAGGTGGAACTAAATAAAAGCTTATAAAAAACACTTAAGTACTCTACGTTTGCGAAATAATAAATGATTATTATTATGAGAAAAGAGTGATAACGCAGATCGTATTTTGCAGTTAGTTTTTGAAAAACTAATAATGACTGTCTTTTTTATTCATTTTGAAATTTGTAATAAGTTTGAATTCTTTTTAAAGCATTGCCCTTAAAAGTTGAATTTCCGAAAATATTCATGTTCCTAGTCCCAGTGTAATTTCGTCGATGCGTTGATATGTGAGACAGTCGGTTTCTCCTTTTATTTACTTATTTACATAAAAACCTAAATGATCCGCAAGATAACTGTGTATCCAAAATATCTAGATGTATGAGAGTAGTATCACGGGTTATGTGCTCTTAATAGATACAATTTATAATTCGTTTTTTTTTCTTTTAGTTTATATTTCATGTATGATTTTCGAAATTCTAATTCTAATCGGGTTTTAGAGGCACCCTGGGCTTGGAAACCTCAGGGCACGGCCCCGCCTAGCCACTTAGTAGCTACGCCACTGTTGATGGGGCGTAAAAAGTAAAGAATTGATAAAGAAATAAGTTTTGTTTATTTGTAATCAGGTATTTACTGGTAATATATCGGTATCTAATACCGGTATCGATACTGATATAAGCACATTAAAGTATAGATATTTCTGTACTGAAAAACAATATCGATATCAATATCGATAAATAGATACCAAAATATCAGTATAATATCGATATTTTTATATCGATACCAAAATTATATCGGTATGCAGTCCCTGCTTTAAGCAGAGGGGCATCGCATAGTGTATATGGGTGTTTAATGACAGTTTTATTTTTGTGAAATTTAGGTAGACTTAGTTGCAAGTTGTTTTTCTGGCAATAGGAGGAAAGTCGGTCCTAATCTTGTTAAAGTAGAAGGCAATCATCCATTTGCTGTATGGTTCTGTAAACCTTGAGGTCGTCGGCATATAAAAGAAACTTGGTATTTTGAAAACATTGACCGTCGTTTATATACAGAATAAACACGAGGGGACCAAGAATTGAGCCTTGAGGGACTCCAGAGGTCACCTGTGCAATATTTGATTGATGACCGTTAATAACAACCTTCTGACTCCGATTGCTACGAATTCCGTTAAATGAAATTTTGTTGAGGAGTATTTCATGATCAACTTTGTCAAAAGCCTTACAGAAGTCGGTATAAACTGCATCCATCTATGTACACGGTTGTCAAAGCTATCAAACAGAAAACTTGAAAATAACAAAAGATTAGTATTAGTCGCCGAACGCCGTTTGACAAAGCCGTGCTGCTGTTGTATGATGATATTGTGAAGTACCGGATAAATTTCGTTATGAACTAACCTCTCAAATAGTTTCGACAAGACAGACAGGATGGAAATAGGACGATATTGTTCAACGTTGCGTTTAGAACCACTTTTATGAACGGGTATAATTTTTTTTTCCCTTAATCTACAATCAGTTTTACTTTTAGCAGATGTGTTGGAATTTGGTTTCGTGTCGGGATGAGCGTGAGCCAACTACCCAATCTGTTACTGAGTCCACTTTAGTAGTTGGACTAAGTTATGTCTTTTCTTTTCAGTCTCTTTGAGTAACTTTTGGCTTTAAGCGCAGCAGCCAGATCGTTAGGGTGCCTTTCCAGTCTCTTCTGGTATATTTGTGTTTCTGTATTTCCTCCGACACAGTATTCATTTTTAGTTCGTCGTGGATTTCAGAGTTGGTAATGAACCAAGGAACATCAGAAATAGATCTCAAAATCATGTTTCGCATTTTCTACATTATGCTGATGCTTGATTCACAGGCGCGTCCCCATAGTTGTATTCCGTAGAGCCACACAGGCTTAAGGATAACTTTGTAGATAAGGAGTTTGTTGTCTATGCTCAGTATGCTGTTGCGTCTCATTATCCAGTGCAGGTTTTTGTATCGTATATTGATCTCGTGTCTTTTGGTTTTTATGTGATGTTTCCACGTTAGACGGCGGTCGAGATGTAACCCAAGGTACCTTACAGTATCTCGATGAGGAAGCTTTATCCAATTTGACATGTGGGCAATCACCTTTCCGCAGTGTGAAGGTGACGTGAACGGATTTACTTGCACTTGATTTCATTCGCCACTTATGTAGCCAAGTTGTTATTTTATCCAGACCTTCCTGCAACATTTCTGATGCCATAGAAGGGTGTCATCAGCAAAGGTTGCTGTCGTAATTCCTTTGACCTGCGGTAGATCAGCAGTGTAGAGTGTATAAAGACTAGGTCCCAAAACTGAACCCTGAGGGACTCCAGCTCTTATGTCATAGAATCTAGACTTCTTTTGTGCTATTTTTACCTGAAATATTCTTTCCGAAAGGTAACATTTCAGTAATAAGTAATATTGATACTCATTTTCAATATTACTTATTACTGATTGAGGCTCATTTTCAGTTTACAGAGCAGGCCCTTATGCCAAACCCTATCGAAAGCCTGTTGGATGTCAAGAAAAGCCGAAGAACAGTATTGTTTTTCCTCGAGGCTTTTTCTAATTTTATCGCAGACTCTGTGGATCTATTCTGTGGTAGAATGCTCCTGTCTAAAGCCGAATTAATGACCAGGAATCACATTTCTTTCGCTTAGGATTGGCGTTATGCGGTATTTCACCAACTTTTCAAATACTTTTGACAAGATAGGCAGCAGGCTTATAGGTCGATATGAGGATACTTCGGTGGGTGGTTTACCTATTTTGTGTATCATTATAATTTGGGATACTTTCCACGCCAAGGGGAAATACTGGGTTCTCAAAATTCCATTGAAAAGTGACGTTAGAAACACTATAGCCTTACGAGGAAGATGTTTGAGAATTTCCTTGGTAAGGAGGTCGTACCCGGGAGCTTTTTTGTCTTGTAGCTTTAATATTACTCTCCAGACCTCGCGTACTAATATTGGGCGAGGTGGAAATGTCATTTGGAAAGCTTGGCCGAGGATGTTGTCAACTTGTTCCTCATTTCGTGAGTCCATATCCTCATTGGGTGCAAATATTTGCTCCAGGTGCTGGGCAAATGTATCTACCTTTTCCTGTGGTGTTCTCGCCCACCCTCCTGCAATTTTAAGTGGGGGATTAGCAATTTGAGGTCTATTCAAGTTTTTAGTGAATTTCCACAGCGAAAAGTTCGCAGATGCAGTGGCTGTTAACAATTCCAAACGGTCTTCCATAGTCTTGTTGTGCCAACCTCGCAGCATTTCGGGTATAATATAAGCGTGTTTCCATTGCGCAGGTACATCTCCCTCAGAAATACATTTATTATAAATAATAAATAGAGGCTTACAGATGGTAGTTGCAGTATTCCTAAGGAAGTGAGGCGTAAGTAATAATTTATGTATATGAGGTTCTTCTAGATCTGTATCTGTTTAAATTAAACTATATTTTTAGGTATGTAACCCTCGATACTTTCCATTGCGTACTGGGAAGGACATTAACCCGTATTCTTTTCATTATATTGGCAGCAGTAAGCAACAACCTGATACACATTATGGCACTTGAGGAAAAGTAAATTAAATAATTATAATGAAAAAGAAACGTAGACAATACTCTCAAAAACAAGTCGGCTGATTAGTACGCCCTTTATGATGGTAATGTCACGCTACCACCATTACTATTAAAATACTATGCAACTTATAAGTCAACCCCAAGTTCATGATAGCGGGCATCGTCAAAAGGGCTGAGTGGGGATGCAAGGTTAAGTGGGGATGCAGGGCTGAGTGGGGATGCAGGGCTGAGTGGGGATGCAGGGTTGAGTGGGGATGCAGGGCTGAGTGGCGATGCCGGGTTGATTGGTGATGCAGGGTTAAGTGGGGATGCAGGGTTGAGTGGGGATGCAGGGCTGAGTGGGGATGCAGGGCTTAGTGGGTATGCAGGGCTGAGTGGACTAAACTTTAATTATATTATTTTATCGCTTCAATATCTGACTGTTAGTTGCTGACTAGCATTGATTCAATTCATAAAATTTTTGCACATAATGAAATGTCGAAAACTATCACCACATGCTTATATAGTAAAATACAAAGTCGCTTCCCGCTGTCTTTTTTTTTTAAATGATATAAAATAGTGCTTGTCTGGGATCCCACCTGATGGTAAGCAGTGATGCAACGGATTTAGATGTGTTTTTTTAATAGATAGAGTGATTCAAGAGGAAAGTTTATATGTATTAAACAATAAACATGCATAATATAGTACAGAAACACTGATGATTTAAGAGGTTTCTAATGTGATGTTGTGAATAAAGATGTTTTTTACCCGACTGCGCCAGAACTGGCAGTCGCGACCCATTCTAGAAAGTCAGCCGTCTAGTCAATAGATTGGAGTAATCTGCAATATAATATAGGTATGTGCTCTCAATTCTAGAATGGGTCCCGACTGCCATTATTTAAAATATTATATAGATAAGTGCAATCGGGTATAACGACTTTCTTGTTTTAGGGCTTTTTCATGAATGCTCAGAAAAGCAGTCGGGTTTTTTAGTTTTTTAAATTACCGTTTTTTATTGCTCTTACAATGTAAACTCTGGTTGAACCCTACGAGATAGATCCAAATAATGTACTGCAGTATTGTATACCTTAAAAAGGTCTACAAAATAATGGCCTACTTACAAAGCGCTTTTAAGCAATACAGCATTAATCCTTATCCAACTAAGTACGTTAAATACATTGTGCATTTAATATGACTGGCCTGTTGGTCTAGTGGTTAGTGGCCCTGACTGCTATGCCGGAGGTCGTGGGTTCGATTCCCGCCCGGGACAAATGTTTGTGTGATGAGCACGATCATTTGTTCTGTATCTGGGTGTTATTTATCTATAATATGTATGTATTTAGAAATATATAAGTATGTTTATCAGCTGTCTGGTACCCATAACACAAGCTCTGCTTAGCTTGGGACTAGACGGTGTTGTGTGATAGTTGTGATATATATATAATATAGATCAGTGTGTCCCTTTAAAGTGTGTAGTTTAACGAATATTTTCGAAGATGGGAACATAGCGGTTGCAGTGGTACTGGTCGGGGAAAATAGCGCACTATTAATAATAATAAGAAACTACTTCTACTTTTTCAAGTTGTGTCCCGATTCACCCCTGCATCCCCATTCACCCTGTTTGATGTTACTAGACATTCTAAAAGCGGCTTAATAAACATTGCTACAGAGTGGACATTAGTTGAACAGTCGGTGATGATACCTGGTTGAGGCAGAAGAAGCGGCATATATCTTGCCGGCAGTGCGCGCCCGTGGCGTCGCGCACGCACACGCCGCCCGCGCCGCACGACGGCCCGTCCACGCAGCGCTCGCAGCGCGGCCCTGCAACGTGTGCCATATTGTACGATAGTCAGGCGATTGTTGGACGATAGACTGCACGGCGCGCGCACGCCTGCGCCGCGCCCGCCGCCACCAGCTCGCAGCGCGGCCCCGTGTAGCCGGGGTTGCACACGCACTACGGACATGTACCTGTGTAGTCGGGCGGACAGTCGCACACGAGGCGGCCGGCGCGCGCGCTGCACGGGGCGCCGTGCTCGCACGCCAGGCGCGCGCACGCCTGCGCCGCGCCCGCCGCCACCAGCTCGCAGCGCGGCCCCGTGTAGCCGGGGTTGCACACGCACTACGGACATGGCGCAGATAGTTATATGGTCGGTAAATAAGGTATAGCAAATAATAAATTTTGATACAAGTGGAGACTCTTGACAGCACTCGGCTCTATAACACTCTTGTCTGCGGCTCGGGAAAATTCTGCTTCAGTCACAATTTAACAAATTTCCACGTGTATCAAAAATCAAAATAAAAAATCTAAATTGTTTTTTTTTTTTATTTCAAATAGCCCTTATAAAACATCAGAAGCTAGTACACATGTGGTTACACTCTTTTAAATGTATGTGATTTTACAATATTTCCATGTTAAGTAATAACACGTCTAATGACGTTTCGACACGACATGTTCGGACACAGTGTCCCGATTGTCATTTTTTAATTTCAATATTTTTTAGTGATTCGGACACTGATTAAAAAAACTGTTTTGTACAGTCAGATAAAAAAAGACTTGTAAGTCAATCAAATAAGAACAATATCTCGACAACAATCACATTGATTGATTTAACATAATTACCTATCTATATATTATATAATAATTAATCCGTGTTTCCCTTGATCATATCATTACAAATCCGATGGGTACGAGACGCACAGGACCGTTCATTGTGGCGACATTTGGGGGAGGCCTATGTCCAATAGTGGACGACTTCGGGCTGAAATGATGATGATGATGTCATCACACGTGAATGGCTGAACCAATTTCGCTAATTCTTTTTTTTTTTATTATTATTGTCAATAAAGGTTTTTATAAAAGAAAAAATATAAGAAAGTTGCGCAGATTATTTGAAAATTTGGAAATGCGACGACGAATATTTAATCATAGTGCGTTTGACAGCTCATAGCTAAGACAGGACTGTCTTTCGGGTCCGCTAGTTATTAAAAAAAATACTAGGTAATGTTTTTTTTACTTTATACTATATTTTAAAGCTTTTGTATCTGACTGTAAACAGTTTCATTAAATTTAATGGTGTCCGAATCGTAACTCAAAAAAATAAAGTGACGATCCAGACACTGTGTCCGAAATGTTAGTCAATAACATGACTAATAACATTAACTAGAGATAACTATTTAAATGACTTTTTTTTTACATAATATGATCGCCATTTTGCGGAACAAGTCAAGATATTTTCGAGCAAATCGAAGGCGCACTTAATGGTGGCGGACCATCAATTTCAGGCCTGTGGCAGCCCTCTTTGGAATAAGTTTAGCATACTTTAACCGTTTTTCATGCTATCCACTTGCTGATAGCTACTCCTCAAACTCATCTCAGCTTTTATTCGACACCGGTCAGGATATAACGGTTGCAGGTAGTTGGGGGCCCAAGTAATGTGCCAGCCACACATGAAAGGCTACCCCGCCAACTGTCGAAAAATCCTTGGATGCGCCATCGTGCTGGTTTGCGGAAGAGAGGGCCCGATGCATGGGCGTAGCCACAGTGGGCAGGGCGGGGCGCTTGCCTGTAATGTACCTAATCAAACCTAAAAAGTTAGACGGAAGATTTCGTGGTGTAGGTAAGTGAGCAATAAGAAAGTGTTTTGGATAATTCGAATTATACATACAGAGTGGTAGCCTTCTTTTATGAAAAAATTAACTGGGATAAGACCGTAGGTTTAATTTGCAAGTTACATGTTATTTTAGACTGCTGCCCCACCCTGAGCCCATGGCTGGCTACGCCGATGGCCCGATGGTTATTTCCGGGGAGGCTCGGGGGTCCCTGTAGTCTGCAGTCGCGTCAGTGCTTGCCTGAAGGTTAGGTACTCCACGCTTGGGGCTCTGGTGGACACTGGCAGACTTCTGCCGACTACAGATCCAGACCGGTACTCCGTGTCGATATCTTCTACCAATAGGTAGTTCCGACCTTTGTCTGGTGAAATCAGTATCCGTGTATTCCCCGCCCGATCCCAGCGCAAGAGGCATCCGGTGGGTTTGGCAATTCAAATCATCATATTGGGATGGTACGCGATCTTTCTTCGCATGTTATCCTTGGCTGCCTACTTGCTTCTCTTCTGCTGATCCTTCGTTGTGCGCGGACGTAGTATCGCATGTGAATGTAATTGCGCTGAATCGTTAAAACACGCGGCCTACCAGGAACTCGGACAAGCAAGTGTCGGTTTTCTACCGTTTACATTTCGGGGAGTGTGCGTTGGAATTGCACAATTTAAATCCACCAAGTCCATTCCATCATCGGACCACTAGATGTACGGCGTTGCGCCATCGGTACCCATACGTACAAAGCGTTTAGAGAACACATTCATTATGTGAACATTCATTAAGCGTGAGAGGAATTCCCTGCCGGAGTCTGTGTTTCCTGATAGCTGAACCTGGGGGTCTATAGGTTACTTCTAGACAAGTATGCTCCATCGTCGACCACATTATTGCTTACCATCAGGTGAGATAGTAGTCAAATGCAAGCCTATCAATAACAATAAAAAAAAAATTGTGCCTTATCTCAAAGGTACCGTTGTAGTAGGGGAGGCAAGGATGCTAAATGACATGGCCGAATCCTGTCCTCGGAATCAATTCAGAATTGATATCGTACATAAATTATTATTATATGAAAATGACTTTTAAAATAAGTAAAAATAAATCGCAACAATTACATTTCTCTAGAACAGCATAAAAAGTTTTGGATAATTGTAGGCACAGATCGATGTCCTTTAAATACATTACAAATAAGAAGAGACCGAGCAACGAACCTTGAGGCACTCCTCTAGGCACCGAGACCCAACTGAACTTATAATTTATTGAACACTACGTGTTCACGCGAGGATGTGAACATGCCGACGCAGCAGGACAGTGACCGCGGTGAACCCAAATTGACGTCAATATTAGTTATTTGTTACTAAATTATTGGACTACATCAGCTGTTTCACACAAGTGCGTTAATATAACTAATATACTCATACATGTAAATATATTAATATAAATAGCCTGTAAATCTTTAATAAAGTCTCTTTCTACGCTTCAAGCAACGCTGTTTCTGTACGACGAGACCATCGACTCCTCTCACTGTTACTGCGCCTATAAATGGTTACCGATAGCTCAGGTCTTACCCAGCCTAAGTTATTGGTCGGTCCGTGAGGCTGCGGATCGGCAGTGAGAAAATCCCATCCAATACACCTTTTTTCCTTCCCATCTTCCGTTTGTTGCCTTAGGTCTCATGGTAACAGGCTTCCCTCACTATATATACGTATATATTGTTGCTATATGGTTAGGGCTAGGTTGTTAGGTGCAGCTAGGGTTGTTGTTAGGTTACAGTCACCCCTTTTACTGTACGTTTAGGTAACTGAATGTACATTTTGGTCCTTCGAGCATTTTGAACCTAAAAATTCGCGGCCCTCTCTGTCCCCCCTAGGTTAGTTTGACAAAGAACAGACAGACACGTTCCAGAAGTGGCAGGCTGGTGTCCTCAAACCGCACCAGTTTAGTTTCACTCTGGGACAGACAGACGCAGTACTTGCTGTATCCTGTAGACATCTCTCGTCGGTAGCGATTCGGTGACTGGCCTTCCACAAGCGGATCTCACCAGATCATTGAGAAGGCGCATAAATACCGAGCCGAGAGTGTGGGAGAGGCGAGTACAAATAGAGTAGCTGTGTTAGGAGTAGGGTAGGGACTAGGGACGCTCAAGAAAGAAGACTGATAAAGGAAGAAATCAGAAGACAATGGACATCCTCAAAATCAACGAGCTCATCAAAAGCCAAGAAAACGACTACGTTGAACTAAAAAGGACATGGGATAACATTAAAAAGGACTCATCATCAAGGAAAACTCAAAAATACATAACAGACAGAAGAGCAACATTGAACAACGTTTATGAAAGAGCATCGCAGAACCACAGACTTCTAAAAGACCAAGAGATTTTATCGACTCACAAATATTTGACACTTAATTATTTCGACACTCATATACAGACCATTTATGATGCAGCCATAGACCACTTGAAGGAATGTGAAGACAAGCTACATCATATTAAAAACATCACCGACATTCAAATAAACGACGAAAAACAGGAAGACACAACTATCTCACCAAGGCTATTCGTACAAAAATACAGATTAAACCAACTAAAGAAGAAGATTGTGACCGCAATGACCGCCGTGGCCCAACAAAAACCTGCGTGGCAACTACAATCTCTCATGAATAGTCTGGAAAAGCTGTTTCAAGACATAGAAGAAACACACATACAATTGCTAATGGAGCAAAGTACACTCGACGACGAATATTTCACTAATGACTGCTTTACAAACGCACAAGAACGATTCGAAGAAATAATACAAGATTTACAAGAGCAAATCAACGACAAAACAGTACAAACGAGCAGAAACCACCCTACAAAGTTACCCAGAATTATCATCCCGACATTCGCTGGGAACTACGAGTCATGGAACTCGTTTTATGATTTATTTAAGAAAATTATTGACGAAGACTGCACTATTTCCACAACAGAAAAAATGCAATACCTAAAAACACATGTTCGCGGTGACGCGGAAAAGCTGATAAAGCATTTGACGGTAAACGAGGTCAACTATAAAGCAGCGCTCACACTGTTAGAAAACCGATACAAAGACGAGAGAAAAATAACACAGACTTTCATTGATAAATTAATAGACCTGCCCAAAATTCAGACTCCCAACGCCAAAATGTTACGTAACATGCATGATTGTATAAACGAGAGCCTAGAAGCGTTAAAAAATCAAAACATCGATATATCTACATGGAGCCCAATTTTAACCAGAATAGTAAATCGCAAGTGGGACCCAGACACCAACATGAGGTATGAAGACCAATTACAGGAGCCAAACAAGTTACAAGATTTCAAAGAAATGATGAAATTCTTAGAAAAACGATTCAAAAGCTTAGAATCAGGCGCCATTATGACAATAGCAAACGATGTGAATACGACACACTCACCAAAAATGCAAGGAAAAACAAATTGGCAAGACAAAAAAGGACTCTGTTGGTACTGTCAGAAAGATCATAATATTCAATATTGTCAAGCATTTAAGGCATTACATGTCAATGACCGTATTCGTAAAGTGCAAGAAAAACAAATGTGCTATGTATGTCTCATGCACGATACGAAAAAAGAGTGCATCAGCAATAAGTATAAAAAATGCGAAATATGTAATAAGGCTCATTCTACACTGTTGCACAGAAACTCAAATGATTATTTATCAGCAAAGCAGCAAGGGCAAAATAGTATCACCAAAAATACCAACCAAATGTCAAAAACCAGTACATCAAAGACATACGAACAGAAGACTCAAATGACAGAAAATCAAAATAAAAAAATGTTAAATCATGCAGCTACGCAACATCATAACACACAAAAAACAATATTTCTAGCCACAGCCTTAGTACAGATAAAAACATTCGACGGCACACCATTATTACTGCGAGTTTTATGTGATCAAGGCTCGGAAGCCTCACTATGCACGGAAGAGGTAGCTCAACTCTTAGGGTTCCCGAGACAAAAGATAAAAGCCGAAATTAAAGGTATTGCAGACAACACTCCAAAGACCTCCAACTACATGATAGACGTCACACTCCAACCAAGATTTACAAGTAAATACAAGTTATCAACATCGCTGATCGTATTACCAAAACTGACTTCATCAGTGCCTAAACAAAACGTTACTCAACTAGACCCTCAAAAATTAGAAAACAAAATAATTGCTGATCCAACTTATTACAAACAAGGTCCAGTTGACATAATTTTAGGCGCCGAAGAATATAGTAAAATACTATTGCAAGGGTTCGAAAAAATAGACAACGGCATTATCACTCAAAATACAGAGTTCGGCTGGATATTGTCCGGGTTATGCCCAACGGAACCATGCAATAAAATAAAAATATTAAGTCTAATTACTCGTGCCGAGGAAATTCAACTCAACAAATTCTGGGAACTAGAAGACATCACCGAAAACCACCAATTAAATAAAGAAGACCAACAGTGTGAACAATTTTATAAAGACTCTACTCAAAGAAATAAAAATGGGACCTACACGGTCAGACTCCCATTCAAAGACCCTTCCCTAGAGTACGGGAATACGCGTCAAAAAGCAGCCGCCAGGCTAATACAACTAGAAAAAAGACTTGAGAAAAACAAAAACTTACGAGAAAAATATAATGAGTTCATGAAAGAATACATAAACATGGGCCATATGATAAAAGTAAACAAAACAAATAATTATGAAGGTAAATATTACATTCCACACCAGCCGGTAATACGAGAAGATGCACTGACAACCAAATTACGCTGTGTATTCGACGCTAGCAGCAAGTCGAGCACAAAAATAAGCCTAAATGACAACTTACATAAAGGTCCACGATTACAACAAGACTTAGCTACTATACTATTACGATGGCGCAAACACAAAGTTGCATTTATGGCAGACATAGAAAAGATGTACCGTTTCATAAAAATACATAAGGATGATCAACCCTTTCAAAGAATATTATGGAGATGGACAATTAATCAACCAATAGAAGAATACGAATTAACTACGGTTACTTATGGTACCACTGCGGCACCGTACTTAGCCATAAAGACACTTCAACAGTTAGCAAAAGACGAACAAAAAAACTACCCCCTTGCTAGTAAAATCACCCAAACAGATTTCTATGTAGATGACATATTGTCGGGAGATGAAAATATAGAAAAGGCAAAACATTTACAAAACCAACTAACTAACATGTTACGTGCTGGCGGATTTAACTTGAGGAAATGGTCGTCAAATAGCGCAGAATTGCTAGAAAACATCCCAGTAGAAAACGTGGATGACAAAACGATAAAACTACCCTTAGATGAAAATAGGAAGTCGCTAGGAGTAATTTGGTCACCAAAAGAAGATAGCTTCCAATTTAAAATAAACATAACAACTAGCGAGAACCCAACCAAAAGATTTATCTTTTCTGAAATCGCAAAATTATTTGACCCACACGGCTGGCTACAACCCGTCCTAATAACCATGAAACTGCTTATACAAGAGATCTGGATCAGCGGCATAGACTGGAATGAAAAAGTGTCAGAAAGCACGAATAAGAAGTGGACCAATATTCAACAACAATTAAATCATCTCGAAAAAATAAGAATACCTAGATGGCTACAATATACTACAGGTGCGCCTATTGAATTACATGGATTCAGTGACGCATCAGAGAAGGCATACGGCGCAGTAGTGTACTGTCGAACAAAGGTCAATAACACAACATATCATGTGTCATTATTGCAAGCCAAATCTAAAGTAGCTCCCAAGAAACAAAAAACGACCTTGCCTCGACTCGAATTATGTGCAGCAGTATTATTGTCAAAATTAATAAACAAAGTAAAAGCAGCACTTAATTGCGAAAATGTCTCCATCCATTGTTGGACTGACTCTATGATTACTATGGGATGGATTAAAGGAGAAGCAGACCGATGGCAAAGCTTTGTCGCAAACAGAGTGTCAGAAATACAAAAAACATCACCAAATGCTACCTGGAATCATGTTGTTTCCGCAGATAACCCTGCTGACGTCATATCGAGAGGCATAGAACCCAGTAAATTGCAAAACTGCGACTTATGGTGGAATGGACCGCAATGGCTTCACACAAATAAACTAATACCGACGAAAACAATACCAGACACTAATGAAGAAGTTAAACGGTGCCTTCAGACAACCATAAACATTAAAAACAAAAATGATGTCATGGAAAGATTTTCCAGCTTCACTAAGATGGTGAGAATAATATCATACTGTTTGAGATTTATAAGAAGAAAGAAAACTACAACGCAACTGACCTGCGAAGAAATATACTGCACAACAAAACAAATTTTAAAACAAGTACAAAAAAACGCCTTTCAACAAGAATACCAGATACTACAAAAAAGACAATCAATGAAAAAAGGAAACAAGTTGTCCAGTTTAGATCCGTTTATAGATGAAGATGGACTTATCAGAGTAGGCGGTAGACTCCAACACTCTCAACTACCCTACGACCAGAAGCATCCTGTATTATTACCCTACAACAATCACGTGACAACAATAATAATACATGATGCACACTTAAAAACTCTACATGGCGGCATTCGACTCACACTATCATATCTAAGACAAAAATACTGGGTCATTGGCGGAAAACGAAAAGTAAAAAGCTACATAAATAAATGCGTAAAATGTATCAGGTACAAAGCAGAAACAGCCAAACAAAAAATGGGAGCACTACCAAGACCACGTGTGACACAATCATATCCATTTAGTCATACCGGATGTGACTTTGCAGGACCTATACAAGTGCGAACAATGAAGGGTAAGGGCCACAAGTCGTATAAAGGCTATATAGCAGTCTTCATATGCCTTGCAACGAAAGCCATCCACTTAGAATTGGTAGGAGACTTAACAACAGAGTCGTTTATCGCAGCGCTCAGGCGATTTATGGCCAGAAGAGGTCACGTGCATCACATGTACAGTGACAACGCGACCAACTTTGTGGGAGCAGCCAATTTCCTATACAAAGAACTTCTAGAAATCACTCAGTCACCGCACTTCCAAAATACATTAACTAACACAGGCACGCAATGGCACTTCATACCGCCAGCAGCGCCACACTTCGGCGGAATATGGGAAGCAGGAGTAAAATCAATGAAGCACCATTTAAGACGAGTCATAGGAGACAGCACCTTAACTTATGAAGAATTATCGACATTCCTTCACCAAATTGAAGCATGTTTAAACTCAAGGCCATTATGTATTCAAACAGAAAACATTAACGATAACATAGTATTAACACCAAGCCATTTTCTCATTGGGCGTGAAGCAGTGGGCGTGCCTCATCCAATAGACAACATTAATACGGACCTCATAAACCGCTGGAAGCATATACAAAAGATGAAAAAAGACTTTTGGAATAGTTGGACGAAAGAATATTTACAACAATTACAGCAGAGATATAAATGGAAGTCAAACGAAGAAAACTTAAAAGTCGGTACAATTGTTCTAATTAAAGACGAAAACATAAGCCCAAGTAAATGGCCCTTGGCGAAGATTAAAGAGATTCACCCTGGACACGATGGCGCCACCAGAGTTGTCACCCTCGAGCGATCGCAAGGGGCGGACCAAAAGAGAACAATACATACCTTGATCCCACTACCAGTAAACGAAGACATAGACACGGCGGGAAGTAAACAAACAACAGCGCCTGCACAAACTAATTTAACAAGACTGAACACACACAAGATAACACATAGACAGCGTGCTGTGCAAAAATCGACAGGCAAGCTGCAATGTTGGTTTATAACTTTATTACTGATATTACAAACTGTAACTTCAGCTTCAACTACCTATACTATCAAAAACTTAGACCCAGGATTATATATAGAGCAAATGGGGAACGCTACATTAGACAGAGGAACCTTTAGAATAGAAACAACCTATGAAAGACGCACGTTAAACCACAATTTAGCAATGGCAGAAGACGCTTTAAAACAATTCAGAACATTATGTGATTACACTTCTACAATAAACAGCAACACACATTGCGAGCAATATTATCATCACCTACAAGAAGAAGAGGAAAAATTTGAGAGGACACATGAATACCTAACGGAAATCACCAATACAAGAAAGAAAAGAGGTTTTTTAGGATCATTAATGACTTCAATATTCGGCGTAAATGATGAAGTATACAGAGACTTAGAGTCACTACAAAAGAACCAACAAAAACTTATAGACTCAGCAAATCATCAGACAAAATTTATGATTACTGCCATATCGACAGTGAACCAAACGGAAGAGAGAATAAAACAAAAATTAGACAGATTCCAAACAAAACTCAATCAGGCATTGAGTTACATAAATGACTATAATCGATGGTACAAATCGATTGACAGTAATCACCTAAAAATTCAAGTTATGCAGTCGTACCAACTGGCATACAACTATATAACAGAAATCAATGATTACTACTCCGGATTAATGGAAATATACGTCACGAAAGCGACAGTATACAGTGTGCTTACTCCAAAAAACATAGCAGATGCAATAGATAACGCAAACAGCAAGATACCGTCAAATCTTCACATCATGCAGACTCAGTTACTGGATACCAGATTAACCGAAAACGACACGCATATTACAGTATTGTCGTACTTTCCGATTACAGAAAAGTCGAAGTATACCTTAATACACGTTATTCCCATACCAATGAAAAACCAGGATGGTTCGTTTACAAGCATAGATATTTCACAGACATTTATGGCAATAGATTACAATAATGAGAGATATTTTGAATTAACCGACGAAGAATACAACAAATGTTTAAATAGACTCAACAACTTTATTTGCTTTCCTGCGGCCGTCAAAAACATGCAATTAAACAAAAATTGCATTGTTCGCATGATCATAAAAGACGACAACTCTACGTGCCCTACGAGAACTTACAACATCAAAAAAAATATTATTTGGAAACAAGTTCAAATGAAAAACACTTGGATATACCTAACGAAGAAAACAGAGACAGTGTCCATTGTGTGCGATGGAGAGAGAGAAGAAGGTTCCATCCACGACATTGGAATAGTACAAATTTCAGAAAATTGCATTATTAAAACCACGGCCACTACATTAGTAGCTAGACGAGTACATTCAGTCAATGTCTTAGCGTCCTTTAGTAGACCCCTTATATTTCATTTAGATAATAATAGTTCTGTAATTAGTTTACATAACGATATTTCTAAGGAACAAGTAGTTTTAGATAGTTCTAAAGATATTTTCAAAAATTTAATAGACGAAGAAATGAGCCAAAAGACAACCCTAGACAACACTATTTGGACCACTATCAACACACAAACTTATGTCATAAGTTTTTCAACTTTATTAGTACTTTTATGTTTTTGTATATTAATTTACTGTTTTGCTCCACAAATAGCGGCCAAATTACGTGCTATAGCGGCATCAAGACGGGCAACGGTAGCACCGGCCAGTAGCTCCCACGACGAGCTTCCTGCAGCACCACCACGACCACGTGCACACACTTACGCGCAGCCGGCTCCTCGGAGGCAGTCACCGGCTCTATATGAGATGAAGACCTTGAACACCTACTCTTCTGAGACGCGCCAAGATGTTCACGCGAGGATGTGAACATGCCGACGCAGCAGGACAGTGACCGCGGTGAACCCAAATTGACGTCAATATTAGTTATTTGTTACTAAATTATTGGACTACATCAGCTGTTTCACACAAGTGCGTTAATATAACTAATATACTCATACATGTAAATATATTAATATAAATAGCCTGTAAATCTTTAATAAAGTCTCTTTCTACGCTTCAAGCAACGCTGTTTCTGTACGACGAGACCATCGACTCCTCTCACTGTTACTGCGCCTATAAATGGTTACCGATAGCTCAGGTCTTACCCAGCCTAAGTTATTGGTCGGTCCGTGAGGCTGCGGATCGGCAGTGAGAAAATCCCATCCAATACACCTTTTTTCCTTCCCATCTTCCGTTTGTTGCCTTAGGTCTCATGGTAACAGGCTTCCCTCACTATACAGGAAAATTTTTTAACCACTGCGTAAATTTTTTTTGGTGGCTCAGTGTAAGCAATAGAACACATTTCCATTTTTAGTTTATGACTTTTTTTTTTCTCATTTTTCCACTTTGTCCCAATTTGAAATAAGCAAGACATGGATATAATTTAATAGTAATACTATGAATGAGCATGAATGAAAACGCGAAGGCCGCCGGCCGCTGGACCACGCCCAGCGCACGAGACGGGGGTGCGGGGGCATTCGGCGCCGGCGTTTGATAAATGCAGTACGTCACTTACGGAAGCGGAGATCGGACGTTCGCGCCCTTCGCCGTCCCTGCGCGTGTGCCGCGTACTAGACTAACGTAGTGACAATGTCTCATTTTACTCACCGCGAGTATTATGAAATGGTGCGAGTGTATTTGTTAAGCAATGAAAATTTACGAGCAGCACGAAGAAGATACGAAAGGGAGAGCGTACCTCGTATGCGAGCCCAAGGGATCCTCAATCCTACGGTCCCTAATGAGAGGACAATTTTAGCAGCTAACCAAAGGCTGCTTGATCACGGCCAGTTCAGAACACCGAGCCACGCACAAGGGTCTGGCAGACCTCGACTGGCAGTCGAAGCCAATTTTTTTGAACGCAATCCAAGAGCCAGTACCTACGACGCAGAACGACGTTTTGGTGTTAGCCAAAGCGCAGTATGGAAGCTGCTAAATACAGCCGGACTCCATCCATACCACTTTCAGCCGGTACAACAACTCCATGACCCAGACCCAGCACCACGTCGAGCCTTTTAAGTAACACCACAATTTTTTAAATACGCCAAAATGCAATTGTTTCAATCTAAATTGTACCATGTCTAAATACCTATCATACCTAAATGTTTTATTTTGAATGGATTAAAACGTATTACCTACTTTCTTACTTATTTATTATGATTTATTTTCTGCATTTTGATGGTCCTAAGCCCATGAAAGTATGAAGGATAAATTGGAATTACGTTTACAAATAACTTTATAGTCTAAACTTAAAAAATTGTATCGCTAAACTGGGGTCAATAATCGCACCGCGTTAGTAGGTACCGTCGCATAGAGCGAGCGCGCGTGAGTACTTCTGATACCAGCTGGCGCGTCAGGCGAGCGGTCGACGCGCGGCGTGTATCGGGCGACCAGTCGACGGACTGGCAAGCGACGTCCATAAAATAAATTTCTGAGTAAACAAGTCTCGTAAGCGTTAACTTAGTTTTTTACTATTGAAACATATCAAAATAAAAAATACGTGTTTATTAAAATATATTCAAGTTTATTATGTCAAAATTTGCGCACTGGTTAAAAACTTTTCCTGTATATGTTGGCGCCTACAACCATAGAAATAGCAAGCAGTCACGTACAAACGCGCGGTGTCGATTTATAAAGGAGTTTTATTATTTTTAATATGTGGGTACACCTACCTCACATAACCTTTCTAAATTCTCGACTAAACGCAATATCGCTCCGTACAAATTTATTGCAAAAAAAATAAATTATTATTGAAATACAAGCTTAAACAATCCGAGGGCTTTCATTTATGTCCAATACGAGACATAAAAAGTGGCGACCGTGACAGGACGGTCTGTAATCGAAAATCGTCAAGAAATACGAAGCCCGGTCAGCCTGACCATCTGAGCTACCTGAAGAAACAAGAGTGGGCTACCTAGAGGTATAGCCATTGCAGTCAACGCCTGGTGTAACAGTTTCGACAAGCATACAATATTAAAGTCGCTGTACAGCAGCCGGCCAATGCAGCTAAGTGACCTTTTTAACCCTTCTTTGTTCCTTCCGTAAATATCGATTTTTTTTACACCGATCCTTATTAATCCATACACCCCTCGTTTTTACATGTGCTTATTTCAATATTAATGACCAAATAACTCAAAAATATATCTCGTTAATCTATAAATTGCGTATTTTTTAAAACTCATTTACGTGCACCCACATCAAGATTTTGTTCTTTGACCTTCTGACCTTTTCATTGTTTCATTTATATTGAAGAAAATCTACTTGATATTTTTAGGTTTTATAGTTTAAAATACTTTGCTAGATTACTTATCTACCCAATCATTAAATCAAAACTATAAAATATAATTAAATTCAAACATAATTGCAACATCAATTTTCGCAAGTCATTCACCTTATTCGCCGAACATTCCAGGAATCACAACGTGCTACAACAATAGTGTCGAGGTCAAGCGTCCTCATCAGACTTTCCAGCGGGTTTACCACTGAGCACCTGAACTTCAAGGCCGCTTCACAGGTGACATCGATTGAGGGACGTAAGATAAACATTTTTATTGACCTTTAATTGTGTTCTTGCATAGTTTATTGTGGAAATATTTAGTTTAGAGTTTCATTACCTATCACATATTTATTTTACTTGTTAAGTTGCCACAAACGTTAGAATGGGCAAGGATGATGGCTCCGCAAGAGACGTGCAAGAACTACAAGAACTTTTTGTCAAACGTAGTTCCATAAAGGGTCAAATTACTAAGTTCAAGAATTATTTAACGAATTTGATGAGAAATGACTCAGTTACGCGCATTGAACTAGCCGAGTTAACACTTAAACTTAGTAAATTTGAGTCACTGTCCGCTAAGTTCGACGACTTGCAAAATCAAATTGAGGTCCTAAATTCTAGTAGCCTGTCAACTGAACTAGATGAACGTGATGATATTGAACACTTATTTATATCAAATATTGCGAACGCTCAAAGTTTTATTCAAGGTCATCAACGTCATGATGAATCTGGCATACATAATGCTAGTCATATCTCATCCGCTCCTGACCATCATGAGGCAGGGTTTAAATTACCACAGATACAAATTGCTAAATTTAACGGTACATACTTCCGTTGGCTGGAATTTCGTGACACGTTTAAGTCAGTTGTTCATAATAACGATCGCATCGCACCTATCAACAAGTTTCATTATCTTTTATCATATTTGGAAGGAGACGCAGCTAGAATAGTGAGTAACTTGGAGGTTTCCAATTCTAATTACAGTATTGCCTGGAAATTGCTATGCGACCGGTATGATAACAAGCGACAATTAATTAGTTTTCATTTAAATTCTTTATTAAGTGTACATCAAATGAATCGTGAGTCAGATAAATCCCTTCGTTTTTTGGTGGATCACGTGACCAAGAACATGAGAGCGTTGTCTAGCCTAGGTTTAGCTACTGATAATTGGGATGCCTTGCTTATACATATTATGTGTTCCAAGCTAGATAACCGCACACGTACCAAGTGGGAAGAGTGGCGTGGGACTTTGGATGAGGTGGTACCTACCTAATTTAGAACAATTTCATAAATTTTTAATTGATCGAGCAGATGTTCTTGTATCTCTTAACCATTCTTCATCAAATAATCATAATAATAAACCCTCAGCTTCCTCATTATCTAAAGGTTCAAACAATAAAAATGAGCATCACCACAATCAATCTTTTACATGTCAATCATCTTATCAATCCGAGAATCAGAGTACTTCTTCCTCTTCAGTTTGTGTTGTTTGTCAAGGTGAGCATAGGATTTACGATTGTCCTGTGTTCAAGGCCAAAAGTGTGGAAGATCGTATATCTGTAACTAATAAATTAAATCTTTGTGCAAACTGTTTAAGGTCTGGGCACACTACGCGTAAATGCTACCTTAGACCATGTCGCGAGTGCAAGAAGAAGCACAACGTTCTTTTGCATAATCCGACTGAAAATGAAGCCACTGCTGCGGCTACCACGTCATCATGTGGGACGATAGCTAATCATACTGCACCGTGTTCAAAACATATTTTATTATCCACTGCCATAGTTGAGGTGACTAACCCTAAAACAAATAAAACTGAACAGGTTCGCGCTTTATTAGACTGTGGCAGTCAATTGTCATTTATGACGCAATCACTTCGAGATAAATTATCATTATCAGCTTCTTCGTTAGTTGAACATATTAATATTGTCGGTATCGGCAACCAAGTTAATAACAAGGTAACTGAGAGTTGTGTGGCGAAACTTAAATCCTTAATTAAACCGTTTCAAGTCACAACAACTTTTCTTATATTACCAGAATTAACCACCAACGTTCCCAGATACACTTTAAACACTCAGCAACTACAGATACCTTCTGAAATAAACCTTGCTGACCCTACCTTTAATAAATCCTCCGCTATTGACTTGCTCATCGGAGCAGACTTGTTCTGGGATATACTAGGCTGCGAGCAGCGTTCCCTAGGCCCTAATAATCCTTCACTTAGAAATTCTCAATTAGGTTGGCTTATTTCAGGTCCAATCAAAATGAATAATTCAAATAATAAAATTAACGTTCAATGTCATCATTCTTTGATTTCAGAGAATTTAGACAATGACTTGAATGTAAAAATGACAAATTTTTGGGAGCTCGAAGAAGTTCCATTAAAATCCCCGTTAAGCCATGATGAAAAGTTATGTGAAAGACATTTTTTAAGTCACATGACACGGTTAAATACGGGCAGGTTTAATGTTAGATTACCACATATAGATTACCCCGATTGTCTCGGTGAATCTTACACTTTAGCAAAAAAACGATTTTATAACTTAGAAAAACGGTTTCGTAAACATCCGCAACTTAAAATACAGTATGTTGATTTTATAAGAGAGTATGAACAGTTAGGTCATCTTTCACAATCAAATATTTTAAGACCTGATTTATCCTACTTCTTGTGTCATCATGCAGTATTTAAAGAAAGCAGTGAATCCACTAAAATTCGTGTTGTTTTTGATGGTTCTGCTCCTACCTCATCTGGACTGTCAATCAATGATATCCTCATGAAAGGTCAAAATATGCAGGACTCTCTTTTCTCCATTTTAGTACGAGCCAGGCAACATAAGTACCTCCTTACTGGTGATCTAGAAAAAATGTATCGCCAGATACAAATAAATGAGGAGGACCGAAATCTCCAACTCATATTGTGGAGAGAAGATGAGTCCCAACCTATCAAAACGTTAAGGTTAAATACTGTTACTTACGGCATGGCAAGTTCCAGCTATTTAAGCACGCGCTGTTTGTGGCAGCTTGGTGAAGAACATACTGATGAGACTATTAAAAACATTATTCAACACGATTTTTACATCGATGATTTGATAACGTCTAGCGACAGCGAACAAGAATTAAAATACATTTTGCATGAAATTACTGCAGCACTCAAATTAGGTTGTTTTAATCTAAGAAAACTTAAAACTAATTTACCCAGTATATTTGATACATCTTCTCTAGATATTAATGAAAAATTAACACTCAGCGAGTCTTCTAGCACGTTAGGTTTAGGTTGGGATCCGGTAACAGATAAATTGCATTTTCCCATACAATTGCCGCTCCCAATTGATAACAACCGCCCTACTAAACGATCAATATTATCCAAACTATTTAAAATCTTTGACCCATTAGGTTTACTTAGTCCTTGTGTGATACAAACAAAGGTCTTAATACAACAGCTTTGGCTGGAGAAATTAGGTTGGGATGATCCAATCCCTGAACATATTTCTATGACTTGGACTAATTTCAATGATTCCTTATCGGCTCTTGAGGCCTTAAGGATTCCTAGGCATGTGATTTGCGACGAACCAGTAGCTATAGAACTACACGCCTTCTGTGATGCGTCACAGAGCGCGTATGGAGCTTGCATTTATGCACGTTCAATAAACTCTATTGGTGAAGTCACGGTAAAGTTGTTGTGTGCTAAGTCCAAGGTCGCACCCACGAAACCTACCACAATCCCGCGCTTAGAACTCTGTGCCGCACTATTGTGCGCTAGATTGTGTAAGACGGTCAGAGATTCCTTGCGCTCTAAGGTACATGGTGAGGTTTACTGGAGTGATTCCAGTATTGTACTGGGATGGCTTCATTCGAGTTTCAACAACCTTAAAACCTTTGTTGCTAATAGGGTTTCCGAAATCTGTGAACTGACAGACGTACACTCATGGCGTCACGTTCCAACATCAGTTAACCCAGCTGACCTCATCTCCAGGGGCGTCAATCCGAATCTTATCAAGGACAACAATCTGTGGTGGTCAGGCCCAGAATATTTGCTACAATCGGAAGACTCATGGCCTATTCTAAACAATAATAAATTAAAATTAAATGACTTACCTGAAATAAAACAAAATTGTACAATAACTACTAATTTGGAAATAATAACGGAACCATTTATTAATTTTGAAAACTACCAAAGTTACTCACATTTAAAACGAACATTTGCATACGTATTACGTTTTATTAAAAACCTAAAACTTAGATCTTGTAAAGAACCTTTAGTCTATGGCAGATTAAAAACAAGCGAGTTACATCAGTCATTTATTACGTTGTGTCGTTTAGCTCAGCAACAGACATTTCCACAAGAATATGAAATACTCGCCCAGGGCCGTTTATTAAATTCTAAATCAAATTATTTATCATTATCTCCTTTCTTTTGTCCTAACGATAAACTAATTCGAGTAGGCGGTCGCATAGATTCCTCGAAATATACCTACGATAAAAAACACCCTGTGTTACTCAACACATCGCATCATTTCACAAAATTAATATTTAAATACGAACACATTCGTAACCTGCATGCTGGACCACAATTGTTATTGGGCATAATTAGAGACTACATTTGGCCCATCAATGGTAGACGACTCGCTCGACAAACTGTTCGGCATTGCATGAAGTGTCTGAGATTTCAAGCTAAACCATTAGAACCTATGATGGGTAACCTACCTTCACAAAGAATCACGGCAACCTTCCCATTTACTTTTGTAGGTATAGATTTCGCCGGTCCTTTTCTTATTCTAAATAGGAAGGGACGCGGCTCTAAATTAGTGAAGGGTTATCTTTGTCTCTTCATTTGTTTGACGTACAAATGCTTACACCTTGAGGCCGTAAGCGATATGACCAAGGATGCATTTATCCTCACCTTTAGACGGTTTGTGTCACGACGAGGAAGGCCTTCGGAGGTATTCTGTGACAATGGTGGCAACTTTGTATCTGGGGCAAAGGAATTAAATCACTTTTTTAAACTTAACGCGGATTCTCTATTGGATTTTGCAAGCGAAGAAGGCATTCATTTTAATTTTTCTCCATCTTACGCCCCTCACTTCGGTGGAATTTGGGAAGCCGGTGTTAAATCCGCAAAATACCATATAAAACGCGTAATGGGAAATTCCCACCTAACGTTTGAAGAATTAACTACCCTCTTTGCACATGTAGAATCGATTCTTAATAGTCGTCCACTTTGTCCCCTATCCTCTTCTCCTGATGACCTACTATGCCTCACCCCGGGTCACTTTCTCATTGGTCGTGCCCTTACTGCTCTTCCATCGCCTAACTTAGAAGATCGCAACTGTAACAGTTTGCAACGTTACGAAAGAATACAGCAAATTCATCAACATTTTTGGCGTCGATGGCAACGCGAATACATCGCAGACCTACAGCAACGAACCAAATGGAGGACCGACAAGTCAAGCCTGAATATCGGCGATTTAGTAATCTTGAAGGAAGACAACACGCCACCCCTATGCTGGAGACTTGGACGCATACAGAGGCTATTTCCTGGTGCGGATGGTGTCACGAGAGTCGCTGACGTGAAAACGCAACGTGGAGTTGTTCGACGACCTCTAGTTCGTCTTTGCCCTCTGCGTAGTGCAGATGAATTAAAGGGTTGAAACCATGGAAGATTTCAACGGCGGGAGGATGTTGGCGCCTACAACCATAGAAATAGCAAGCAGTCACGTACAAACGCGCGGTGTCGATTTATAAAGGAGTTTTATTATTTTTAATATGTGGGTACACCTACCTCACATAACCTTTCTAAATTCTCGACTAAACGCAATATCGCTCCGTACAAATTTATTGCAAAAAAAATAAATTATTATTGAAATACAAGCTTAAACAATCCGAGGGCTTTCATTTATGTCCAATACGAGACAATATATACGTATATATTGTTGCTATATGGTTAGGGCTAGGTTGTTAGGTGCAGCTAGGGTTGTTGTTAGGTTACAGTCACCCCTTTTACTGTACGTTTAGGTAACTGAATGTACACTACGGTTTGCAACTTGTTTATGATATAAAATGAAAACCCACCTCGGGAGTTCCCCACGAATGCCTATTAAGTTTAACATCTTTATCAAAGTATCGTGATCAATCTGATCAAATGCTTTGCTATAATCTGTGTAGAGCACATCAACCTGGCTGTCGCTGCTCCTTCATTAATAAAAAAATATCATTAAAAAAATCACTGATCATGTAGCGGAACCACTCAGTACCTCTACCATGAGTTTTAACAATAGTATTCGTCGCTACTCGATATCGACGCCGTAAATATTTTGTATGGCAAATTTTTGTTCTGCAAGTGACCGCTAGAGGCGCTGCAAAATTTGCCATACAAAATATTTACGGCGTCGATATCGAGTAGCGACGAATACTATTGCTTAAAACTCATGGTAGAGGTACAGGTCAGCTCCCACTTTTTGGGGATGTTCCGTGAACGTTAAGTGATTTGTACATCGCAAATAGAGCATCACACGCCCACGGTGAGCTGGGCAGTACCTTGAGCGGCGGCGGCGCGCTGGAGCCCTCTTGCTTGTGCGCCGCGTCCAGCTCGCAGCGGCCGCGCCGGTGGCAGTGCTGCGCGCAGCGGTAGTGCTGGCAGCGCTCGCCCGCGAACAGCGCCGGGCAGCGGCACTGCGGCGCGCCGCCCGCGCCCAGCACGCACGTGCCCGCGCCGCACGCCAGCGCGCACGCGCCCGCGCCCGCGCCCGCGCCCGCGCCCGCCGCCTCCGCCGCGCCGCGCGGGATCACGCACTGCCGCTGCTCCTGCACGACCACACAGGGCCACAAATGAAATTATTTAGATCGTACACAAACATGAAAACAACAATACATCATGTCATCCAAGCAGAGTTACAGCTGAATTCTTACGGTTAACCAGCAAAACCTCCCAAATATGTGTCATTACGAAAACGAAAGACGTCAGAAAGGTGCTTGTATACTAAAATATAAGAATTAGTTTTGTTAAACTAAATACTTGGTGTTGATCCTAGTTAGCACGAAACGAGCTTCTCAATCGTCTGAACACAGGAGATCATTAGTTGGACATCACACTTATAATGCGAGTGTTAAGTGGCACGAAGGCGTACGGCGAATATCCACCCTTACGTTGTTGAAACTTCCACGGTCCGGACTAAGCGTTTTGCCTCGTCGTTTATACCGTGTACATCGAGGGACTGGAACAATTTGCCTGCTGCGGTTTTCCCGTCCAATTATAATTTAGGCGTCTTCAAGGCTAGAGTGAATAGGTTCTTAATAAACTAGTGCGCTTTACCATCAACGATTGCATGACTGCTTACCATCAGGTAGGATTGCAGTCAAGTGCTAGTTTATAAAAAAAAAAAAAATACAACGATTAAAACGTGTAGTAGATATGTAATGAATAAAGAATCTGGCGTATGGTCGCGGCACTCACTCGTGTGGCGGCCTCGTCCACAGGCACCAGGCCGTCGGGGCACAGGCAGGCGTAGCCCTCGGGCTCCGGGCTGCGCACGCACAGCGCGCTGGCGTGGCAGCGCTGCGCGCACGGGTCGGGCGCGTCGGGGAACTGCGCCGCGTGCAGCAGCAGCAGCGCCGTCAGCGGCGCGTCGGGCGCGCGCGCGGGCCGCGGCGGCTCGTGCGCGCGCGCCGCTCGCTTGGCGAGACGCAGCACGCCGCGCGTAGTGCCGCACCACACCCACTCCTCCCACACCACCATGCGCGCGCACGCCCGCGACCACACCACCGCCGCGCTAGACGATGCGTGCGCCAGTCGGAGCTCTGCGCGACGGGTAACAATTATACAGTCACAAAAAACGACGATACTCATAAATGTCATTTGCAATGTATGTACGAGTAGATTCGTTTGTTCGCGTGGAAATTTGTAACTCTATTTTGCTAAATATCTTGTACCTAAATGAATACACGTTTACTTTGGAAGTTAATTCATGGTTCACTGTGTGACGTCATTCTAAATCCAACATGCCGATTAAAACAACAACATGAAAATTCAAGATTAGTTGTTTGGCAGACTAGTTGTTTTTTGTTTCACTCTTACAATAAGGGTATAAAGCATCGACTGTACAGCCCCTAGACACCGCATGCTTGCTCCAAAACGCACCAAAAAAAATCTGTCAATTAGCTGAGGTGCGGGAAGCGGGGTACTGCGTTCTGATTGGTCCGACCAAGGTTATTACGACACTCTAGGGATGAGATAGATTTAAATAAATCACGAAAGTATCGATATTTTTTTATAATATTTAGTACAATTATTAGTTGTATTTTTTACCTTCCTAGTTCTTGATATTATTTTTAACATAAAATATACATACTTTATGTTATTGATAAATTTTGAGTGATAACGTCAAATTAAAAAAAAAAAAACCAAAAAAGATATTAAAAATCCTCTCTATCTATAAAAACGTAACATAAATCCTTATAATTATTATAAAGGTAAAAAATAGTATCCAAGAAACCATTTTTCTCGCTTATTTGCAATTATTTATTTATTTTTAAATCAGAATCTTTTGGGAACCTAAAATCAATAACCAATTAACAAAAAATTTTGTTAATGTTACACGTTTGGTTCATTATATAATTTCTAGTAAACTGTAATTACGGACGAATGGATGTCTCCTACGAGTATAATACAGGACTTTCCTAGTATAGGGGACATTATTCATAAAACTAATTGTAAAAAGAACTCCTACACTTATTTTGTAACAAATAATGCAATTTCTTTTGTTTGGGCAATAAATAATTTATTATTATTATTATTTTCTTTATTTATTTCCTTAAACATATTTTTTACATTTTTAAATATTTCCTAAAAAAAAAAAGTATAAAAAACATTTAAAAATATAAAAAACAGCGACAGATGGTCGTCGAAGCTTTTGGCTATAAGGCCGTTGGCAGTTACAACAATCGGCACAATGACAGCCGAGTCCACATTCCACATGTTTCTCTTTCTCAGCTTTCACGAGATTCTCGTCATGTGGGATGGTGACATCGACTATCATTGCGCGGCGCGCTAATCGGTCTATCACCACTATATCCGGCTTATTGGCTACAATAGTCCGGTCAGTAATGATAGACCGATCCCAGTACAACGTGGCATGGCCATTTTCGAGAACTGGGTCGGGCACATACCTGTAATACGGTACCTCAGAATCCACTAGGTTGTACTTCAAGGCAAGTTGCTGGTGAATAATCCTGGCTACTTGGTTATGCCTGTGCAAGTACTCGCCGTTAGCCAGACGAGAACAACCAGAGATAATATGTCTGATGGACTCACCCGGACGGTGGCATGCCCGACACACGTCAACCGTCCCGTCCTTCATAATATGTCTCCGGTAGTTGTTCGTTAGGATAACTTCGTCCATAATCGCACAGACAAAACCTTCAGTTTCCCCAAAGATTTTTTTGAAAGCAGAAAAAAAGAGTGAGTATGATGTTTTAAAGAAGAAAGCCAAAAAAGCCGTGGCTATGGCCACGGCTTTTTTGGCTTTCTTTTTTTTTGGCAAAATCAAAAGCCCAGGACCAACTATATGATACACTGGACAGTCCTGCAGGCCAAAAAGAGCTATACCGGCTTACTAGAATAAGAGAGAGAAAGGCGAGGGATGTTTGCCAGGTAAAATGTATAAGAGATGAAACTGGAATGGTTCTATCGGATGATGAAAAAATCAAAAAGAGGTGGAAGGAATATTTTGAAAGACTGATGAATGAAGAAAATAATTGGAGTAGGGTGTTAGAGAAAACCAGTAAATATGGGGTTAGTGAGAATGGTTAGTATGGATGAAGTTAGAATTGCAGTAAATGGAATGAAGAATGGTAAAGCCATTGGTCCAGAGGGAATACCAGTTGAAGTATGGAAGTTATTGCGAGTGGATGGATGGACGTGGTTAGCTTTGTTCTTCAATAAGTTGTTGCGGGAAGAAGCCATACCTCATGAGTGGTGCAACAGCTCTCTCGTGCCCATTTTTAAGAACAAAGGTGATGTGCTTGAGTGCAACAATAATCGAGGAATAAAGCTGATGTCACATACTATGAAAGCGTGGGAGAAAATTATTGAAAGACGATTGAGAGAAGAGAGTGAAATTTCACAGAACCAATTCGGTTTTATGCCGGGTCGGGGTACAGCGGATGCTATTTTTCCATACGCCAGCTGTGCGAGAAATATAGATGTGTGCATAAAAACTTGCACATGGTATTCGTTGACCTCGAAAAGGCATACGACCGGGTACCTCGTGAGGTTCTGTGGTGGGCCCTTAAAGAGAAAGGTGTGCCTGGGAAGTATGTGCAGTTGATCCGAGCGATGTACAATCGATGCAGTACCCAAGTCCGGTCTACAGTGGGCAACACTAGTAATTTCAATGTGGCTGTCGGCTTACATCAAGGGTCGGCTCTCAGCCCTTACCTCTTCCTGATGATAATGGACGCTCTAACATCGGAGATTCAGGAAGAGGCTCCCTGGTGTATGCTGTTTGCCGATGACATTGTGCTAGTTGCCGAAAGTGGCCTAGAGGTCCAGAACAGATTGGAGATGTGGTTGCACAGACTGGAGAGTGTTGGCCTGAAATTAAGTAGAACGAAAACGGAGTATTTGTTCTGCGATTTCGGCGGTCTCTCCAATCCAGTGCCTTTAGCTCTCGCCGGAACGCCCATACCGATCTGCTCCGACTTTCGGTACCTCGGGTCGCTCATCCAAGGGGATGGTGAGGTAGACCGAGACGTAACACATTGGACCAACGCAGGATGGATGAAATGGCGACAGGTCACGGGAACAACTTGTGACCCACGGATGCCCCTAAAGTTGAAGGGTAAAATCTACAAGTCCGTGATAAGGCCTGTCATACTGTATGGATCAGAATGTTGGGCTTTGTAAAAGACGGAAGAAAAAAGATTGCACGTAGCGGAGATGAGAATGTTGAGATGGATGTGTGGTGTGACGAGAATGGATAAAGTGAGAAATGAGTATATTAGGGGAAGTTTGAAAGTGGCGCCAGTGACTGAAAAGTTGAAAGGAAATCGTTTGTCTTGGTATAGTCATGTGAAGAGGAGGGATGAAACGCATGTTACTAAAAGAGTTATGAGTTTACATGTGGATGGATGGAGAGAGAGAGAGGGAGGCCAAAGAAGAGATGGATGGATTGTGTGAGGAGTGATATGAAAGAAAAGGGAGTTAGTGATAGCGTGACGAGTGACAGGAGAGAATGGATGAAAAAAACGTGTTGCGCCGACCACAAATAAAACGGGATAAGGGCAGGAAGATGATAACCTATAAAATGATCGTATAAATAGTAAATAGGTATTCAGCTTTATTGATAACAGAGGCGGTCATAAGAATTGGTACATCACTACACGCATCAGATCTATTAGTCAGATGTGTTAACAGACATGCGTCGCGTGTTATTACACGTCTAGTGGCTGTAAGGTCGTTGGTATAAAGTGAATGCGAGTTAAAAAAATTATTAGAAGTAAAAGTACTTTAAAAGAAGCTATTAATTCAAATGCGCTAAAAAGTAAAAATAAACATTCTCCTTTAAATCTTTTACTATCAACTTATAACACCGACAAGCTCTTATATCATACAGATAGTGATATCGTTCGTCGTATTTCTTTAAACAAATTCATTTCATTTAAATTAAAAGCAATTCATATCCCTAATAACGTTATTAATATTAAATGTCACGGAACGGTACGCATTTTTTTTTCGTATTTTTCATGTTTGATTTTTTCAGTGCTTCAAGGGACTGAGTATATGGTTTTCATTTCAACTCGAGATAAACGGGCATGACAGACAGACAGACACACAGACAGACAGACAACAAAGTGATCCCACAAGGGCTCCGTTTTTTCCTTTTGAGGTAGGGAACTTTAAAAACGCGCTAAGTACACTACCTCGAAGGTGGCGTGAAAACTAATGCATAAGAGTATTATGACGTTTACCTCTTTAAATTTTTTGAAACATTATATATTATCTCAAACATGGTTGCTTTTAGAAAAAAATATTTTTTTTTTTTGTAAATATAGCCTAGACAAAATTGTAGGTCAGATAATTATCTAACCTACGATTTTTTATCTGTCATAACTATCAAACGCTCTTTCTTAGATATGACAGGCTTCAGATTCTAATTGCAATGCAACGCTTGTAAAAGGCTGCTAAGTCAAAGTACTGACAGGATATATAACACCAACATTGTACACTTAGTTCGCAATAAACGTTTTTGACTTTGACTTAAACTTTGTTCTTTCATAATTCGTAAATAAATTTAATTGAAAAAATAACTTTTTTTGCTCGCCCAACCTAATCGATCCCATTTGATATTTAATGACAACACAACATGCCACTAAGTCAACCGTATTCTTATTTAAATCGCATAGTATTGTATGTGATCGTACGCTGCGCCATTGTTCGAAACTGTCACCGAGGCCCTGAGGCGCAAAAACTAACTTGAAGGAATATCGGTGGGTTTTAGTCAGCAAAAGTCTGACGCTCCCTCTGGCTTCACCTAGAGCGAGAGAATTGAATTGATGATTTCCCACACTAACAAAATGGGATCGTGCGCGATAAACGGTTATATCGACGGCATACCTCCATCGACGAAGACAGTGGGCGAGCGCGGCGCGCGGTCGGGCCGCTGCGCGAACACGGCGTGCGTGACGCGCTGCGAGCCGTCCAGCGCCACCGACTGCAGCGTGTCGTAGTAGCCGTCCACGAAGTACAGGCGCTGCGCCGGCGCGTCCAGCGCCAGCGCCTCCACGCGGCGCACGCGGCGCCGCACCAGCCAGCGCGGCGCGCCGCCGCCCAGCCCCAGCGCGCGCACGCCCGGCGCCGCGCCGCGCTCCGCCCAGAACAGCGTGCGCGACGCGTTGTGCAGCACCAGGTCGTCGGGCGACGCGTCGTCGCGGCGCCACAGCGCGGCGCGCCGCCGCCCGTCCAGCGCCGCCACGTGCACGCCGCCGCCCGCGCCGCCCGCCCACGTCCAGTACACGCGCGCCGCCACCCAGTCCAGCGCCACGCCGCGCACCGACACCGACCCCGGCATACTTATCTGCGGACCGACACCGAACTGCTTCATCATTTGTCTCACAAGAATAAAAAAATAAACAATTATTGTAACATTTTAAATAACATTAATATAGGAACCTGATACTAGCTCATGTATACTCAGAATAAAACCGGGCAAGTGCGAGTCGGACTCGCGCACTGAGGGTTCCGTACAAATTTAAATATGAAAACAATTCAAACCGGCCATCTGTATAATCAGATATTCTATAAAATATCTAGGGCATTGCCTAGACGTACACACATACACACATTACCCACACACGTTATGCGCTACACGTAGGAATGTATGAATTATTATTTATTTTATACTTTGCCTAGGTATTCAATACAATACGGAATGCGCAGCTAGTAATGTGTGTAAAAGACGCGAGCAAGGAAGGTGGTGACGTCATTTTGAGACACCCCGAAACGAATAGGTCAGAAGGCTAAGTACTTGTAATCAAATTACATTAGGTCGCTTATAGACAAAACAATTGTTTTGTTTCATGTTAATTTAATTTCAAGTACTCCCTTTAGTAGAATCTATTTCTGTTAATAAGGCTTGCGGTGTGAAGTCCCGTTCATCAGCTCATGGTGAAATGGCGACTGCGACTGGCGCAACTCAGTGCTGGGCACGCCTTAATTATGGCGGTAAGGCCCCTCTGAGGCGTGGTTGGAAAGACCTCACGGCGTCCTAACCTTCCACATGACCCAGGTTCTCAGCGGACACGGTAAGTTCGGGAGGTTCCTGTTCCGAATTCGTGCGGAACCGACGCCCGGGTGCCACCACTGCGTGGACTACCTGGAGGACACGGTGGAGCACACGGTCGAAGTGTGCCCCGCTTGGGCAGTGTTCTCGTGAGGGCGATCGGCAGCGGCGATCTCTCGCGCCAGGCCCTAGTACGGGCCATGGTTCGGAGCGAGGAGGGATGGCAGGCGGGCGCCTCCTTCTGCGAAGCAGTAATGCTAGCAAAGGAGGAGGCCGCACGCGAGAGGCAACGGCCCTCACGGCCTCGCCGCCGCGGGGATTCCGATTCCGATCCTGATTTCCAGCCAACGTAGGCGCGGGCTTGCGGATGGCGAGCTATGGGTAGCTCGCTGTCCGACCGTCCGGTAACCATCCGGACCAAGCCCAGGTCGTCAACGGCGCACACTGTTCCCGCGCACGGGATTGAGTTGTCAGCAAACCGTAGAGACCCAGCCTGCTAGCTGCAGGCAGGCAGGGTCGAAGCCTACTGGGGCCAAGGGTTTATTTCCGAAAGGAAAGCCTGGCCCTGGTATCTAAGTCCACGAAGGAACGGGGTGGGTTTTTAGTCAGTAAGAGTCTGACACTATCTCCCGCTTCGTCCAAGGGTGGAAGATGTCATTGGATGATTTTACCCACTACCAAAAAAAAATTCCCGTTCATCAGCACATCACGAATAGCACATAGTTTAAGTTAAGATAGATAAGCTGTGTTCGTAGCATACTAGCACAGTCTCACATACGACTATGTAAATATATGTTACCAATTAAAGGAGGAACATCAGTTGACGCTTGGAGAAGTACACATCACGTTGTTTACTTAAACCCCCCTCCTCTCTACATCGCAGGCTCCTATTTTTGTATATATTTTTATTTTTGTGACATAACTACAAATTTTTAGTTTTCAGATTTATTCCTATATTTGTACTATAAGGCTTTGCTTCAGGGTAAGTTAAGTGGGAAGTACCCTATGAATTTTTATTCCCTTGTGAGTGTCAAAATATACGTTTTTACGACTTAGTTACTCAAGCCCCAAGCGAACGTCATTGTCTTTCTATTGTGTCGCTAAATACAGTATTCAAAAGATTAAGGCGCATTTTGATTCATTACGAACGCGACTCGCTCCTGTTGGCAAATACTTTGAAGGTCACGTTCGTGCCATGCAAGGCATTATGACCATTAGGAGCATTCTTAGTAAGTTTAAATTCGTTGGCATTCTTAGTAAAGTTTGCTTTCGCAGAGTGAATCTTCAGTACTTGTACTATTACTTATTCTATGCCTAAACGGAGCATAAACGGCCGTATCTTTAGATTGCGTTGACTTTGGTTAAGTTTGATTCTTCTCATTACTTCAATACACATAAGGCAGCTTGCTCACTGACCTCTACTATTTACCACCGGACAGGCTGTTCTATATGTTTGCCACTACATTATTCACTACTCGCGAGCGTCCAGAGAACTAATTTTGATGTGTAATGCGAATGGCTGCAGAGAAGTGTACAGTACCTACTCTGATGTATTTTTTATCGCATTTTTAATTAATTACGTTCGAATTCCGTGTTATTCCTGTTACAGGAATTATATAAAACCTATATGAAAAATAAGGTCATATGTATATCATAAGCGGCGCGATATTAGTAGTTTTAGTACCGTAGACTCTCACTACGGCCGACAGCGCCAAAATGGCGAATATCAAACGGGCACAAAAGCATTTTGACGGCTTCCAGTCCAGTGTGGTAAATAGTAGAAGTCAGTGCTGCTACTTCAATACTCAAGACTTGAGTATTTGATATTGATTTCGGCTTCATAACTTCACACATTCTCGAGAAAAAGGGGCTTGACAGACGGACAAAAAAGTGATCCTATAAGGGTTCCGTTTTTGCCGACTTAAGTATAGAACGCTAAAATGATACGCTTCTAGTGAAGACGATTATGCTGTCCTTACGATGAGTTCCTGGTTGTCAGTGAGGTCCAGGTCGGGGTCGGGCGGAGCATGCGTCGCGGAGCGCAGCTGCGCGGGCACAGGCGCGCGCCGCACGGCGCCGGCGGCGTCGCCCCACACCAGCCACCAGGCGCCGCGCACGCGCGCGCCGCTCAGCGCCGTGACGGCGGGCGCGGGCGCGGCGGGCGCGGCCGGCGCCGAGTGCTCCTTGTGCGCCTCCCACACGCGCAGCGCGCCGCCCACCGCCACCACCACCAGCGGCTTGTCCCCTGCACACGAGCACACGTAAGCCGCGCTCGTCGACAACGACGAGTGGCGCTAGTGGACTCACTCACCCGCGGCCTCGCACGTCAGAGAGCCGTCCGGCAGCTGGCGCTGCTTGAAGCCCGCCACGCACCTGTCACACACACTACAGTTACACACACAGCTTGCAGATGATTTTCTAACGATAAGCATGAAATATATAGTAATAATTTACATTGGCATAACGAAATTTAGCATAATTATCGTTAAGAATTTAATTATTATTTGGCATAAATGTTTTGCTATAAATACTGCTGGTATAAAACTTCTTTTTGAATCAATAGTTTTCATTATCCTTAAAGTATTTGGGCCCAATAGGTGGCGTTTAAAGCGGCGTCAGGCCTGGCGCACTCCGCATTTTAAGTATAAAAATGTGCCTAAGCCGCGTGGCTTTTCTTGCAAGGCTAATTCAGTAGAGTGTCACACGCGCGTTCGACCTGCCGCTTGACGCTCGCGAACGAAAAGTATTTTAGAATGTTCTGTCGAGTTTATATTTCAAATATTTGCGACATTTTTACGGAAAAGTCAATGACTTTAAAGATCAAAAACATGTGACTACATTACTAATGCAAGGTAAACATTACACTAGAATTACATCTTAGACAATGTTAATTATAATGTTATTATTAAAATAGTATGTGACGTGTGTGATTTTATCATTTCCTTTTTTTAATTTTTTATTTATTTTACTCTCATTGATCTCATAAGTAACATTTGTTTCTAAAATAATAGGTCTGTCACTTTATTTAAGTTCGCGTCATTCCATTTAGTCTGCGGGATTTAAAGGAACCTAACACGAAGGGGATAACGGGGAACGAGCGAACGAAGCACCTTTCTGATCTAAAATTTCAAGTTCGCTTTGTTCGCTCTTTCGACTAATTATTATTAATAATAATAATAATACACATTATCTCTGGTTGTTCACGTCTTGCTAATGGAGAGTACTTGCATAGACACAACCTTGTAGCCAGGATTATCCATTAGCAACTTGCTATGAAATACTTTCTTGTGGAATCGGAAGTGCCGTACTACAGGTATGAGCCCGACCCAGTTCTTGATAATGGTCATATCACATTGTACTGGGATCGGTCCATCATCACTGACAGGACTATTGTAGCCAATAAGCCTGATATAGTGGTGGTGGACCGAAACGAGAGGCGTGCAATGATTGTTGACATATCCGTTCCGCATGACGAGAACCTTGTGAATGCCGAGAAAGATAAACAAATCAAGTATATTGACTTGGCTCGCGAGGTTGTCGACATGTGTGAAGTGGATTCGGCGATAATTGTACCGATAGTCGTGTCGGGTAATGGCTTAATAGCCAAGAGCCTCGACCAACACCTTAGGAGGCTCTCGTTAGGCGGCTGGATCAAGGGCTTGATTCAGAAAGCGGTACTCCTGGAAACGGCTCGTATTGTTAGAAGGTTCCTTTCTCTGGAGCCCTGACCGCCGGTAGCTTGGACCCTGTTCCCGATACCGGTGGGACACTACTTTTTTATATTTTTAAATGTTTTTTTTTTATATGTATGTTAAAAATATTTAATAATAAATTAAAAAATATGTGATACAAGAAATAAAGGAAATAATAATACATCATGTCAGCAAATCATGGACCATGAGTCATGAACAATGTATCGTTGATAAATTATGTCGAAACTAATTAGACCATGATAATAATGCTTTAAGTTTAATAAAAATAGTGCTTTTTATTAAAATAAATGCTAACCTCTGTATAATGTGAAAATATTTTCATACTATAAGTTATGCAAAAACATTATGCCAAACAATAATATGATTTTGATTTTTGATCCTTAGATCCTGTTAACCATCAAAAAAAGCAGCTGGCAAGAGGGCTGTTCCCCGCAGACACGCTAGTGGCGGTACTCACTTGCAGGTGTGGTTGAGGTGCTTGGGCAGGCACAGCTGCGCGCAGCTGTCCCAGCGGCACGCGCGCAAGGACTCTGCGCCGAACACAATCAACCGTTATAATCACAACCCAATAAAACGACATCTTTTTTTAAGTCTGTTGGTGTTTAATGTCTCTTCAGTCTATTGATGATTTTTTTCCACTTAACTTTGATAAATTAAATTTGAAATGAGTGTTGACTTTACGAGTATGTGTGGATGTGACCCTATGAAATAACTTATAGCGATCAGTGGCGAAGCGTGGATATTATCAGAAGGGAAGCCGAATTATTAAAAGTTCACTCACCAAATACCACCAGCTCAATGATGCAGAAAATAGACCCAAATCCATCCCTGCGTTAATAAATAATGGTCATGTTTGGAGTGGCACGGCCTATTTGCACATTTTTATTTTAATTCTCAAAACTTAATTTTGAAAACCGAAATTTAATTGCACTATCCACAAACAATCTAATCTATTATCTATCCATGACGTCCGCGACCCAACACAAAATAAATTTTGAACTGTACATTATAACTATGTCACTAAAACATTAAAAACAAATAAAATACGACAAGTAAACAATATCAAATAACGGAAAATTCGCACCACATACGCCGCCAGCTGCCACGTCAATTTTATCTTATAAAAAATCCTACCAAATAAAATGTTCCTCTTGTCAGTGTGAGTTTTATGCAGCTAAATTTTATTTTGTTTCCATTCTTATTTTGGAATCATTACAATTACTACACCATGAATGAATTTTTCTGTCGCGCTTGCACCTGTGCACTGGTCATATAGCCATCATAAGCCAGTGGGCAGCGAGTTATTTTGGTACAATTTTCTGTGTGCTAGAGCGAGACGGAACGAGTTGGAGTAATAGGAGTTAGTTCATATGAAAAAAAGAGATAGTTGCGTAGTAAGGGATTTTGTCTTTCGAAGTGGGAACTCGGTATTTTTCGGCTTATGATTTTGGCATTACTAGTTAAATGTTGCACAAGTTTAAAAAATTCGAAGTGAGTGGACAATAGAACGAACTTAGAAGGTCGTTAATCTTTAAATTACATTTTCATAAGGGAAGCCGGTGGGAATCGTGTTATATGGACCCTTCGCCACTGATAGCGATACAATCTTATGCACTTTACTTAAAAACAATGAAGCACTGTAAAATGTTATTTAATGCAAAAAAAAGATAATTAAGCTCTTTCAGTCTGTAAAATGATTTCATTTTACTGTTCAATTTTTCAAATAACTTTTGGCCCAAGCTTATAAATATAACAAAAAATGTGTACATGTAGAGTGAGGCCCTAACCGCTGTACGCGGAGACAATCTTGTTTAACACTGAGCTTGGCTAGGTGATGAGTAGAATCATTGCTCTTCATAATTATGTCCAACAGGACAGAGCGTACCTGCGGCGCACGAGGTGTTGGCGGGCACGCAGCGGCCGTCGTCGCACAGCGCCTCGTCGCGCGCGCACGCCGCCTCCTCGCCCAGCCAGCGCCGCCGCTCGCCTGCAACACAACGCGTGAGTACCGGCCCGAGCACGTGGCCACACGCGCTCGACTGGTACGCACAGAAGGCGGGGCTCTCGTCGCCGTCGCAGTCCACCACGCCGTCGCACAGCAGGTTGGGCGGCAGGCATGTGTCGTCGTTGCAGCGGAACATGGGCGGCGCGCACACGCGGCGCTTGCACAGCAAGGGCTCCTCGTCGCGGCCGTCCGCGCAGTCGCGCCGCGCGTCGCAGCGCCACGCGGCGGGCACGCAGCGGCCCGCGCCGCAGTCCAGCTGCGCGCCGCACCGCGCCGTGCCGTTGTCGCGCGCGCCGCACGCCACCTCGTCCGAGCCGTCGACGCAGTCGGGCTCGCCATCGCACCACCAGGCGGCGCGCACGCAGGTGCCGCCCGAGGCGCAGGCGCGCGCGCCCGGCCCGCAGCTGGGCGCGCAATCCGCCTCGTCACTGGCGTCAGCGCAGTCGGGCGCGCCCGAACAGCGCAGCGCAGCACGCACGCACTCGCCGGAGCCACAGCGCCACTCGGACTCGGAGCAGGCGCGCGGCTCGCAGGCCAGCTCGTCGGCACCGTCGCCGCAGTCGTCGTCCAGGTCACAGCGCCAGCGGCCGGGCACGCAGCGCCCGTCGGGGCAGCGGAAGTACGTGGGCTCGCAGGGCGGCGGCGCGGAGCCCGGGCCGCAGCTGGCCTCGTCCTCGCGCGCGGGACAGTCAGGCTCGGCGTCGCACAGCCACTCGCGCGGCACGCAGCGCCCCGAGCCGCAGCGGAACTCGTTGGGCGCGCACGTGCGCGAGGCGCACATGTCACCCTCGTCGGACCCGTCGCCGCAGTCCGAGTCGGCGTCGCACACCCACACTAGCGGCACGCATGCGCCGTTAGCGCACGTGAACTGTACACAAGCGCATACGTCACCACACTACGTACAACTACCACTATCTACTAACAAAAGAGCTGTATGTATTAGTCTCGTTTCATTTAAAAGTGTGGGACATACATATTGCGTACCGTTTGAGAGGCAATATTTCCTCGTTAGAATTATTCTAAAAAAAAAACAAGAACAATTAAGAGCCCGTCGCAGCGCGCCGACACGTTGTACTCCATGGTGGAGCCCGCTTTAATATCTTTAATTTTTTATGACATCTTTAGTTTATGACTGCTGTGACGTCAGCCAGAAGACCTCAGATTTTGCAAGTAACCTGTTTCTCTATTTTTCTGTAATTTGTTTTTAACTATTGAATTTTGATCTCGTGTATTTAACCCTTTTAATAAGTTCATTGAGAGATGTTTTGGGAGAGACGAAAGGAAAAGGCACGATAGCCAGGGATACATGGTGGTGGTCGACAGCAGTTCAGAATGTATTGAAAGAAAAGAAGAGAAAATTCAAAGAATGGCAGCATGCAGAGCCAGGAAATGCTAGTTTGAAAGTAGAAAAAAAGAGTGAGTATGATGTTTTAAAGAAGAAAGCCAAAAAAGCCGTGGCCATAGCAAAATCAAAAGCCCAGGACCAACTATATGATACACTGGACACTGGACAGTCCTGCAGGCCAAAAAGAGCTATACCGGCTTACTAGAATAAGAGAGAGAAAGGCGAGGGATGTTTGCCAGGTAAAATGTATAAGAGATGAAACTGGAATGGTTCTATCGGATGATGAAAAAATTAAAAAGAGGTGGAAGGAATATTTTGAAAGACTGATGAATGAAGAAAATAATTGGAGTAGGGTGTTAGAGAATAAACCTGTTAGTGAGAATGGTTAGTATGGATGAAGTTAGAATTGCAGTAAATGGGATGAAGAATGGTAAAGCCATTGGTCCAGATGGAATACTAGTTGAAGTACGGAAGTTATTGCGAGTGGATGGATGGACGTAGTTAGCTTTGTTCTTCAATAAGTTGTTGCGGGAAGAAGCCATACCTGATGAGTGGTGCAACAGCTCTCTGGTGCCCATTTTTAAGAAAGGTGATGTGCTTGAGTGCAACAATTATAGAGGAATAAAGCTGATGTCACATACTATGAAAGCGTGCGAAAAAATGATTGAAAGACGATTGAGAGAAGAGAGTGAAATTTCACAGAACCAATTCGGTTTTATGCCGGGTCGGGGTACAGCGGATGCTATTTTTGCCATACGCCAGCTGTGCGAGAAATATAGATGTGCGCATAAAAACTTGCACATGGTATTCGTTGACCTCGAAAAGGCATACGACCGGGTACCTCGTGAGGTTCTGTGGTGGGCCCTTAAAGAGAAAGGTGTGCCTGGGAATTATGTGCAGTTGATCCGAGCGATGTACAATCGATGCAGTACCCAAGTCCGGTCTACAGTGGGCAACCCTAGAAACTTCAATGTGGCTGTCGGCTTACATCAAGGGTCGGCTCTCAGCCCTTACCTCTTCCTGATGATAATGGACGCTCTGACGTTGGATATTCAGGAAGAGGCTCCCTGGTGTATGCTGTTTGCCGATGACATTGTGCTGGTTGCCGAAAGTGACCTAGAGGTCCAGAACAGATTGGAGGTGTGGTTGCACAGACTGGAGAGTGTTGGCCTGAAATTAAGTAGAACGAAAACGGAATACTTGTTCTGCGATTTCGGCGGTCTCTCCAATCCAGTGCCTTTAGCTCTCGCCGGAACGCCCATACCGATCTGCTCCGACTATCGGTACCTCGGGTCGTTCATCCAAGGAGATGGTGAGGTAGACCGAGACGTAACACATCGGATCAGCGCAGGATGGATGAAATGGCGACAGGTCACGGGAACAACTTGTGACCAACGGATGCCCCTCAAATTGAAGGGTAAAATCTACAAGTCCGTGATAAGGCCTGTCATACTGTATGGATCAGAATGTTGGGCTTTGAAAAAGACGGAAGAAAAAAGATTGCACGTAGCGGAGATGAGAATGTTGAGATGGATGTGTGGTGTGACGAGAATGGATAAAGTGAGAAATGAGTATATTAGGGGAAGTTTGAAAGTGGCGCCAGTGACTGAAAAGTTGAAAGGAAATCGTTAGTCTTGGTATGGTCATGTGAAGAGGAGGGATGAAACGCATGTAACTAGAAGAGTTATGAGTTGACATGTGGATGGATGGAGAGGGAGAGGGAGGCCAAAGAAGAGATGGATGGATTGTGTGAGGAGTGATATGAAAGAAAAGGGAGTTAGTGATAGCGTGACGAGTGACAGGAGAGAATGGAAGAAAAAAACGTGTTGCGTCGACCCCAAATAAAACGGGAAAAGGGCAGGAAGATGATGATGGACACGGTATTTAGGGATCAAAAAAGGTGTTAGGTCAATATGCGGCATTTAAAGCACGGAAATCTGTAAACAGTATTTTGCGAATCTTCTGTACCTCAACCTGTACATTATGAGGAGGTTATATCTGTTAAAAATAATCTTATTTGTTTGGAACTCATGTCAGCGCGCGACATATACATAAGATAAGCGGTAAACCACACAAAAAAGCCATATTTCATAAAAGTTTCTTAGGAATGGCTCCACGGGTACAACGAACTGCCTAAATCTTTGCAATGCAACAATATTATATTATATTAGACAGGCTGCTTAGCACCATATCAGTTTTATATTTAATATGAGAAAATCTGACCATAATTTAAGTTACAGAACCGAGCTCAAATGGATGCCAATTCGCCAGAGGAGAAGTTGCGCGCACTGACTACTCTTTTTTCTCTGCTCAAATCTCCCACACCTCCTTCTTATCTTATTTCACACTTTCCATATCTTAGTTCTTCCCACGCTAAGAATCTGCGTTCTTCTAACAATCTTTTACTCATTTGTCCTTCTCATACTTCTGATATTGTTCATTCTTACTTTCATATTCAGTCCATACTTCTGTGGAATGCGCTTCCTCTCGACATCAGGACGGCCACTAGTCAGCATGCATTTAAGCGGAAGTTGGGAAATTATTTTCTCCACAAATAACGGAGTCGTCTCAAAAACCCCTTTCTTTTACTATAATTATATAAATGTATGTATACGTAGGTATATCATATATATAAATATATATGTATGTTTATTTTATTTATATATATGTATATGGGAACCTTTGATTTTTTAATAATCTTTTTTTTTATGCACCTGCTATGTTTTCTCTTCACCACACTTGGTTGACTGGTAGAGAATGATGAAAATAAATAAATAAGCTAAATAGAAAGAATAATGAGAATAAATAAATAAATAAATATGAACGTATTTAAAAAACAATTGCACAATTTGCTTATAAATAAGACGTACTATACACTGAGTACCTGTCAGATAGGAATTTATGTCTACAATAATAATAAGGTACTACTTTCTAAGTCCGATTTACTTTACTTAATTTATTTATTGTATGTATTTTGTTTTTGTTCTGTGTTATCACTGCTATTAATATCTGACTTGTATTATGTATAATCTCACTCACAAAATGTTATTGAATTCATTACAATTTTGCACGTCTAATTTGGTAACACATGACGTCCAGAAATGTATAATTTATTGTATTGTGTTCTGCAATAAAGATTTGACTTTGAATTTGGAGTCGTGGCGCTACTCACGTGGTGCGGCGGACACGTGCGCGGCGGGCAGTCGGCCTCGTCGTCCCCGGCGTGGCAGTCGCGCCGCCCGTCGCAGCGGGCGCTGCCCGGCACGCAGCGCGCCGACACGTTGGCGCCAGGCTCGCCGCGGCACTTCCACTGCGTCGCCAGGCACGTGAATCGCTCACAGTCGCGCTCGTCCGACCCGTCCCCGCAGTGCGGCGTGCCGTCGCAGATGTGCGACGGGTGCACGCAGCGCCCGTTGTCGCATTGGAATTGGCCCGGCGAGCAGCGGAAGGGCGGGCAGCCGGCCGGCTCGTCCGACGCATCGCCGCAGTCGTCCTGCGTGTCGCAGCGCCACCAGAAGGGGATGCACTTGAGCGCCGACGCGCACACGAAGTGCGCCGACGTGCAGTTGGGCGTGCACGAGCGGCCGTCGTCGCCCAGCACCCAGTGCTCGGGGCAGGCGCAGCGCGCGCCCGCGCTGCCTCCCGGCACTGCCGGCGTCAGCAGGCACAGTCCCGAGCAGTTCAGTGCCGCACACTTCGCCGACAGCTCTACGACACCAGAGCACACAATTTCTGTTGATATACTTGGGCAATGATAAATGATATTTATTTTGCAAATAGGTTTTTCAAAGTCAGCCATCTGCTCATGTCCCGACTGCTACAACTTATCTTATATTTAAAATATTATATCCCGTAATGGTGAAGTTTCCTGATTAATGTTTTATGGTGAACGCAATCGAAAGCCTTAGACAAATCGCAAAAAATGTCCAGGGCATCGCATTTGTCTTCCCAATGGCAAGGCGACCAAAGACAAGTCGTTGTGTTTGCGTATACTCACCAGGCTGCGGTGGCTGGCGCGCGGGGTGGTACACGCGCAAGTCCATGGGCTTGTGGATGGTGTGTAGCAGTGTTCGGCACTCGTAAGCGCCACCGGCGCTGATGCTGGCGTTAGCGGCGAGGGTGAAGTGCTGGCGGGGCCGGCGGCGGCATGACTCCACGGCGCGCGTCTCCCAGTCCGACCAGTACACGCGCCCGTCCCACACCGCCAGCGCGAACACGTGGTGCAGGCGCAACCACGGCATTTGCTCTGCAGAAGAACGTGGCTATCAATAAGTGCCGCACTGGAAACGTCACGCTTGACTGGTGAGCGATGCTGACCCCTGGAGAAGAGCACGCGCACGTTGTTGCCGTCCAGATCGGCCACGGCCACGTAGTCCTCGCGCGCGTCGGCCCAGTACAGCTCGTTGGAGGCGGGCAGCACGGTGAGCGCGTTGGGCCAGTACAGGCCGGCGCGCAGCAGCACGCGGCGCGCCGAGCCGTCCATGCCGGCGCGCCCGATGTGTGCCGCCGCGCCCCAGTCCGACCAGTACAGAGTGCTGTGGATATAACATTACGAATCACTTCTATCATCTCTCACTTTACAAACGGCCTAAAATATATTTCCTTACGCATTCCACACAACCCTCTACAATTGATCAATCAATTGAATTTTTTTTAAACTCTTTTCAATTCTAATTCTAACCTTCGCAAATACAGTCTACGAGATACTAGCGTACCTCGCTTGCACAATGTACATTCCTCTAATGAAGACCACGTGTCTGCCACTATAACAGGTCATAACCAGTGGAAAACATGCTGTTTTTGACGGTGAAGAGAAAGAGAGAGACACAACTCCATCGAGTTTGGGATCATTTATCATACGTTAACCAAGGTCTGATGATGGGACAGGAAAGTGGCCATAGGAACTTCGCAAGAGAACGACACAATCCGAGTTTGGGCTCGTTTGATTTGTATTGACAAGTACTTTGAACCTATATGGTAGCCAGAATCTGATGATGAAGCTGGAAGGTGCTATAGGAACTCTGCAATAAAGCGACACAACCCCATCGAGTTTAGGACTGTTTGATTCGTATTGACGAGTACTTTGATGCTATATAGTAGCCAGGATCTGATGGTAGAGCTGGAAGGTGGCCATAGGAACTTTGAAAGACAACAACACACCCTCATAGAATTCTTAAGCGGCTCCTGCCCAACTTAGGGGGTCCAGGAACCTCTTGCTGGAAGTTCTACGGTAAGTCCCCACGCATATATAATAAAGTTCCTAACTTTATAAAAAATATGAGGACAATAGAATTCAAAAGGGCGCTAAATGAATTTTTAATTAGGAAAACTTATTATACGATTGACGATTTTCTTAATGACGGTTCACTAATTGATTGACATACTGCTACTCTGCTTGACATTATTATTTTGATCCTTTAAACTTACATTTATTTCCGTTCGACATTGTAATTTTCATCCTGGTTGACCTTCTTTATTTCCGTTTGACATTATATAGTTTTATTTTACTTTTTATAACTGTGACTTATAATACGCTGACATTTTTAACATACATATATATATTATTTTTCTTTTAAATAGCCATTGAATTTAAAAAAAAAATGAGATTTGCATGCCAATGTGATGGCAAAATATGGAGGACTCTGTTATAAAAAACACCTATGTACTATACCCATGTTTGCAAAATAAATGATTATGATTATGATTATGATTGAGGAGTGGCTGGAAAGACTTCACGGCGTCCTCGGCATAGTGTTCCACGCGTCTCAAGGAGATGTCAGCAAACAGTAAGGTCGAAGCCTACTGGGCCCACGGCAAGTGCAAAAGTGAACCCTGGGGCCCTGAAACGAAGGCATCGAATGAACAAGAGTGAGTTTTAGTCAGTAAAAGTCTAAAACGTCCTCGCGCTCCGCCCAAAGGTGGCAGATGTCTTTGGATGATTTCCCATCTAAAAAAGCCCCTAATAGAGTTTGGGATCATTTTATTCGTAATGACGAGTATACATTTTAATCCTATATGCTAGCCAGGGTCTCATGATGGAGCTGGAAGGTGGCCGTAGAAAATCCGAAATAGAGCGAAACAACCCCATCGAATTTGGAATCGTTTTATTCGTATTGACAAGTACTGTACGGTTCACTCGTACAATTTGTATTTCGTATGCTATGTTAAATAAGCAGTTTGTACCGCGTGCGCAATTTACCTGCGTGCGCATTGCCGCATTGCCTTGGATTGGTGAATGATTTCTGGATCAGTGGAAAATATAGAAATACAGTACTGACCCTTGTTGCGGGTGCAGCGCTAGCGCACGCGGCTCGCTGAGGTCGCCGCGCAGCAGCACGCGGCGGTGCGAGCCGTCCGCGCGCGACACCTCGACGGTGTCCGTGCCCTTGTCGCACCAGTACACGTTGCCGCCCACCCAGTCCACGGCCAGCCCGTCCGGGTTCTGCAGCGTGGCGCCGTGCAGCGTGCGCGCCGCGCCGCCGCCGCACGCGCGCCGGATGGCCGAGCCCAGGCGCGTCACGTCGCTCCAGTACAGGCAGCTCTGCGCCCACTGCAGGTCCAGCGCCACGGCGTTGGTGAGGTCGTGCACCAGCAGCGCGCCCGGCCCGCCCGAGCCCTCCAGCGGCACGCGCCGGATGTAGTAGCGGTTCGTGAAGATGAGGCTCGCGCGCACGGCTGCACACGCACACGGTCAGACACAGAGCACGCTACACACTCACACACACATCGCACAGTACACTCACGTGAGTCGGGCGTGCACGTGGCGCCGTCGGACATCAGCTTGTAGCCCTCCGCGCACGAACACACGAAGCTGCCGATTGTGTTTCTGAGGATGCAATGTTTTACCAATAGTATGTTATGACGAGTTGTTAGTATTTGTGCGCATACCCTACTATTTAATGTATGATAAATGCCTATACGTGAGGACTTGTAATTGGCTTTCTAATGTTTATGGTTTCTTTTTTTGTTTGGTTTTATTAGCTAGAAGTCCTCCATGTACTAAATATATAAATGATGGGATCAGGCGCGACGCTGCGCCAGCAGGAGGTACGTACTTGCAGATGTGGTCGCAGGGCTCGTCCTCGGCGCACTCGTCGACGTCGGCGCAGGAGCCGGCGTCGATGGCGCGCCGCCAGCCCGCGCGGCACCAGCACGCGCGCCCCACCGGCAGGTCCGTGCAGTTGTGCGCGCAGCCGCCGTTGCCCGCCGCGCACTCGTCCACATCTGCACACATGTCACACGTCACGCGGGCGCGCACCCAGGGCCGGGCGTCAGGTCGGCTACTTACTGCAGTGGCTTTCGTCGGAGTAGTCGCCGCAGTCGTCGCCGCCGTCGCACAGCGCGGCGTGCGGCACGCAGGCGGCGTTGCGGCACGCCCACTCGCCGCGCGCGCACGCGCCGCGCGCCCCGCCCGACAGCGCGGACGCGCCGAATGCACGCTCGAACGACGCTGCAACACAACACGCCATCATAAACATGAGCCGACATCAAACATTTATTTAGTGTTATCATTGCAGTTAAGTAAAACAACAAAAAGAGAGTAGATAGTACGAGATCCACATATAGGAATCACGATCCTTTGTTCGCACAGGGGTCATAAACCGAGCAGTGCGCTACACGCACGATAAATGTACCGGCGCCGCCGCCGCCATTCAGGCAGTGGTCGCGGCCGTCGCACTGCAGCGCGCTATGTGTGTAGTACGTACCGCACATGAGCGGGTCCTCGTCGGAGCCGGCGCCGCCGCCGCCGCCGTCCAGGCAGTGGTCGCGGCCGTCGCACTGCAGCGCGCTATGTGTGTAGTACGTACCGCACATGAGCGGGTCCTCGTCGGAGCCGGTGCCGCCGCCGCCGCCGTCCAGGCAGTGGTCGCGGCCGTCGCACTGCAGCGCGCTATGTGTGTAGTACGTACCGCACATGAGCGGGTCCTCGTCGGAGCCGGTGCCGCCGCCGCCGCCGTCCAGGCAGTGGTCGCGGCCGTCGCACTGCAGCGCGCTATGTGTGTAGTACGTACCGCACATGAGCGGGTCCTCGTCGGAGCCCGGTGCCGCCGCCGCCGCCGTCCAGGCAGTGGTCGCGGCCGTCGCACTGCAGCGCGCTATGTGTGTAGTACGTACCGCACATGAGCGGGTCCTCGTCGGAGCCGGTGCCGCCGCCGCCGCCGTCCAGGCAGTGGTCGCGGCCGTCGCACTGCAGCGCGCTATGTGTGTAGTACGTACCGCACATGAGCGGGTCCTCGTCGGAGCCGGTGCCGCCGCCGCCGCCGTCCAGGCAGTGGTCGCGGCCGTCGCACTGCAGCGCGCTATGTGTGTAGTACGTACCGCACATGAGCGGGTCCTCGTCGGAGCCCGGTGCCGCCGCCGCCGCCGTCCAGGCAGTGGTCGCGGCCGTCGCACTGCAGCGCGCTATGTGTGTAGTACGTACCGCACATGAGCGGGTCCTCGTCGGAGCCGGCGCCGCCGCCGCCGCCGTCCAGGCAGTGGTCGCGGCCGTCGCACTGCAGCGCGCTATGTGTGTAGTACGTACCGCACATGAGCGGGTCCTCGTCGGAGCCGGTGCCGCCGCCGCCGCCGTCCAGGCAGTGGTCGCGGCCGTCGCACTGCAGCGCGCTATGTGTGTAGTACGTACCGCACATGAGCGGGTCCTCGTCGGAGCCGGTGCCGCCGCCGCCGCCGTCCAGGCAGTGGTCGCGGCCGTCGCACTGCAGCGCGCTATGTGTGTAGTACGTACCGCACATGAGCGGGTCCTCGTCGGAGCCGGCGCCGCCGCCGCCGCCGTCCAGGCAGTGGTCGCGGCCGTCGCACTGCAGCGCGCTATGTGTGTAGTACGTACCGCACATGAGCGGGTCCTCGTCGGAGCCGGCGCCGCCGCCGCCGCCGTCCAGGCAGTGGTCGCGGCCGTCGCACTGCAGCGCGCTATGTGTGTAGTACGTACCGCACATGAGCGGGTCCTCGTCGGAGCCGGCGCCGCCGCCGCCGCCGTCCAGGCAGTGGTCGCGGCCGTCGCACTGCAGCGCGCTATGTGTGTAGTACGTACCGCACATGAGCGGGTCCTCGTCGGAGCCGGCGCCGCCGTCGCACTGCAGCGCGCTATGTGTGTAGTACGTACCGCACATGAGCGGGTCCTCGTCGGAGCCGGCGCCGCCGCCGCCGCCGTCCAGGCAGTGGTCGCGGCCGTCGCACTGCAGCGCGCTATGTGTGTAGTACGTACCGCACATGAGCGGGTCCTCGTCGGAGCCGGCGCCGCCGTCGCACTGCAGCGCGCTATGTGTGTAGTACGTACCGCACATGAGCGGGTCCTCGTCGGAGCCGGCGCCGCCGCCGCCGCCGTCCAGGCAGTGGTCGCGGCCGTCGCACTGCAGAGCGCGTGCGACGCAGCGCCCACTGCACTGCAGCGCGTCCGCGCCGCCGCACAGCGCGCCCCCAGCGCCCCCGGGATCCGCGCCCGCGCCTCCGCATTCAGCCGGCTCGTCCGAGCCGTCCGCGCAGTCCGCATCACCATCGCAGTACAAACTCTATAACAATACAAGTTTATTAATTCATAGGAGTACTTGTTGGTGGAAGACAAACTGTGTTGTACTGAGAGCTATCGTACCGGGTGCAGACAGAGCTGCGTGTCGGCGCAGCGCCGCGCGCCGGGCGGGCACGCGCAGCCGCGCTCGTCCTCGGCGCGCGGGCAGTCAGGCGCGCCGTCGCAGCGCGCGCTGGCGGGCACGCACACGTTCCAAGCGCCGCACGCCCACTCCGTCGGCGAGCACGTGGCATTCACATGGCGGCAGTGCTCCGTCTCGTCCGACGCGTCGGCGCAGTCGGCGCGCCCGTCGCAGCGCCAGGCCAGCGGCACGCATTCGCCGCCGCCGCACGTGAATTGCTCGCTGCCGCACGACGCCGCGGCGTCCGCTCCGGTTGCATCCTCTTGCGCCGGTATGGGCGCCGTACTTGTCTCTATCGCGTTAGAATCTAAAACGCCAATGATGAATTAACTTGATGAATGAACTAACGTTTTATAATATTCGTCGATTGTAGTGTCGAACAATATTAATATAAACAAATACAGGCGAAACTCTTACATGGTGCGAGCGAGTAAAGACTTTAATGTTCTTTGTAAAGAATTTTCATTTGACCCGTTTATCACTAAAACCTATTCTGCACGCACTCGGCTGAATGCGGACTTTTTCAAAAGTGCTTAGTGCTGATTGTACTAGGTGTTATTTTATTATATTGTTTTTTATCATGCTTGTAGTGATCCTATGTTTTCTACTACTTTTTCGGTTTCTATCCGTGAGAACCTGTAATTGGCTCAATGTTTCATATATTATTATTATTCTTTTGTAATAGCTGTTGGTTCTCCTTCGATTAAATAAATAAATAAATAATCACTTGCGAAAACGTGACCTAGATTTATAGTTTTTTTTTTTTACTTCTACCCTCAAGCGCCGCAGCAAAAGAACAGAACAGAACAGACTTCCTGAGGGACCGGTCCATCCGAGTGGTCATCGATGGTTGCTCGTCTGGACAAATGACCATTAATGCCGGGGTCCCTCAGGGGTCAGTGCTCTCGGCAACATTGTTCTTGCTGCACATAAACGATCTGCTTAAACCCGGTACCTGGCGCAGACGACAGCACTGTTGCTGAGAGTTACATATCCAGTGCACGAGCTAGTGGGTCGCAGATCCGGTCACTTCGAGAGGCTATGGTTGAGCGGTTGAACTTGTCCTTGGAGGCTGTCTCGGAATGGGGCGATGCCAATTTGGTCAGGTTCAATGCTGCTAAAACCCAGGCGTGTCTATTTTCCGCTAAAAGGAGTCAATTCAGCCCTGCTCCAACTTTCCGGGGTGTAACCGTGCCGATAACCGACCATCTTGATCTTCTTGGTGTAACGTTGACATCTACTCTCAACTTTGGGCCATACATCGAAGCAAAGGCTCAACTGGCTGCAAAAAAGCTAGGAATCCTCGCAAAGGTCAGACAGTACTTCCCACCGGATCAGCTGCTCAAACTTTATCAAGCGCAAGTTCGATCGTGTATGGGGTACTGCTCTCATCTTTGGGACGGATCTGCCCGATACCAGCTTGATGCACTTGAGACTATTGAGAGGCGAGCCAGGAGGATCATTGGCAATGATGCACTCGTCGAGTCGAGCCTTCAAAGTCTTGAGCATCGACGCCGAGTTGCTAGCCTGTCGGTTTTCTACCGGTTACATTTCGGCGACTGTGCGTCGAAATTGCATAGCCTAATTCCGCCTAGCCCGTTCCATCATCGGACTACCAGACGTACGGCGTTGCGCCACCGGTGCATAGTTTTTTTTTTATGGTAGGTAAAATCATCCAACGACAAATTCCGCCCTTGGGTGGGGCGGGAAATAGTGTCAGACTCTTACTGACTAAAAACCTACCCTCCCATTCATTGCCTTTGTCCCGGGGCCCGTGGTGACATTCTCACATAACCTTTGGCCCCAGTAGGCTGCGGCCATACCGGTACATGGTGGACATCCCACCTATACGCACAAAGCATTTTGGGAACACTTTCATTATGCGTACAGATAAGGAGTGGAATTCCCTGCCGGAGTCTGTGTTTCCTGATGGCTACAACCCGGGAATCTTTAAGTCAAGAGTGAATAGGTTTCTTCTAGGTAAGCACGCTCCATCGTCCACCGTATCGTTGCTTTCCATCAGGTGAGATAGCGGTCAAGCGCGAACCTATCAATAATAAAAAATAACAGAAGACATTATTACAATAAAAAAGGTATACGAACAGAGATCAAGTAATTTAAGACACGTGTGAGTATTGAATAACACTACAAGGTTTGTTTTTATTCTTGAACAGTTCACTGCCACCGATCAGCTGATTTTTTGCTAGTGAAGTATTGATTTCAGTTTGAAATGTTCGGTTTCTGTTATCTTTGGTATTAGAATAATTCATAACTTTCTGCAATGAAAACATAAGGTTAGAAAACCCTTCCCGTATCGTTTGATATCTTATCAAGAAGCCGTGCGCTTGATATGTATATGGGGTTTTTGTGGCACGTTGTATAAGTAGACTAGCTGACCCGGCAAACTTCGTACCGCCTAATAGTCAATGAATACTTTTTTTCTCACCTTTTAAACCTTCCCTGCACTATTACGAATATTTCAACATCAAAATGAATCAAATCGGTCCAGCCGTTCTCGAGTTTTAGCGAACAGCTAATCATTTTTATGTATAAGAAGAAGACTAGCTGACCCGGCAACCTTCGTAACGCTTGATAGTCAGATTTGCTAACCGTTTAAACCTTCCCTGGACTATCATAAATATTTCAAGACCAAAATTAGCCAAATCTGTCCCACCGTTCTCGAGTTTTAGCGAGACTAACGAACAGCTATTCATTTTTATATATAAGAAGATATAAGGCCTTTTTCAAAGACTAGGATTATTTACCAGTAACGGGCGTGCAGTCGCCGTGCAGACAGGCGGGACAGTCCCGCTCGTCGGAGCCGTCGGCGCAGTCCCGCACGGCGTCGCAGCGCGCGCGCAGCGGCACGCAGGCGCCGGCGTCGCAGCGGTAGTGCGCGGCCGGGCAGGCGCAGCCCGCCTCGTCGGCGGCGTCGGCGCAGTCGGCCGTGCCGTCGCACACGAGCGCGGCCGCCACGCAGCGCCCGCCGAAGCCGCAGCGGATCGTGTCCACGGGACACACGCGCGACGCTGTACCGTGATTCGAGACACATTGCACTTTATTTATTCGCTCTAATTTATCAATATCGAAAATTAAGTAAAAGTAATGTCAACGACAACCATAAACTACATTCCACTAAAATTCGTTACGTTTGGAGTCTGTTAAAGATAACTATGATACCAATAGTGTTATTTGCAGACGACAATGCAATATTTACTTTGTAAAGTGTTACATTTTTGTAACACTTACAATTAGGGATTGTAGGGACAGCGTTGTATAAAGATCCTCTCTATGTAACCCCTAGGAAATTTATACAATATTAGTTTTAGTATATTAAGGGGCTTCCTTTGAAAATATATCATTTTTAATTTGTATAAAGTCTTAAAATGCAACCGCAAACTTCAAAAAAATATATGCAATACTTTGATTCATGGTCTTCAATTTTGTACTATGCGTTCCAAATAAGAATAGGAAAGCCAATAACCTCGACCTGTCAAATGTTGAGTGAAAAGTACGGTTTGTAAAAAAATCTTATTTGCGTATCAATAAAGGGTTTTTTTTGCTTTGTATTACGTAGTCTTAGTTAAGTCTAGGTGAAGTAAAAACTTTATTGCTAATTATATTGTTTTAAGTCATAATTAGGTAAAAATAAAAACTATTTTCTTTCTTATTTCTATTATTAGGAACAATTCGTCTTCTTCTTCCATTTGCCACTAATCAGACACTTCACACAGTGCCGCTGAGATGAGAAAAATTGAAAGAACTGAATTCTGATAAAAAAAATTTCGTTCACGATTCGTAAATAAATTAAATTAAAAAAAAAACTTTTTTTGCTCGCCGTACCCAATTTCTTCAATTTGACAGTTCGACGTGACGTCACAACATGGCAATCGATCCTATTCTTATTTGGACCGCATTGTACAAATATTTTTTTCATAAAATAATCTACAAACAATTAAAAAAATGTCAATTTGCGAATATTGTTTGTCTTTCAACTTATTACCAACACAAAATGTATACCAGTCGATAGAAAATTTAATTATTGTAAATGTTGTAGAAATACATTTTTTAATAACAATACATTTTCTTATATATTGGGATTTTTTCAATTCTTGGTAAAAAAAAATTGTAATTATCATGGTCGCCATGCTACGCACGGGCGTCAAAATGTCAAATCATACGGCGCCTAGCCCTTTTGGGTGGTTGGAGCTATGTCCATTTGCTCGCCAAAACGCCCCCGTATTTTACGTAAACTTATCGTTCAAGTGTAGTATAATTGTGTGATTCATGACAATAATAATATTGTTTGTATATATGTGAATAGTATTTATTTTAGGTATTAGTTTATTTTTTATTTTATTTGTATTATTTAGAAGTGGGAGGGCAGACATTTGGATGATCTTAGCATTTGCTCAAGGTCATCGGCTATTGGGAGCATCTTAACTAGGTAAAGTATGTAATGGACAATAATATTCATAATATTTGCCTGGACGACCCCGTATATTTTCTCTTAAACCATTGTTTGAGTTTGTACTAACTGCAGTAGTAAAGGTCTTCGTCGGAAGCGGTGGGCGAGTCACTGCAGTGCGGTACGCCGTCGCACACCAGCTCCTCGGGCACGCAGGCGCCTTCCGCGCACGCCCAGCGGCCGGCCGGGCACTTGGTGGCGGCGGCGCCGCACGCGCGCCCGTCGGCCGCCAGCGCGCGGCCCGCGCCGCACGCGCACGCCACCGCGCCCAGCGCGTCCAGCGTGCACAGCTCCGCACAGCCGCCGTTCAGCACGGCGCATGGGTCCGCAGAACCTGTGGGACCTCACGCTGTATACGAACGTCCGCTTACATATTGTTGGCCCTGCCGACGCGTTTGTTATTTGCGTACTTACAAGTCTGGTGAGAGGGCGCTACCGCTATGATGGCCATGGGCCGCGGCACGTCTCTGCGCAGCGGAGTGGCTCCCCCGGCCTGCTTGTCGGCGCGGAACACGCCGTGCGCCAGCCAGTCGGTCCAGAACACCCAGGGCCCGCTGATGGCCACGTCGAACGGGTGCTCCGTGCCCGCGCGCGTCACCACCTGCCACACACGCCCACACATAGTGCACGGGTACTCTTTTACTTATAACATGGCCCATAAAAATGCTTAGTGTGTCGCCGACCAAAGATAGTACTTTGTAGGAGGATAATTCAAATTAAATGTAAGTTTATTACTTTTTCAACCTATACTATGAAATCACTTTATTTTAATTGATCTCCTATGAGTTTCGCTCTTATAAAATCTCTCATGTTTTCGTCAGTCGATCTGTCATTCATCATAACCATTCTTGTAAATTATGGAACATAAAAACTTGAAATATGGCCTAAAAAAATACTGCCCCACTTATTTTTTATTTTTTTTTGTTGTTTAAGAATCGTCTGTCGCGCTAAGGTCGGCGCTCGCACTCGGTGCTGCTGGACTCACGTGGCGGTGCGAGCCGTCGTAGTGCATGCGCTCGATCTTGTCGAGGCGCGCGTCGGCCCAGTAGAGCTTCTTGGCGGCGTGGTCCAGCGCCAGGCCGTTGGGCATGAGGATGTGCGTGTCCACCACGGTCTGCAGCGCGCGGCCGCTGGCGTACGCGCGCTGGATGGACGGCCGCGTCTCGTTCCAGTTGGTCCAGTACAGGCGCCGCTCGCACGGCTCGTAGTCGATGCCGCGGGGCCGCGTGCCGCGCGCCAGCTGCAGCACGGTGCGCGCGCCGCCGGGCCCGCCGCGCGCGCCGCCCACCAGCGCGGCGCGGATGGCGGCGCCGCTGTTGCACGTCCAGTACAGCATGCCCTCGGCCGCGGCGTACACCATGCCCTCCACAGCGCCCACCTCTGCAACACGCACGCATCAGCACACGGCGCGCTCGCGGCGCACGCGCAGGAGGCAGACACTTACGCTCGAGCAGCACCGAGTGACCGGAGCCGTTGAAGTGCACGGTGTTGATGGAGCCGCGCTGGATGTCGGAGTAGAAGAGCCGCGAGTCCTCGTACCAGTACGCCAGGCTGATCGCGTTGCGCATCAGCTCCCTGCGGACACACTCGCACTCAGTGCCGACATATAACCTAATGCTGGACTACTGCTTTCCTAGTGGCAACTATATACAAATATTTATTTTTATAATGCCTATAGATACGTTAGGACTTGTCTTGACTTGCTAATGTTAATACGGTTTCTTGTCTTTTTTTTCTGGTTTTATTAGCTGTGAGTCCTCCATGTATTAAATAAATAAATAACTATTTTTCACAGACAATTTTGTCAGACGTTTTAACTATTTAGTCAAAACTGCCAAGTGTGGTGTGGCAAGTTGAAATTAATACCCGAATACTATCATCACTTTACGATAGAATTTATAAAACGCAATAAAACATGGTAAAATTATTTTTCTGTCGCTTGCTATTTTTTCATAATGTACTAGCTGCTACCAGCCGCTTCGCTCGCGTCATTGTAGACAAATGAAGGAAGAGCTATATTCCATGAGCTATTCGAGGACAAGGTCTCCGCGGCTACCTAGCGTCATCAGAATCCGATCAGCCGTTCGATTGTGAACAAGTAACAAAGACACGCACTCGCAAATATTTGCTTTTGTAATAGTTTTAAGCTCAAATTGTGTATCTAATTGGTGTACAATTAAGTATATATAAATAAATATTAAGTGAAATAGTACATTATTTAAATTAATATACATCTATACCCAGAATTTCCTCCTCCTATTTAACAAAATCTCACTCGACACAAGACTGCAAAAAAACACTTGTTGAACCCTTTTTTTTTAATATTACTTCCACCATATTCATTTTATAAGAAATATTAGTTGTTTGGCTGTATTACTTATTCTCAATGGGCTTGTAAGGAGAGTTGAGGTCCTTCTCGTCCAGTAGATGGATGCTGTCGATCTCGGTGACGCGCGAGTACATCAGGAACGAGTCGTACGCTGCGGACAGAGAGCGGGTGAGTGTGTGTGCGTGCGGGACAGGGGACAGGGTCGCTTGGGGATACTGACGCGTGCAGTTGCGGCCGTCGGGCGCCAGGCGGCCGTGCGGGCACCGGCAGCGCGCGCGCGCGCCGTCGTGCAGGCACAGCGCGGCGCAGCCCACGTGCTCGCCGCAGCCCAGGGCGCCGCCGGCCGCGCGCTGCGCTGAGCGCGACCAGATCTAACAACACGATTGCTCTTTACATCATTTCATTTAAACAAATATCTTAAAGTATCATAACTTTAAAACAACGCCGCAAACAAAATAATGATCAGATAGTACAGGCGGCCGCGGCCGTTGCGTTGTCGAGTACTACTGCGACTCAGTCAGTAGGTATGGGTAACTCCGGACACATCTATATCTTCGGATATATATCCCTAAGCGGACACATATCCACTCCTTTCCTTGCATAAAAATTAATATATCTTATATCCGAGTAACTCCTACCCACTCCGACCGAAATCAAACTGAATGATGGCACCAAACCGTATGTTCATGAAGCAAGAAAGCGCTGTAGGAAAATAAACGTAATAGACGACTTTAAAGCGATGGAGTAGCTTTAGGGACAATAAAAAGTAAAGTGTTCTCGCTTGAAATCAAAGAGTTTTCTGTTTCTGGTATTTGTTTGCTTTTTACAATAATATTTGCAATTTTTGAGCCATAATTACGTGTTTATTCGTCATATGTGATTTATTCGTTTTAAGTTACATTGGAATTATTTGGAATGCTTCATTCCGTGGATCTCTTTATATGTCGGAATTATCTATATATCCCAGACCCAAACATATCCTTGCTCCTCCGCTCCTTATGGAGTTACTTAATGTTACGATATGGATACATTAACCGGATCTAAATCTTTACTTGGAATGATATACTACATATCCAATCTTTTATCGGACATAGTCAGCCCATGCCTATCGGTCAACCAGCGGACGCACCGCACATTCAAGTTTTAAACTGCCTCTGACTATTTCTTTGCAAAAAGATAGCGTGTGCTTGATCTTTAAAAGTGGTTCTCTGAGAAAAGTTCTGCAAGATGTCATTTTAATAATATGGGATGGATGCGCTATGCTTCATAGAGCTCATGAGAGACCCAAGAAACTGTATTAAAGTCATTGCCAAAGCCAACAAAGGTTGGCATATTTGCTAGTGGTTTTCGCCAAACACTGCAATTGATAGTTAGGGGAACTAGAGCGGACATTGTGAAGTCTTGCTTAAAAACTTCCCCGTTATGGAAGTTCGTCCACCCCCTCAAACTGTCTACTAATTTAGCTTCAAGTTGCGTTTAATAAGACGCGAGAAAGTACCTTATTGTGAGATAGTTACCAGCATTGAAGAGCTGATCTTCTAAGTCTCACAAATGTAGTTCAAATAAAAAATTAAGACTACCAGTGGATGTTTCAGGGCAATATTAGTGGCCAGAAATAGTAGCGTTGACGAAGTGAATAACGTAGTACTGGCAGGCCTGGCGCACTGTCAGAGAAAATATAGATAGAAAATATTCAAGACAGAGATAGCAGACAGGAATGCTGAAGTGTGACAGAGAACACATTATTGTACCGGGCATTTCCGAATATTCACGAAGCTTTATGTTTTATGTTACCAAAAAGGGATGTCCAATACGCGTTTCTGAGGGTGTTGTTTAATCGATTTTTGTCCAAATCGATTGAAATTAAGTTATAAAAACATATTTATATTCAATATTTTAAGGAGGTTTAAAATATTCCCAATCAGTCGTTATTCTAGTAGTTGCCTATAGGTAACTGATATTTAACTAAATCATGTATTTTAACTAAGAAAATAAAATTGCATTCGTTTTTTTTATAATAAAGTTACAATGTTGTTTACTAACAAGATAATTCACTATGTTTGCATATCTATTTCGGTCAATATCTCCTAAAAACAAAAATCAATAAATTCCAAATAGATAAAATCGATTACGATATTTGATTCGATAAACGGTCGATTGTGTTTTCATAGTGTCAATCTCTATCCAACATCTCCACCCCGCACAAGTCGCCTCATGCCACCATTTTGTTCCTAAAAACGTTTGTGCGCAGCCTTCTGCGCAAAGTTCGGGGGTCGGTCGTACTGATTTTAGAAATAAAAAACTTTTACACGAAGTCGCGGACAAGAGCTATTAATTATATTAAATCAAAATCAATCAAAAAAGTCTATACTTGTAACATTTAAAAAACTTAAAATCACGGTTTGAGGTATGTAGCAACCTCTAGTTGCTTGTAATGTTACTGATCATAAACTGTAACAGTTCTGACTGAGGCCCGTCAGATGGCGCCACGATTTAATCGATATATTTCGTTTTTCTTTTGTTTCGATTATTAGTTATACTATTTAAATACATTAATTATAACGTTATTAATTACTATTTACTAAATTTGATATAACTAAATAGTAATGTTCGACTAGGCAGAATGGAAAAAGCCTTCGCCTCATAAATTGACAGATATGAGAAAGTCAGAATGGCGTCTTTCTTTTCATTTCGTTGATAAGAACCAACGTCAGACTTAAAATAATGTTACCCAGGACGTGGTAAGCATCTTTAGACGAGATTGATGAATATTGTCTTGGCAGAATCCATGTGCATTTGGAATTTCTCAACATGTGAATTTTCTTTGACAGGGTCCAAGAAATTATTTTATTCTAATTAAACCATATCCCAAGGATATGAGTTAAAGGTAAAATCGTCTCCCAATAATATCATTTACAAAATATGAAGCTACAACTCTGCTCATGAATTGTTGACGAACCAGCATCATGTTGACAGCTAGGCGACAGTTTCCGAATACAGCGCATGGCTTTGGACCTTGAATGAACTGCATTGGTTAACGGTACTGGCTGCGAGGACTACTGGATATTCTTTTATTATATATATAGTTAAGGTTAATTTAGACCACTGCATGTAAGTTCCTTTATTGTTTAAACCTTACCATTTATGTTCCTGTCACGGGCTGTAACCAGTGTAGCTAATTATTAAATATATATTGTGGAGACAAGTTATATCTTTTATTCCAGTCAACACCTCATGCGAAAAGCACCCTTTAGTCTCATGCAAACTACCGCTGGGTAAGTCGGTTGTACGGTGCAACACCGCACATACTGCAAGTCAGCATTTACGCCTCACATTCGTTTTACTTTATAATAAAATCATCAGTTCGCGTCGAGCCATCAAGTCGGGCGTTCTCATTGCGGCCAACAAGGGCCACGTGTCACTCATTTCACACACATCAGTTCATTAGCTCATTTTACTTAACCTTTGGTACAATACAGTCCTTTAACTTACTTTACCATCTTTTATTCTAAACCGTCCACATCATCTAAAAGTAGTGTGTGATCTAGCAAGAGATCATACATTCTTTTTGGTCCTTCGAGCAAAACTGGACATTCCTTTTGCGTAAACTTCGCTCGCTATATAGTCCATTTCGCGCGCGTGGACATAGCGGGAAGGTATCCAGTGACTCTTAGTGTGTGTTGTGCTCAGTGACTATCAAACTTTGAGACTAACAAGTGTCTCAGGGTCAGCAAGGACCCACCAACCATCAGTTACGAAGTGTGGTGAGACTAACAAGTGTCTCAGGGTCAGCAAGGACCCACCATTTATCAGGTGCCAAGTGTGGTGAGAAACTAACAATTGTTTCAAGGATCATCAAGGATCCGAACTATCAGTGTTCAGTGAAGGGGTATTAGACTTTGAGACTAACAAGTGTCTCAAGGTTTAGTGTGTCATCAGGAGGTGAGACTAGCAGGTGTCTCAGGCAGTCATCAAGGACATTCAAGTAAGATCTCTCCAATTATTTCTTACTTCACTAAGTTCTCATCATGGAGGCCATACACACAAATCAAGACGAGCTTTACATAGCCATCCAAAAGTTGGCTACTAATATCAAAAAAGATTCAGTAGATCGGAAAACTGCTGACTATTTCAAACGTCGTTTAGATACCTTAAATCAATATTGGTCCGATTACCAGTACAATCACGACCGCCTCCTTACGGAGGAAAGCAAAACTCATCCGTATTTTAGTGGCCGTAAATACGAACGAACAGAAGAGCTATATATCTCGACTAAGGCACTCATTAATCAACAATATCAAGTTTTAATGACAAAGATGAAGGAACCTCAACAAGGAGGATCCATTCAGGAAGTGCAAGGTCCTGCATGGTCGGAGCAAGAAGATCCTGTAGGTCGTCAATCACCGCCGGTCGAAGTATGCTCCAGAGGTTCATTTAGCAAGATTGATGAACTACTGAAGAAACAAGCAAGCAATTTCAGGGCCCTGCAGCGTACTGTATCAGGGATAAATTTGGATATTATGTCCGAAAAGTGGGAGTTGAAAGATGCCTTACGTACTCTGCAAACTCGATGGTCTATCATAGATTCCTTACATTGGGAATTAGATAGCGAATTGGAAGGTACAAATCAAGAATATGAAGAGTCATATACAAAGCAAGAAACTATTTACAATAAATTAAACAATGCAATTAACAGGAAACTAGGGTCCGTAGTTCATAAGGACAACTGGACACCAAAAATTGACATTCCATTCTTTAATGGCAATTATCAAAATTGGATATCTTTTAAGGATTTATTTGTTGAAGCTATCCACAGTAATATGTCCTTATCAAACGCCCATAAGATGCAGTTTCTTAAAAGCAAGGTTCGGGGAGAAGCTGAGCGTTTGATACAGCATCTACAAATCAGTTCCGACAATTACACTGTGTGCTGGGAGATATTGAACAACAGGTATAACAACACGTGGTTAATTTTTAAATCTCACTTAGACCTCATATTAAATCTTCCAGTAATTCAACAAGCAAACGTCCATCAGATCAAGAATATGCATGATACTACATTAGAGTGCTTAAACTCGATAAGGAACCTAGGCATTGATGTAGACAGCTGGGATCCATTCGTCGTGCGTATTTTATTACTAAAATTAGATGCGGATACTCATGACCACTATTTGGAAACTCGGAACATGCCGAGAGATCTGCCAAAATTGACGGAGTTTTTAAGCTTCTTAGAGAGCAGATTCACTGCATTGGAATCTTCGCGCAAGAAAAACGAAAATTCAAAACCACCAACAAGCAAGCAACAAAAATCTTCAGCGTCAAATTTCAAGAATAAATATACAGCAAGTAAGACTTCGGGAAATTATACCGAGAAATCATGCCCGTTGTGTAAAGAGTCACACGGAATATTTTATTGCAGTAAGTTTTTAAATATGACACCAAGTGCAAAGCGACAAACTGTTACACGATTGCATTTATGCAAAAACTGTCTTTATTCACATGGGGATAAAGAATGCACATCAGAAAATCGCTGCCGTGAATGTCGCGGCAAACATAATACACTTCTACATGAAGCGTTTAACAATAAGTCTTCATGTAACCCAATTACGGAGAATAACACTTCTGCAGTTTTTGCAACCAGGACACAAAAACAAGAATCGCAAAAAAATCACGTTGTGCAACAAGGCGACAACGTGATCGAAACATTATTAGCCACCGCGATGATCAAAGTTCAAGCAAGTGACGGATCATATCATAAATTGCGGGCGCTAATAGATCAAGGCTCCCAAGCCTCCCTTATCTCAGCCAGAGCGGCCCAACAGCTAGCTTTATCAAGAAAGTATTGTAGAGCCGTCATCTCCGGCATTGGAGAGAAGGAGAGCAGCAGTAAGGGGGTCACGAGCATAACATGTTGTTCGCATTTTGATGACTTTTCTTTTAAAACAGACGTGGTAATCATGGACACGCTGATTAATCAATTACCAAGACGTTCATTTACAAAGCCAACATGGGCACACCTGGCCGGCATTCAGCTAGCCGATCCAGAATACAATGTCAGTCGTCCCATCGACATCTTATTGGGAGCCGATGTGTATTCAAATATCATTTTAGAGGGCATCATCAGGGCTGATTTATCATTACCGGTTGCGCAACAGACACGACTGGGATGGATCCTATGCGGCAATTTCAAGACTATTCATTGTAACGTGGTCCTGAATCAAGTGGACGAAGTACAACGATTTTGGGAGATCGAAGACATCACAGAATCACCCAATTTATCCGCAGAGGATCTACAATGCATGGAATATTACAAGAAAACCACCACAAGACGTGAAAATGGCATGTATGAAGTAAGATTACCCTTTCAAGAAAACTTTGAATCACAGTTGGGACTGTCTAAAAATAAAGCTGTGGCGCAATTTCAACAGTTGGAAAGGAAATTTGACAATAATGAAGAATTAGCAAACCAATATAAATTATTTATTCAAGAATATAAAACATTAGGACCTATGATACGAGCGTCCAGTAACATGCAACCCGATTATTATTTACCGCACCATTGTGTATTACGAAACGATTCAACTACGACAGCACTTCACGTAGTTTGTAACGCATCTTCAAAAACAACAACAGGATACAGTTTAAAAAACTACTCAGACACAAAGATCTCGTTAGTAGCAGGAAAAGCGAGACTAACTCCAGTTAACAAGTCAATTTTATTACCAAGATTAGAGCTAAGTAGTGCTCTGCTAATGGCAAAATTTTTGTCTAAAATTCAACAATGTTTTAGCGATCATAATATCAAGATATACAGTTGGACGGATTCAATGGTAGTCCTAGCCTGGTTACAAGGAGAGCCAGGTAGATGGAAGCCGTTTGTCGCCAACAGAGTGCGACAAATAACAAGCATTATACCCACAAACCTCTGGCGTTACGTCAAGTCAGCTGAAAATCCAGCGGACTGTGCAAGCCGTGGATTGGATGTCGATCAATTGAAAAACCATCCGCTGTGGTGGGAAGGACCGTCGTGGCTGCGAAGCTACGACCCTGGCCAAGAAAATGAAAACGCCGTATTTACCACAGACGAAGATGCAAGAAAAATTAAGCATATTAATCATATATCGCAACAAGAAAGCGATAACATTTTGGGTGAATTATTAACAAGACATAGTTCACTTGCTAAATTAACAAGAGTTTTAGCATGGATAATGAGATTTATCAACCAAGCCAGAAGTAAGAAAAACCGCGTACAAGGTTATTTTACATTACAAGAATTAATCAATGCTAAGCATTTTATTTTATATGTACAACAGAGAGAATATGCACAAGAAGTGCATAACTTACAAGAAAACAAACCACTATTAGCAAATCGGTTCCTTGGCAACGACTTGGACTTCCTCTCTCCCTCAAGCTTTATCAACTTAAATCAAGACATGACCATATTAGAAACAGAAACTGATATGCGGACGAGATGGCATTTAACTCAGAAAATAGTAAAAGATATTTGGAAACGTTGGCATGCAGAATATCTCACTCAGCTGTCAGCAAGAAGCAAGTGGAGAAATTCCCAACCAAACATTCAACTAAATGACATTGTTACCATTAACGATGCAAACTTACCCCCTGGGAAGTGGGCAGTTGGCCGAGTCGTCCAGCTGCATCCCGGGGCTGATGGCCACACCAGGGTGGTTACATTGAAAACAAAGAATGGGTTTATCAAGAGGCCCGTTCTCAAGCTGTCTATTCTCCCTGTGAATGATAGAATCAACAAACAAGAATCGCGTCCCAAGGAAGTGAAGGACGATAAAACAAATAAAAAAGTAAATTATAGCTTGTCAACATTGGTAATGTTACTTTTGTCTTTCATGAGCATTTTGACCACAGCTCACTGTACCTACAACGTTACACAATTAAAAGATAACCAAGGTCTATATTTCGATAAAATTGCAAACATGCAATTAATCCGAGACGATTGGAAGATAGTAACATACTATGATATGAACTCATTTTGGCAAGGTACAGAAGCATGCAGTAAATACCTAGCCTAATTGAATCAGTTGTGTAATAAGTTTAAAGAAACGTCACACTGTGACATCATACAAGTACAATTGCAGCATGAATTCTCGGAACTCAAATACTATAACCACCTGTTGCTAAGTCAGCATTCCAGCACGCGTCGCGCACGACACCTGCGCCGGCGCAAGCGAGGCCTTATCAACGGTGTAGGGTATCTCGCAAATAGCTTATTCGGTGTACTTGATGAGAGGTTTGCCGAGCAATATAGACAAGATATTCAATCAATTCAGGACAATGAAAATCATTTGCTTTCACTCATGAAACAACAAACAACGGTCATTGAGGCAGAATACAATGTTTTAAAAAGGAATGAAGAAGCAATTAATAAGCAACACAAGATGCTTAATTCACTATCGATCAAGTTAGATAAGATGGAGAACGTTTTGTTAGACGAAACAGAGAGAAATCGAATCTTGAACGATTTCAGTACGGGAGCAAATGCTACGAGTAATGTTTTAAGACACCTGAAAACAATTCAGACCAGTTTATTGGATACCATAACAGATGTTTATCACGGGAGACTCAATTTTCATTTACTATCACCAGAACAACTGAAGGACACTCTTAATACAATATCGGGTCATCTTTCAAAGGATCTTTCGTTGCCAATCAATAACTTACAAGAGAACTTCAGAAACATTTATCATTTATTATCAGTCAAAGCAAGAATGACTGAAAAATATTTAATCTTTGAATTGAAATTGCCATTGGTGTCCAGAGATTTATTTTCGATCATGAAAATTATTCCAATACCTCAGCTTGTAGGTAACTCAAGCATGATCATAGTAACTCCAATTGCTGAGTATGTTGCAATAAATTTGAAGAAAGACTCGTATTTACCGATATCTATATACGATGTTCAGACTTGTCTACGTGACAATGACGATACATATCTATGCCATATAGAAAAGCCGATTTATCATCTCAAGAATGATGAAAAATTGTGCCAAGTCGAACCAGAAACCCGCAAATGCAAGATCAGCATTACGACTTGTTCGAATCAATGGACAACACTTCATAAAATAAATAACTATGCATTTTTTTGCTGCAGTCAATGTCAAATAAGAATTCTATGCGACGATCAAATGTGGCCGGGGCAGTTGGTAAAGGCAGGCATATTAGGAGTCGAACACGACTGTCTAATAAAAATCGAAAGTTTTACGGTTTACTCACACAATGAAGGTCTTAGCACTTTGGACATAAAACCGTCCTTTAATTTGCCTGAGATAGAACCCATCAATCATATCATAAACGTAGGCATCCCAACTCCACTGATACAAAACTACACACTTCTTTCGAGCAACAAGGAGCTTGACGACATCAAAAGGCAACTCCATATTCTCAAAACAAGTGAGAATTTGCCACATGAACTCTCTTATCACGATATCCATCACTATGTATAGTGATGGATATACATTTTACACAGTGATCGGAGTTGTATTGGTGATTGGGGCAGTCATCATGGTGCGTCGGCTGCGTAACAGGCGAGTCGCATCTCTCGCGGTGGCAAGGGCCACATTGGCGAGTCTACAGACCCCGCAACACGTGACTCCTGCACGAGCAGAGGCTGGGGCCTCTTCCTCACCGTCGACGGTTCAATATAGTGCTAGTGCGCGTCATCAGTGTGTGATTCCGTGTGTGTCCGATTACAGTGAAATTCCTAAAGTGCATAAAGTAGACAAGTGTACAGTGCCTATGTCTCGCAAAACAGAATTCAAGTAGAGACTCTAAGCATAGAATAAGGACCAATTGGAATCACCTTGTTAATCACCTAGTATAAGGACCAATTGGCATCATCTTGTTACTCATCCTTTCATGTTCATCTGCTATTCATCTTCCCGCTCGGGAGCATGTACGGTGCAACACCGCACATACTGCAAGTCAGCATTTACGCCTCACATTCGTTTTACTTTATAATCAAATCATCAGTTCGCGTCGAGCCATCAAGTCGGGCGTTCTCATTGCGGCCAACAAGGGCCACGTGTCACTCATTTCACACACATCAGTTCATTAGCTCATTTTACTTAACCTTTGGTACAATACAGTCCTTTAACTTACTTTACCATCTTTTATTCTAAACCGTCCACATCATCTAAAAGTAGTGTGTGATCTAGCAAGAGATCATACATCGGTGGTAAGGCAAAAATCTAACCTTATATACTAATATATTCGAATTCTTCGCAGACGAAGTCGCAGGCAAAAGCTATTATAATTGTTTAGATGTCACTCAGCGATGAAGTAGCATTGTACTGGTTCACCAGTTGAATGCCACTTTACTTTAGTTATTAATATAGGGGATATTAATAACAAAAAATGTTGCTTTACATTACTAATATAGACAAAAAAATCGCCTTCATAGAAATCAGTAGTAATGTAAGCTAAGATGGGATCAGTAGGTTACCGTGATGTCCTTCAAGCTGTCACCGAGGTTGTCGCGCAGCACGCGGTAGTGCGACGCGTTGCTCAGCGGCGCCGCCAGCACCGCGCCGCGGTTCGCCGTGCTGTGTCACATCATAATGTTATAGTTTTAAAATTATATCTGTAGTTTGTTCAAACACTTTTAAATCTTATCATCGAGACGTAAAGATATAGTCTGTCCTCAAAAACATACCAAACATGCTTTCACATCAAATTTGTACCTGTTTCTCAGTCCTCTCCTGTACAATAGATTGAGCGCTGTTCATCTGTGCGGATTATGCACGGGAATATGGCGAGCCGCGCGCGCGCCGTGCCGTCGTAGCGCGCGCCCCACAGCAGCGCGGCGCGCGGCTCCGCCCAGTACACGTGCTGTACGAGAGGGAGTATACTCACGTGTCGAGCCAGTACAGCGTGTGGTTGTAGAGCGCCAGCGCCAGCGGGTGGTGGCGCTGCGGCGGGAAGCTGGCGAGCCGCGTGCGCGCCGTGCCGTCGTAGCGCGCGCCCCACAGCAGCGCGGCGCGCGGCTCCGCCCAGTACACGTGCTGTACGAGAGGGAGTATACTCACGTGTCGAGCCAGTACAGCGTGTGGTTGTAGAGCGCCAGCGCCAGCGGGTGGTGGCGCTGCGGCGGGAAGCTGGCGAGCCGCGTGCGCGCCGTGCCGTCGTAGCGCGCGCCCCACAGCAGCGCGGCGCGCGGCTCCGCCCAGTACACGTGCTGTACGAGAGGGAGTATACTCACGTGTCGAGCCAGTACAGCGTGTGGTTGTAGAGCGCCAGCGCCAGCGGGTGGTGGCGCTGCGGCGGGAAGCTGGCGAGCCGCGTGCGCGCCGTGCCGTCGTAGCGCGCGCCCCACAGCAGCGCGGCGCGCGGCTCCGCCCAGTACACGTGCTGTACGAGAGGGAGTATACTCACGTGTCGAGCCAGTACAGCGTGTGGTTGTAGAGCGCCAGCGCCAGCGGGTGGTGGCGCTGCGGCGGGAAGCTGGCGAGCCGCGTGCGCGCCGTGCCGTCGTAGCGCGCGCCCCACAGCAGCGCGGCGCGCGGCTCCGCCCAGTACACGTGCTGTACGAGAGGGAGTATACTCACGTGTCGAGCCAGTACAGCGTGTGGTTGTAGAGCGCCAGCGCCAGCGGGTGGTGGCGCTGCGGCGGGAAGCTGGCGAGCCGCGTGCGCGCCGTGCCGTCGTAGCGCGCGCCCCACAGCAGCGCGGCGCGCGGCTCCGCCCAGTACACGTGCTGTACGAGAGGGAGTATACTCACGTGTCGAGCCAGTACAGCGTGTGGTTGTAGAGCGCCAGCGCCAGCGGGTGGTGGCGCTGCGGCGGGAAGCTGGCGAGCCGCGTGCGCGCCGTGCCGTCGTAGCGCGCGCCCCACAGCAGCGCGGCGCGCGGCTCCGCCCAGTACACGTGCTGTACGAGAGGGAGTATACTCACGTGTCGAGCCAGTACAGCGTGTGGTTGTAGAGCGCCAGCGCCAGCGGGTGGTGGCGCTGCGGCGGGAAGCTGGCGAGCCGCGTGCGCGCCGTGCCGTCGTAGCGCGCGCCCCACAGCAGCGCGGCGCGCGGCTCCGCCCAGTACACGTGCTGTACGAGAGGGAGTATACTCACGTGTCGAGCCAGTACAGCGTGTGGTTGTAGAGCGCCAGCGCCAGCGGGTGGTGGCGCTGCGGCGGGAAGCTGGCGAGCCGCGTGCGCGCCGTGCCGTCGTAGCGCGCGCCCCACAGCAGCGCGGCGCGCGGCTCCGCCCAGTACACGTGCTGTACGAGAGGGAGTATACTCACGTGTCGAGCCAGTACAGCGTGTGGTTGTAGAGCGCCAGCGCCAGCGGGTGGTGGCGCTGCGGCGGGAAGCTGGCGAGCCGCGTGCGCGCCGTGCCGTCGTAGCGCGCGCCCCACAGCAGCGCGGCGCGCGGCTCCGCCCAGTACACGTGCTGTACGAGAGGGAGTATACTCACGTGTCGAGCCAGTACAGCGTGTGGTTGTAGAGCGCCAGCGCCAGCGGGTGGTGGCGCTGCGGCGGGAAGCTGGCGAGCCGCGTGCGCGCCGTGCCGTCGTAGCGCGCGCCCCACAGCAGCGCGGCGCGCGGCTCCGCCCAGTACACGTGCTGTACGAGAGGGAGTATACTCACGTGTCGAGCCAGTACAGCGTGTGGTTGTAGAGCGCCAGCGCCAGCGGGTGGTGGCGCTGCGGCGGGAAGCTGGCGAGCCGCGTGCGCGCCGTGCCGTCGTAGCGCGCGCCCCACAGCAGCGCGGCGCGCGGCTCCGCCCAGTACACGTGCTGTACGAGAGGGAGTATACTCACGTGTCGAGCCAGTACAGCGTGTGGTTGTAGAGCGCCAGCGCCAGCGGGTGGTGGCGCTGCGGCGGGAAGCTGGCGAGCCGCGTGCGCGCCGTGCCGTCGTAGCGCGCGCCCCACAGCAGCGCGGCGCGCGGCTCCGCCCAGTACACGTGCTGTACGAGAGGGAGTATACTCACGTGTCGAGCCAGTACAGCGTGTGGTTGTAGAGCGCCAGCTCCAGCGGGTGGTGGCGCTGCGGCGGGAAGCTGGCGAGCCGCGTGCGCGCCGTGCCGTCGTAGCGCGCGCCCCACAGCAGCGCGGCGCGCGGCTCCGCCCAGTACACGTGCTGTACGAGAGGGAGTATACTCACGTGTCGAGCCAGTACAGCGTGTGGTTGTAGAGCGCCAGCGCCAGCGGGTGGTGGCGCTGCGGCGGGAAGCTGGCGAGCCGCGTGCGCGCCGTGCCGTCGTAGCGCGCGCCCCACAGCAGCGCGGCGCGCGGCTCCGCCCAGTACACGTGCTGTACGAGAGGGAGTATACTCACGTGTCGAGCCAGTACAGCGTGTGGTTGTAGAGCGCCAGCGCCAGCGGGTGGTGGCGCTGCGGCGGGAAGCTGGCGAGCCGCGTGCGCGCCGTGCCGTCGTAGCGCGCGCCCCACAGCAGCGCGGCGCGCGGCTCCGCCCAGTACACGTGCTGTACGAGAGGGAGTATACTCACGTGTCGAGCCAGTACAGCGTGTGGTTGTAGAGCGCCAGCGCCAGCGGGTGGTGGCGCTGCGGCGGGAAGCTGGCGAGCCGCGTGCGCGCCGTGCCGTCGTAGCGCGCGCCCCACAGCAGCGCGGCGCGCGGCTCCGCCCAGTACACGTGCTGTACGAGAGGGAGTATACTCACGTGTCGAGCCAGTACAGCGTGTGGTTGTAGAGCGCCAGCGCCAGCGGGTGGTGGCGCTGCGGCGGGAAGCTGGCGAGCCGCGTGCGCGCCGTGCCGTCGTAGCGCGCGCCCCACAGCAGCGCGGCGCGCGGCTCCGCCCAGTACACGTGCTGTACGAGAGGGAGTATACTCACGTGTCGAGCCAGTACAGCGTGTGGTTGTAGAGCGCCAGCGCCAGCGGGTGGTGGCGCTGCGGCGGGAAGCTGGCGAGCCGCGTGCGCGCCGTGCCGTCGTAGCGCGCGCCCCACAGCAGCGCGGCGCGCGGCTCCGCCCAGTACACGTGCTGTACGAGAGGGAGTATACTCACGTGTCGAGCCAGTACAGCGTGTGGTTGTAGAGCGCCAGCGCCAGCGGGTGGTGGCGCTGCGGCGGGAAGCTGGCGAGCCGCGTGCGCGCCGTGCCGTCGTAGCGCGCGCCCCACAGCAGCGCGGCGCGCGGCTCCGCCCAGTACACGTGCTGTACGAGAGGGAGTATACTCACGTGTCGAGCCAGTACAGCGTGTGGTTGTAGAGCGCCAGCGCCAGCGGGTGGTGGCGCTGCGGCGGGAAGCTGGCGAGCCGCGTGCGCGCCGTGCCGTCGTAGCGCGCGCCCCACAGCAGCGCGGCGCGCGGCTCCGCCCAGTACACGTGCTGTACGAGAGGGAGTATACTCACGTGTCGAGCCAGTACAGCGTGTGGTTGTAGAGCGCCAGCGCCAGCGGGTGGTGGCGCTGCGGCGGGAAGCTGGCGAGCCGCGTGCGCGCCGTGCCGTCGTAGCGCGCGCCCCACAGCAGCGCGGCGCGCGGCTCCGCCCAGTACACGTGCTGTACGAGAGGGAGTATACTCACGTGTCGAGCCAGTACAGCGTGTGGTTGTAGAGCGCCAGCGCCAGCGGGTGGTGGCGCTGCGGCGGGAAGCTGGCGAGCCGCGTGCGCGCCGTGCCGTCGTAGCGCGCGCCCCACAGCAGCGCGGCGCGCGGCTCCGCCCAGTACACGTGCTGTACGAGAGGGAGTATACTCACGTGTCGAGCCAGTACAGCGTGTGGTTGTAGAGCGCCAGCGCCAGCGGGTGGTGGCGCTGCGGCGGGAAGCTGGCGAGCCGCGTGCGCGCCGTGCCGTCGTAGCGCGCGCCCCACAGCAGCGCGGCGCGCGGCTCCGCCCAGTACACGTGCTGTACGAGAGGGAGTATACTCACGTGTCGAGCCAGTACAGCGTGTGGTTGTAGAGCGCCAGCGCCAGCGGGTGGTGGCGCTGCGGCGGGAAGCTGGCGAGCCGCGTGCGCGCCGTGCCGTCGTAGCGCGCGCCCCACAGCAGCGCGGCGCGCGGCTCCGCCCAGTACACGTGCTGTACGAGAGGGAGTATACTCACGTGTCGAGCCAGTACAGCGTGTGGTTGTAGAGCGCCAGCGCCAGCGGGTGGTGGCGCTGCGGCGGGAAGCTGGCGAGCCGCGTGCGCGCCGTGCCGTCGTAGCGCGCGCCCCACAGCAGCGCGGCGCGCGGCTCCGCCCAGTACACGTGCTGTACGAGAGGGAGTATACTCACGTGTCGAGCCAGTACAGCGTGTGGTTGTAGAGCGCCAGCGCCAGCGGGTGGTGGCGCTGCGGCGGGAAGCTGGCGAGCCGCGTGCGCGCCGTGCCGTCGTAGCGCGCGCCCCACAGCAGCGCGGCGCGCGGCTCCGCCCAGTACACGTGCTGCGTCTGCGCGGGAATATACTGTTAACTTAGCTGCATGTGTGACATCAGTGAGAAGGCGCATGTTTAATGAAACTGTCCTAGCTCTTTACAATAGATATGCGCCTGTAACGAGGGTTAAACTTAGGCGTTCTCCTGCTCCTTGGATGACGATGGAGGTTCGTATGGCGATGAGGCGACGGGAGGGCATTTAGAAAATATAAAAGGGATCGCTGTGAACAAAACAAGAACCTCTTCAAAACTGCAAGAAATCGGTGTAATCAGGTGATACGAAACGCCAAACGCCGCCACATTCTTGGTAACATTTCATCTTCTTCTCCTGCCGATATCTGGAAATACTTAGGAACTCTTTGTATCGGTAGGGCACATCATGTGGATTTCCCTAAGACGTTTGGCCTAGATGCTATCAACCATCACTTCACAATCACCTGTCATTTGAATTCTCTAATGTTGACTCAAACGGTGGATTTTATTTCTGGCTTATCTAGTCCAGTCATTTTGGTTTTTCTCCCGCCACCTTGGATGAAATTAAAAAGATTATCCTGTCTATAAAATCCAGGGCTGTGGGCCATCATCATTTACATGGTCACCCTGATCCTCGATGCGCTCCTTCCGCCGATTACCCACATCATTAACTTTTCACTTGATTCTGGACAATTCCCATCCCTGTGGCGTATGGGTTATGTCCGTCCACTCCCTAAAATTACAAATCCTTTCCCAATTCCGAGTCATTTTCGTCCAATTTCCATTCTTCCTTGCCTTGCTAAAGTCCTCGAGGCATGTGTGCACAAGCAGTTTTCGGGGTTTGTCCACCGACACAACCTCGTAAGCTCATTCCAGTCTGGATTCAGACATGGGCACAGTACAGCCTCCGCTCTTCTTAAAGTGACTGGCGACATTAGAGAAGCAATGAAGAATACAAAAGTTACTGTGTTAGTGTTAATAGATTTCTCAATTATAAGTCCGTCTGTGTACCTTTGTGTTGCATGAAGTTTTAATAAATAAATAAATATATAGATAAATAAATAAATTAATCACGATATACTCCTCTCTATCCTTTCCCATCTTATGGTTTCTTCCGAGGTGCTAGAATGGTTCTCTTCTTATCTTCAGGGACGTCAGCAGTCGGTTAGCGTTGATGACAATTCCTCGAGTTGGCGTGACCTGGAGGCTGGTGTTCCGCAAGGCGATATTCTTTCTCCATTATTATTCTCCATCTTCATAAGTTTTATAACTCATTGTCTTCGGTGTGCGTATCACCTTTATGCCAATGATCTTCAATTGTATGCAACTGTGCAGGTGGAAAGTTTGTCAGACGCTATTGAGGATGTGAACCGAGATTTGAATGCTATCAGTGACTGGCCTGATAGATTCGGACTGTCTGTTAACCCCTCTAAATGTCAGGCCATTGTCATTGGTAGTACACGCATGATGAGTGAAGTGGCGGTTAGCTCGCTACCTCCCATTATTTTCAATGGTACAGTCATTCTCATCAGCCCTAGTGTAAAGGATCTCGGTTTGCATCTTGACTCAACGCTTGGCTGGCAAAGTCAGGTTTCTAGTGTCTGGCAAAGAGTCAATGGGACTTTGCGGTATCTGTGTCGTCTGAGGAACTTTTTACCTGCAAAGACCAAGACAATGCTTGAGCAGATTTAAATTTTCGCGATTGTCGACTATGGTGATGTGTGCTATTTAGATCTGAGCGCAGTCTTGCTGGATTAGCTTGATAGGCTCCTCAACAACTGCGTCAGGTTCCTATTTAACCTGAGCAAATATGACCATGTTTTAGCTTTAATAATAATAATAATCTTTATTTATTTGCAAAACAAGTGTCACTGTTACATAAATGCTCTGCCTCCTGAACTAGGTGGTGAACCTGTATCTCAGGAGACAGTACCCTTCCTATACATACTACAATTTGTTTACTTACAGTGCTAATTATGCGATTATATTAATATTAAAAAATAATATGAAATAAGACATGCTTTTATACAAAAAAAAAAAAATGGTGGTGGTGGTGTGTTATGCATGATGGTGTGTTTTTGATGTCTTCGTAAGAATTATGATGTGTTTGTGTGTGTGTGGAAGTCTTCGTAATACGTAGTTTGTCATTATTTGTTTGGGTTACTGGTGACTAGATTTTCTATTTGTTCATAGTCTAATTTACTGAGCCAGTTTAGTACAATTTTCCCGAAATTGTGGCTATTTAAATTTTGTGCATTTTTAATTGGAAGTTTGTTATATAAACGCGCTGCTGTGGAGTTGTAATGTCGTTTCGCAAACGTGGATGTCACGGAAGGTGCTGGACATATGAAACGTCTCTTGGTAGTCGGTAACAACTGCGGAATTGTGATGCGGTGGAATCTACGAAGTACTCGACTTACGTAGAGTTTACGGACTGTCAGGACACCAGTAAGATTGTATAAATCTGTTGTGGGGTGCCGGTATGGGAGGAACATTAAAACTTTGAGGACCACACGCTGTGTACGCTCCAGTTCTATTATGACTGATTTGGACGTGCACTTAGATTCGAAACATGGTGATTCCACTTTAAATGTTCGTCTACTATAACTCCTAAGTATTTTATAACATTTGATCTTGACAAAACATCACAGGTACAATGAGTACTCCCGCGTGGGTAGCGGTTACATGGGAAAGCATGAATTTTTATATTAAACTTCGAGTCCGGACGAGAGATAGTAGTCTTTGTAAAGCATAGGTATTTTGTCTTGGACGTATTCAACGACAGCAAGTTGTCTTCAAGCCACTTTGTGACAATCGCAAGACCGTTTTCTGTTACCGTCTGCACTTGCTCCCATGTTTGGCCATGAAACAAGATGACAGTGTCGTCTGCGAACATAATGATTTCAGCGTTGGGAATGGCAATCTCCGCCAGACTGTTTATGTAGGCCAAAAAGAGTGCTGGGCCAGTCGTACTTCCTTGTGGAATGCCAAACGTGCAAGTTGCTGCATCACTGAAGTGGTTTCCTACCCTGACACGCTGTTCCCTACCCGCTAGATAGTCCTGGAACCACTGAAGAACGTGTCCCCTTATAACATACTGCATAGTTTTCTTAGAAGTATAGGAATCGATACAGTATCGAATGCTTTTTTTAGGTCGAGGAAAACACCGATTACTTTCTCCCCTGCATCGATATGCTCTGTGATTATCGATGTTAGCTTTAGTAGGGCATCATTTGTAGATAATCCTTTTCGGAATCCAAATTGTCGATCGGTTATCAATTTGTTTTTTTCCAAGTAGCTGACGAGTTTTTTTGTTACTAGCTTCTCAAGAACCTTCGACAAACACGAGAGCAGTGAGATGGGCCTATAATTTGAAGGTTGTTGCTTATCATCAGCTTTGTGTATAGGTGAAACTATTGCCCGTTTAAAAATGTTAGGAAAAGTGCCGTGTCCCAAGCTTAGATTGCAAAGGTAGCTGATAGGTTCTGCCAGTACGTCTTTAGCTATCTTTATTAACCTACTAGAGATATTATCGGGGCCAGGTGCACTATTTATTTTCAGAGATGCAATAATGCTATTTATTTCTATTGCGTCTGTAGTTGTGAAAAACATGTTGGTTGTCGCTGTGTTTATAGCTGGTGTGGCGGATAATTCGGCTTCAGTTTTGTTTAACCTACGGAGAGTGTCATCGGCTAGCTCACTACCAATAGTAGTAAAGTACTTGTTTACTTGATTTAGTGACTCAACTGGTGTGCTGTCCTTATGCAGTAGTTCTTTAGGAGTTTCATTACATTTTTTCATATTGCATATATCTTTTATGATACTCCAGGTTTTTTTGAGGTTGTTACTATTTATTTCTAGTTCCGCACGGTAATACTGTGATTTCAGTGATTTAATAATTTTATTGCATGAATTTCTGTAGTTAGTATATATTTGGTGAAGTTGTTCGTTTTCGGGTTGTTCCTTTGCTTTTTGATGGAGCTTGTCCCTTTTACGGATAGATCGGACAACGCCTACAGTAATCCAGGGCTTCAGAGGGGCTTTTCTTTTAGGTTTGGAGGAGATACATGTACAATTGTAGCATACACGATCATAACAAACATACAAACAGACACACGCACAAGTATACAACCACACACACACACTGTCAAAAATCTGTCGTCTCGTTCCTACACTCCACGCAGCGTGCGGGGTGGGGAGAGTCAGTTTGCGTCCCACCGCCGCAGAGTGAAGACGTGTTCTAGTGAGGATAGCGAGCCGATATATAAACTTAGCAAATGGTTCATTACATCATCATACATAGTTATTTCATTGTAGATTAGTGTCTACTACAACAATCATGCATAATACCCTGGATCGTCCGCACTAAGTATTCTGCGGCAAGGTTAGCATCGTCTAGCTTGTAGAATTCAGACCAGTCCTTTTCCTTCAGCTTTAAATGTGCGGCAGCATAATCTAGTTTTGAATTTAGATACGCAGGTTTACTTTTAGGTAAACCTGCGTGCTTGAGACACAAAAGAATTGGATTATGGTCTGTTAGCTCTGGAAAGACGATTGTCTGCCATCGGTCTTTGGTTCTTACCATAAAATGGTCTAAGCAAGTGTTGATTCTGGTTGGATATAGTATGCCCTGTTGTAGGCCGTGCGATGCCATGATACACAAATAGTCATTTACATAACTGTTATTTGCTCCACATGGCAGCGTGTTGATATTTATATCCCCAGTAAACACGATGTCCCCGTTACGAATTCTCTTAAGAATCTCGTCAAGTGATGCTAGGTAGAGTTGCGGGTTTTTGTAACTAGGAGGACGATAAGAGCAGATTATACTATGCCGAACCGTGTCTAATTGCAAACAATTACCCTCCTCTATGTATGGTTCAGAGGCAACGACACTGATTTCTGTTCGAACGTATGCTAATATACCGTCATTCTGGTTCAAGGTGTTTTTAGTGTAATACACGTTATAGTCATTTATGTTGGGAGGTGCAACTCCCTTTTTTGTCCAACACTCAGTTAGTACTATGATATCTACTGTTATATTTATGGTTGATATAAAGGAAAGCAGCAAATCAAAGTTACAGTATATACTGCGAATGTTCAAACACAGAATACAAAAAGGATTCGAATCCGGGACACTATTTAAAACAGTAGAACATTGGGATGAATTCGCTTTATAACCATGTTTTCATTTTGTAATACTTGTTCTAAATATTTTCTTTTTCTTATTTTTTATGTACTGACTTGGAGACTGGGAGAGAATGCCTAAGGCATTAAGTCTACCTTTGTACCTTTGGTTGCATGAAGATTAAATCAATAAATTTCACTAATTTTCTGTAATATTTTTATTTTGCTAATTTTATGTTTATGTAGGTATAGTCTTTTATATAATTTTTAATATACAATTTAATACTTCTTCAACTTGCAGGACACCGCAGACTACCCCCTTTTTATTCTATTTTAAGTTCTTAAAGTCCACCCCAAGGTTGTCAGGTAGATATCGCTGTTAGAGATAAGACCGCCATTGTACCCATAGATTTAAGTTTGTTTAAAAGTTTTTGTTACTATTTTGGTGTACAATAATTTTATTCTATTTTTTGTTACCTAAAGCAGGCCTGTCGCACTCCGTACCGTAGGCTTAAAAATTTACCTACATGTTTTCAATAACACACAACTCCTAACCCTATAACAAGAGCGGCCTGTTCAAAGGTGCATAATCGTACGCCCATTATGCACTTTTGAACAGACTTGTTCGAAATATTGTTTACTTTTTTAATCACAGATGGCGTTGTTAAGTGATCGCCAATTCCTAGATCGCGATATTAAGATTTTCTGCGTGGCGACTAAGGTCGCGATGTTGTCTATTCGTAGTTAGTTCAATTCTGAAGTTCATAATATACAGTGGAAGTAAAGTGAAGTGTTTTATTGTCTGATCCTCACCCAAGTTGTGGTCACGAGTGCTGTGGAACTAGTGCGGGTTCATTGAACGAGTTTTCAAGACTTAAAGAGACTCTGTATACGTAGACTTGAGGTGCATTTTGGTTCGTTACGAGCGCGACTAGCCCCAGTACGCTAATACAATGAACCTAAGCAGGACACACTTTCACCGTATGCTCTACCATGTCTTCCAGGCGATCCGCATAATGGTGACACCCGAACATTTCTTTAGCACGCATCAGGAGCATGAACCTCCCGAATTTACCGTGTCCAGTGAACGAGGATCTTCGTCTTGCGGAAGATAAGGAACGCCGTGACGTCTTTATAGCCACTCCTTAAAGAGGGGACTTAACGCCATGATTATGGTGCGCCCAGCACTGAGGTGCGACACACACATACGTACCTGGACGTCCAGCGCCACGCCGGCCACCTGCGTGCCGTTGTACAGCAGGCCGCGCTGGCCGCCGTCCAGGCGCGCGCGCTGTAGCCAGCCACCACCCGCCAGGAACAGCCAGCCGCCCACCGGGTCCACCGCCATCGCTGTACAACAAACACGTCACGACATAATACCATTGACACAATTATAATTTGGTGGTTTAAAAAACGACCACTCTCGGTGATTAAAACAAAATTGCACAGAAATAGAAATGAAATGATTATGCGTGAGAAGTTTAGCTCACACGTAACGGCCAGCGGGTCGGTATCGAGCAGCACGTAGCGGTGCGCGCCGTCCAGCCGCGCCACCAGCACGAGCGCGCGCCGCGGGTCGGACCAGTACACGTTGCGCGCGCGCCAGTCCAGCGCCAGCGCCGCCGGCCAGTCGGCGCCGCCCAGCGCCGCGCCCGCGCCGCCCACCGCCGCGCGCGCCGACCCGTCGCGCCGCACGCGCCACACGCCGCCCGCCTCCGAGTCCACCCAGAACAGCCACTCGCCCTCGGCGTCGTAGTCGATGGCCGACGCCATGCTGAGCTGCGGCACCGGCGGCAGCAGCCCGAGCGGCTCCTGCTCCTGCGACGTCACGGCATGTTACACAAGAATCGGCCACGCGCTGCTACCTGCGCACTAGTGCGTGTGGTACCTGCGTCTCATTGCTAGCATTGAGCGGCACGCCGCGTAGCTCCCAGCTCACCGAGTACACCACCACCTCGTCCACGGCTGCCGAACAACACGATACAAATATCATTAACATAATCTCATTTATTTCCAGACCTCTTTCAATACAATAATTATGATGATTGTACATGTTTGTATTGACATGTAACAAATTAAATCAAGATACAGCGTAATTTCTAAGCAAACAAAATTTTATGTAAAGAGATAATATAGCCGGTGCCGTACCAGTGCAGTTCTCGCCATGCTGGTGATAGCCGGTGGCGCAGCGGCACTCGGAATGCTCCTCGGACACGGGCAGACACAGGTGCGCGCACGGCCGAGCACGCGTCGCACACGCGCCGCGCACCGCGCGCTGCGTGCTCGCGTCGTATACGCGCAGCGATAGTACGCCCTCTGCACGAAGGGAGGACCACCCACATGCATTAGTAACGAAAGTTCAAAGCCCACAGCAAAAGAGCAATAAAAAAAGCGCGAAATGAAAGACTGCGTTGAAGACAAGCTTGTTGGATAATGATTACTTCTCTGTTTATTTTTAACATAAGGAAGTCTATGGTTTTCTACGACTCAGAACCAACGATATAACTAATTAATTGCCAGTAGTGAAAAAATCCCGTCGGCTTCCCTTAAGAAAAATGTAATCTACGGTCAACGACTTTTTAGTTCGTTCATTTATTTTTTGTTACTTTTATTAGCTTTAGAGAGGACAACCCCCCTTGTCTCACTCCGCACTCTAACCTGTACGACTTTGAGAGACAGTTTGACCACTTAACACAATTAGTCTGATTCGAGTACCAGTATTGAAATATTTTCAATTGTTCCGGCTGTATACCCCCGTCCTCTAGATTCCTCCAAAGCACTTCATACGAAACGAGATCGAAGGCCTTGGAGAGATCCAGAAAACAGGCGTACACCAGAGTCTTCCTCAGTCTGGTACTGGACAATGTGCTTAAGTGCTGGAATCGCGCTTTCAGTTGATAGTCCAGGTCTAAACCGGAACTGTGCATCATTTATATTGATATACTTATCTAGACAAGACTCACGCAAACTATCCAACACCTTTGCTACAGTAGTCGCGAGAGAGATCGGCGATAATTTTCTTAGTGTCGTGTTCTTTACAATCGGTACCACTGTACAGACGAACTGATGAGAACTCTCATCAGTTCGTCTGTTAAATATGAATGACTAATGCACAAAGCAAAGAACATGTACAAAACCCTCGGCACGTGCACGCCCGCATATTTTAGGTGCTCAATACTGAGCCCATCGTGGCCATTAGATTTACCTCTACGCATACTACTTATAACTTTTTTAAGTTGCTTCGCTGTATATTTAAGTAAAAGCTCCTCGCCCGCCACGCTGGGTCCACCATCTGGCATAGTGGACCCAGAAGAGAACGCACTTTAAAGTGCTCCCTGAACATATTCGCTATATTCTCCGGGTCATTTCGGCCATCAATGTTCGCAGAATTAACTCGAGTTTAAAAATTACTAATTACTCGAATTAAAAAGTACTTTATTTTTTAATTTTATCTTTACAAATCGATAGTGTTTCATGTACCGAATCGACCCTCGGCGGGATTAAAACGACCAAAATTTAACGGTGTATTTACACCCCTATTTTTTAATTAGTGCACAAAAAAATGGGGCTCAATCAGTACCCGTTACTGATTATATTTATGTAATCAAAAGTACAAAAAACGAAATCCCAAAATTGTCCACGAAAATTTGTCATTATTAGTAAATTCATAATTGAATCATCATTCATAACAACTACTACTAGAAAATACCAAGAGCAGTGTTTTTCCATTTTTATTGTCATTTTTTCATTCATAAACAATAACCTGTACAATGTTTCCATAAATTGAGTGCAATGAGACTTTACTTAAATAATAACAAGACCTTTCTAATAAGCCCTTTAAGTATTTGCACTAATTAAAAAATAGTGGTGTATATGGCCATAGACAAAAAATACTCCATGTTTATCTAAGCAAAGCAAATCCTAAACTTAATGACCGAGGAAAGTGTTACTTACCGCAAGGCTTCACAAATGTACCTAGCGAGAAATTATAAAATCTTCGATGCAAGGACAAATACAAGTACAAATCCAGGCACAATGCGAACGCGTTTGTTGTTTGATCACAAACATGCATTACGTATATACACCGTTAAATTTTGGTCTTCAATTGTCATCAATAGTTCTACTTTGAGTTTTCAGATTGCGTTACGAGTATTCGAATGGCGCGTGTGGAGGAATGTTTTACTTATTGAACACTTTCAATTAAGTATCTCTTGATAGTGTGAATCGATTGCGATGAAACACACAAAACAAAAGTTACACATAGTTTTTGAATTATCATCAGCCTATCATCACGAGAGCATTGGTGCACTCCAAAACTCGCATAAACATTTGGGTGCGTACTTGAGAATATATACAGATTATCATCAGGTGTCACTGAAAGAAGCTCGTGAAAATTTAAACAAAACAAAATAAAGCGAAAGGAAAAATATGATGGATTAAATATTAAAAGGATGATTTGATTTTAATTCGAAACGAAACTGGTACATAAATATTACTAAAAAAAAATATTACTACACTAGGTTACTAGTGTAGACAAATGTATAAATTTTATTAACCACCAAATTGTGTCACATTCATGGAACAATTATTATTGTAAAGAAACATGAAAACATGTCAAATGAAACTGTTATCAATTTTGTATTAAGTTTAAAAAATAAAATAAAGCCATTAATGTTTTATTTTTCCATATGGAGGGAGATGTAGTGTACTTATTATTACACGATCAATGTAACTTATATAATCAATGTTTATCCACAATAAAGTTAGTATCATTTCAGACGAGCTCATGTTTGAATCTATTTTCAATCCTAACACTATAGGACAACTTTTCCCTTTCCGTGCGACGTGCAACTCACCGGTGTTGTTGCGCAGCAGGCGCGCCGAGCTCGCCGCGCACGCGTCCTTGTCGCACGCGCGCACCGCGCCCTCCGCGTCCGCCCACAGCAGCTCGCCCGCGTACACGTCCAGCGCCAGCGGCCGCGCGCCGCCGCCCTCCAGCTGCAACACACGCCACGTCACACACCACACCACCAAGCGCCTACTGCTCCGGCGAGCTACTCACGGTCGTGTGCTTCCCGGTCGCCACGTCCAGGTACATCATGCTGTCCGAGCCGGAGTTCACCCAGTACAGCCGGTCCGCGTCCAGGTCCACGCACAGGCCTGCAACACACGACACGTGAGAGGGCAGCGGGCGGGTGCGGCGCGCGGGCGGGAGAGGGCGGCAGGTACGCACTGGTGACGCCGGCGAGGCGCGGCTCCGAGCGCGAGTCCAGCAGCGCGCGCGGCTGCGTGGCGGCCTGCGTGGCGCGCGTGAGGCGCTCGGCGTCGGGCGCGCGCGCCGCCCAGTACAGGCGGCCGCGCCGCGGGTCCACGGCCAGCGCCGACACGTTGCGCACGCCGGCCAGCGCACACGAGTGCGTGCCGGCCGTGCGCGCCGCCACGATGGCGCCGCCAGCTGCGTAGTAAAGCACGCCGGCAGCCCAGTCAAGCGCGAAGCCGCGCGGGGCGTCCACGCCCGCGTCGGCCAGCACGGCCGCGTCGCCGCCCGTGAGCGCGGCGCGCCGCAGCTCGCCCGTCTCGCTGTCGGCCCAGTACAGGCGACGCTCGGCCGCCACGTACTGCAGGCTGGCGGGTGCCGTCACGTGCGCGCCCGACACCGTAGGGATCATGTGCACCAGCGGCGCCTCCAGATCCACGCCGCGGATCTCGCCGGCGCGCCCGATGAGCAGCACCTTCTCGTGCGCTGCGGACAGAGGGGCGGTGAGCTGGACAGTCCCCGGCGGGCCGGTGCGCGGCCGGGGCGGCATACGTACGCTCGCAGGTGACGGCGTCGGCGGCCAGGCGCATGACGTGCGGGCAGGCGCACACGCGCTCGTGCGGCGAATGGATGAGGCACAGATGCGAGCAGCCGCCGTTGCGCTCGCAGGGGTTGTGGTCGGCGGGCGGCTGGCGCGACGGGTGCACCACCTTCACGTCGAAGGGCTGCGTGAGTGTGCGCTGCACCACGGTGACGTCGCGGCCGTCCCACTTGCCGGCGCGCACCACGCTGTTGGAGCGCCAGTCGGTCCAGTACACGTGCTGCTCGAACACGGTGATGGCGAAAGGGTGCGACAGCGCTGCGTGTCCGCGCAGCACCTCGCGGTGGTCGGCACCGCTGTAGTCGGTGGTGTGCACGGAGTCGGAGCGCGCGTCCACCCAGTAGAGGCGGCGCGCGCGGTAGTCCAATGCGATGCCGTTGGGCCAGGCGCCGTCTGACACGGCGTCCACGCGCACCAGCACGACGCGCTCGCGCCCCGCCAGCGACGCGCGCTCGATGCGCGGCGCCGCCTGCTCCCAGTCGCTCCAGAACAGGTAGCCTGTGCACACGTGCGTTAGTGAGCGTGTAGCCGCGCGCACACCACTGCAGGCGAGCCTGCTGCAGGCACTGCGGGCGTACCGAGGCGAGGGTCGGCGGCGATGGCGCGCGGCGAGTCCATGTCACCGGCCAGCAGCGTGCGCCGGAACTGCCCGTCCAGCCGCGCCACCTGCGCACCGACACGTACACACTTTACTACCATCACATCAAAAGCGTATTGATTATATTTAAAGACGCTGTGGTCTTTAAATAAGGTTAGTAAACAAGTATTACACGATTGTCGCAAATACAAAAAAATACTCAAGTATCAAAATGTTTTCCTACTAAGGAGTAAAATACGAGCTTCCTACACCTTAGGAAGCTCGCGTTAGGCGGCTGGATCAAGGGCTTGATTCAGAAAGCGGTACTCCGGGACACGGCTCGTATAGTTAGGATGTTCCTTTCTCTGGAGCCCTGACCGCCGGCAGCTTGGACCCTGTTCGCGATACGGGTGCAAAATTATTTTTCATATTTTTAAATGTTTTGTGTTTGTTTTTTAAAATGTGTTTTAAAAAAATATTTATAAATGTATTAAATAAGTAAAGATTTCCTTTATTTATGGAAATAATAATAAATGGTTTATTATCAGGCATCTTAGCCCATCGATACATACGTTACAGACTAACATTGATAAAGTAAATACAATTCATAGTCAGCAAATAAGACTTAGGACTATGTTAGTAACACTTCATATTGCACTAGGTTCGTTTCTTGCTGTTTTGTGGCACTTGCCCGCGGAAGCGACGGAACACCACACCCTGCGGCCAAAAGTCTTCGCTCAACACGAGGGGCTGAAAAGTATTCCGGATTCGCACCACGAACGCCTTGAAATTCACGTTACGATGCGAATCCAGTAGCTACTACGTAGTACGTCGTCTTTTGGCGCAAGTACTCCACGATGTCTTCCACCCTTGTGGTGTGATGCAGGCGGGAGATGTAAACTTCGATGTTCGGCGTAGCGGCACGCTCAATACCACCAGGTCAGGCGGTCGCCTCCTTCTGTGAAGCAGTTGTCGTTTGGATTTACCATCGTAGTGAAAGGATTAGTCAGCTAGACTCTGCGTTACCGAGTGCTAGCTGTCCAGGGTGAAGCAGTAATGCTATCAAAGGAGGAGGCCGACCGCATCAGGCAACGGCGCACGCCGCAACAGCCGCTGTAATTCCGATTCCAATTTCCGGCCACCGTAGGCGCGGGCGGAAGTCGAGCAATGGGTAGCTCGCTGTCCGTCTGTCCGATAACAGTCCGGACTGAGCCCAAGGCCTAGCAGGGTCGAAGCCTACTCTGGGGCTTTGGGCAAGTATGAAAATGCATACCAGGGCCCTGGCATCAATACAATGAAGGGGAACGGGATAGGTTTTTAGTCAGTAAGAGTCTGACACTATCTCCAACTCCGCCCAAGGGCGGGAGATGTCATTGGATGGTTTTACATAACATTAAAAAAAATGCCCCAGGTGTTGCTGGTGCTTTGCCACAGAGATTCTGGTTGGCTTGAGTTCGGCCTTTGCACCGTAACAAAACCATCTTCATTATCAGCCTTATTCATTGCCTTATTAGGCAAAGGCTTTGATATAGGAGCGGCAGGAGTGCTCGCAGTCACGCTAGCGAAATCCCGATGAAGTGTATTCACTGGGGCTACATATACAGGCAGCGGGGCGGGACGACAGGAATCGGGGTCAGGTGGCGGCACATGAAGGAGTCGCGCTGTCCGGCAGGGAGCTGCGAGGCGCCCGGGGTGGACACTTTGCAACCTCAGCAGTCGACGTACGTACTGGTGACGAACCTGCAGACACAGAGCTCAGCGACACTAAATCTAGGCTAGCTCCGCAACGCGAGTTTACACTGGACGCATCAGCTGATGATCTAGTTACCGCCGCTGTCTTGCGAAATTCACCAAACTCTTGGCGTAAATCGGCAATGGTTTTCTGAGATGCATCCAACTTTACCTGTACATCCGCAAGACTAGCCTTCAGAAAGACAATGTCCTTCAAAAGGCTAGCGACGTCGACTTGGTCAAAGGTGACTGGAGGAAGATTGTGCAGTCGAAAATCCAATGTATCCTTTTTGGGTGTTCGTCGTTGAGCTGCCTCGCTCGCTGCGTTTTCTTAGACTCTGTCCTGTGGTGCTATTCTCTAAGACTTAGAGAATAGCACCACAGGACAGTCAATCTCATCAGATATAATTTTTAGCAGGAAAGTGCAATCTGCTAGGCGACGACGATTTGTAAGTGGTTGTAAATGAAATTCCTTGCAAAGATTTAAGTAATTATCAGAATGTAATGAATTCGGCTTCGACTTGTGTTGTATTCGGCTGCGTATACCATACGATATACGCAACTGAAAAGAAAGAAAACGAATAAATCTTTTTTGCACATTCTCAATACAATCAATGTATTTTTTTTTGCCCTTTCCTTCTTTATTATTTAGTTTTATTTATTTATTTTAAATTGACGATTATTGTTATTTTACAATTATGACATTGTTTATTTTTTTATTATTATTTATACAATTATAACATTGTTTTTTTTTATTATTATTTATACAATTATGACATTGTTTATTTTTACAATTTGCAATATTAACTCTGTAAAATTACATTTTTGTATATTTTATTATTGTGAATTTGGGGACTATGTGGATTATTTTTTCCTTTTCTGTAATTTTAATTAATGTCTGACAGTTACGAGTATGTGTACTTTTTGCGGCCTACCCAAATGTCCTTTCTTTGGTATTGTTCGTCAAGTCGTTGAGCTCCTTAGTAGTCCTGAGTTGAGCAATACGAATACTGACAAATGCTTGTTTGGGGGTGGTGGAACAGAGAGTAAATTCCCACGTACCTCCGTTGAAAAGGGAGGATCCTCCGACCAGACAGGTGTTGTGTCTGGTGGGCTACTGCCCGATAGATGATTTCGGGTTTGTTCTATATGTTCCAATCGCGCCGCGAATCTTACTTGCGCGATGCAGGATTAGTTCATTTGTGACGACATAGATGTCGCTACACTTGCACTGATTGGACAGGCCCACTCAGAACTGTGTAGTTCTTTCTTCAAAACACCATCCCAGACTCCAATCGGCATGGTTCTCATTTGTTTTGACCATTACATGTTTGCTGTATGGACTTTAAAAGAGACTTTGACCCCTGAGTTTGTTTCGTTGTTTCTTCTCAGGGTAGTCAGGAAACACCGCCCTCAACTAGTTAAAATTAACGAAAAAAAAAAATTGGCGTGTAAAAATGTTTCTAAGAACCTATTTGCAAAATAAATATCATTTATCATTTGCCATAGTGCGATGTGGGCAGACGAGGGGTTGAGTAAACAACGTGCTGTGTACTACTCCATAACATTATATTTGAGGAGGCTGGGCATCGCTTTGGACTTACATCGCTGCTTCACAAAGCTTCAAAAGCATTTAGGATTTTTTCCAATCGAGTAAGTAGCTGGTATGCAATCTGCTTCAAGCCTAAACCCGCTCACGTAGATGTTTGAAGGTCGCCTCGTCTGATAGTCTACCTTGTCTCAAATTTACAGAGATATTTAAGCTTCTCTTTAATCAAGAGTTTGAGAGCCAGAGAGGGCTAAATAGGGTATGAGCTGTGGAGAACTGTCCTAAAAGGAACAAACCTATCTTGAATATCCTTTATGGTGGCATAACAATAGTTTACAGCGTCATCTAGCGACATGGCCGAAAATACGTTTATCTGTTTTATGACTGCTATTTCCTTGTTAATAGTCGCGAAGTCAGCTTTACCGTAGAATCAAAATATTTTTTATTTTACATAGGCCTACATGGACACTTATAAAACGTCAGAAGCTAGTGCACGGTTCCAAATTGGTCGTTTCCTATGAAGAAGAACCGGCAAGAAATACCATGGTTACCCTTGTATAAAAAAATGGGTTTATATTACAATATTTCCATATTACAGTATTCATAAATAAATTATGTAAGGACAATGTAGACCAATCAATATTGTACCAGAGAGCACAACAAAAAAAGTCATAAAAAAAGTGAGTCATAATAGGAATCTAAGAATTTACGGAGTCTACAGTGTTCTCACATTTACATTATAAAAGAGGCTATATAAAAGCAATAAAAAAAAAAAAATTAACTGACGCCAACTTGAGGGACATTCGGTAATGAAAACTTTAACATGTAGTTTTATTCGCATTTAATAAGAGATTATTAGCTGCGAACCACTTCGAAAGAACGGCCAAACCTTTCTCTGACATGCAAAACATCTCCATCTTTTCTATCTACTTTAAACATAACAGAAGTGTCATCAGCAAATAGAATTATATCTGAGAAATTATCCGTCATGTAAAGAAACAATAACATATAATGTAGAAGCACTTTTTTGTGTAATTTGTGAATGTGAAGTACCATAGAGCATTTTTATTTTATTAGGTTACAACTTGTTTGACATTAAAAGCATGGCAGTTGAGAGTTTGTCATGCTCACTCAAATGTCTCGCTGATGGTGGCACGTGTTATTGGGTCATTCAGTTCCCTTCAAAATGGTTGAGCTGAGTGGGGCTGAGGCACGCGTCATGCTCGTGAACGGGCGCCGTCAGTTGGGACTGGTCATCTCTTAGCTGCCAGTAGCTTAATTCAATTTCTATTTTTTAATTAGTTTATTTTATTTTTTCATTACTTATCTACATTGTGCTCACATAATAGAAGCGACAAGAAAAATGTAACCAAGATTCATGTAACTCATAATATGATTTTAAAAGAGTGTCCATGGAGTTTCTTGCACGTTCTTCTACATAGAGATCTACGCTTTGGAACGTGCAATTTAGCTTCGCTTTTTTTTATCGACTGACTGACATTTTGACAATTCAAAAGTGCCTGTAATTGATCTATTTGAAATAAACTATTCTGATTCTGAATGTCATTAATATAAACAAGAAAAAGGAAAGGGCCAAGAATTGAACCCTGAGGTGCGCCCATTTTTACTAAAGACCCCGAGAACGTCGTTCCATTAATGGTTACCTTTTGCTGCCTGTAAGATAAATAGGAAAAAAACTAGATCAGCATCTTGTCCACGAATTTCGTAATGGTATAATTTACAATTCAGAATATTATGGTCAACGCAGTCAAATGCTTTTGAAAGGTCACAGAATATTCCAATTGCATCCTGAGACTTCTCCCAGAATTGCAGAATGTGACTGATGAGTTTCACTCCTGCATCCGTCGTTGACCTTCCTTTCGTGAAGCCAAACAGATGACTATGCAAAATCCTATTTGAATTAAAATAAGACAACATCGATGTAACTAATAAAGGGAGGATTGCCCCAAACAGACCCGAGATCAGCCAGCCAAGTGTTGCAATTGTGGTGGAAATCATCCTGCAAACTTTCGTCAATGCAAAGAGCGTGAAAACTATTTAAATCCTTCGTGAGCGCCAAGATCAACTCAAAGCCGCCAGGACTATGAAAATGCCAGCTAAAACCAATATGGTCGATGTGCGACCCTGGAACCTTGTTGCTTCAGCCAACACTCAAAAAATCACCATCGCAGAAAATACTCAAGATGCAGTGACATCCGATATGCTAGCCATTTTGATGACGATAAAGACGATAAAAAGTCAATTTATAGGATGTACTAGTATGATGGATAAAGTTATCTTATTTTAACACATCTTGGTCAATATGTCTGAAAACCAAAATTTACGCATTCTCTACTGGGATGCCGACGGCAGTCGCTCAAAAATCGCGGAACTGTTGGATCTGGTAAGCGAGCTTTCTATTGATATCGTAGCTTTGTCCGAGACTAGAATATCCCCCCATAGCAAATTACATGCTCCTGGTTTCTCTTGTTACCGCCGCGATAAAAAGCCTGATGGCCACGATCAGGGAGTTGCCATCTTAGTCAAGTCGGATATAGAACACAACTTTCGTACTATACCCATAACTCAAAACATGGAATGTGTTGGAATACAAATAGCAATATCAAACCAAAAAATCAGACCTAGACTCAATTATTAATGTTCACCCAAAAACCTTAATAATGGGCGATCTTAACACCAAACACCCCTATTGGCACTGCTCTCACTCCAACATTCACGGCGAGGTACTCTTTGACCACATGATACACAATGAATATGACAACCTTGCGCCTTCATGTCCCACTCTAGTCCACTATCATAGTACGCATAAACCATCTACGTCCGATATTCTGTTGGCTAATTCTGTCTACCATCTTTCGGAGCCCCAGGCAATAACTGCCCTTTCTTCCAATCACCTACCTGTTTACTTCACTATAAGTGGGACGGTTAACAGACAAACGCATGTTATATTTAATTATTCAAAAGCGGATTGGAAAGGTTATAGAGCTCACTTGAATAACTCTATAATCTTAACTCGAAGTACCTTTGAAACTCCTCAGGAAATAGACTTTGCCATTGAACACCTAACCCAATCAATCTGTAATGCAAGAGAGAAAAGTGTTCCTAAAATAATCAGTGATGGTGGTCATAAACTTCCACGACGGATCAGATCACTAATAAAAATAAAAAATCGCCTACGTAAATTGACTCTAGTAGAATATCATTCCTTTGAGCGTCGACAGCTAATCTCTCAAGTCAACCAAATACAGAAAACTATCAAATCGAAGATCCAAGCTCTTAACGACAATGTCTGGAACAATAAATTAGCGAGAGTAACAAATCCTGCATCAGACCTATGGAGAGTGGTCAAATCATTAAACCATCAGCCCATCTTAATACCCCCTCTAAAAACTACAGGTAACACCACTACCTCCTCAGTACCTGAACAATGTGAAGCTCTAGCAAATGCCTTTCTAGAGAATATGAACTTAACTAAACACTGGGTCAGTGATCCTAGCACTGAAGAGGCAGTTAAGGAATCTATTAGGCTTCTGGACTCCTACCAGATGGATGAGTAGGTACCCATTTCTCACTAGGCCGCATGAAATCCGTAAACTATTAGGAAAACTAAAATCAAACAAAGCTCCTGGGTTTGACGGCCTAGGAAATGGTTTATTGAAAAACCTTCCTCAAAAAGCAATAGTTTATTTGACCAAAGTGTTTAATGGCTGTTTATGCTCTGCTTATTTCCCGACTACACTGAAACACGCTAAGATTATAGCAATTAAAAAGCCCGGGAAAGATGAGTCGATGCCAATTAGCTATCGTCCAATTAGTTTACTGCCAAGTTTAGGGAAGCTTCTTGAAGCAATCATCTTATCCCGTCTCACAAAAAAGACTGCGCATTTGTTGATCCCTGAGCAATTTGCTTTCCATAGCTCACATTCAACCACAACAATTAGCCAGAGTAGCAGAACACATAGCTCATGGATTAAATCGCGGCCTTTCCACTGGAATGATTTTACTAGACATAGAAAAAGCCTTTGACTCTGTTTGGCATGATGGCCTATTGCACAAATTAATGAGATATAAAGTACCTCTCTGTCTAGTAAAACTCATCCAGAGTTACCTTACCGATCGATCTTTCTCCGTACATGTAAGTAATGACCGCTCTGCTCCTAAGACCATCCCAGCCGATATACCCCAAGGCTCGCTCGTAGAGCCATACGGCTTCGTTCTGTACCTGAATGATATACATAAACAAGCCCACACACAACTTGCAATTTATGCTGACGATACGGCGACATTCACAACAGACAAGGACATTGAAGTTATCACTGGACGGCTACAATACTCACTGGAACTGCTCAGCAAGTACTTTAAAACCTGGAAAATTAAACTGAATCCAACAAAAACCAAAGGTATTCTGTTTACCAGAAAACGCTCAGTTCCTACGAAAGTTGTAACTATCGATGACTTCCAGATAACATGGCGTGTTTCAGTAAAATATCTTGGTATAATACTGGACAAAACACTTAACTGGAACAAAAACACAGAACTTATTATAAGCAAAGGTGCAAAAGCCCTCAACTCGCTAAAACCTATTCTGAATCGTTAGACCTTGCTTAACTTATGCTGCAGACAATAAGTATAATAAACTTCAAACTATTCAAAATAAAGCCCTAAAAATATCGTATAACACACCATTTCGTACTAACCTTAAAAAATTACTCAACCGATGGAGGTATCCTCTCTTAAAAGAATTCATTTTAAAAACTTCACGTAAATTTTATTTACATAAAAACCCATCACACCACAATAGTTTAATATCAGCTATTGGTAAAAGTAGTCTCAATACGTTACCATATGCTCGCACGTACAATCGATATCGACTGCCCCATCACTACTTCCTCCGTGACGTATCATGACGACAGCTCGCTTACTAGACGACGCCGCTCACGCGGCTGGTACAAGCTTGATATTTTTGCGGAACTACCCGCTACTTAACTTATATTTATTATGATAATAGCAGATTTTATAATAGCATACGTTTCATATCTTAAACATCTTAGATATTATGTGGGTCAATTTCTAAGACCTTCACATACCATTGAATTCAATTATATCCAAATGCAAGTTTAATATCACTGTAAAATTAATATTTAGTAAAAGCATGTTTTAATGTTTATAAAGGCGATAAGTAGCCTGTGTAACAAAATAAATTATGATTTGTGTACAAATAGAATAAGATCGTTTGTAAACAGTTGTTGTAAACATTATATACAAATAAAGAACTTGAAAAATCATCAATCAATCAATAAAGGGAGCGGTAGTTAGACAGATGTACACGGCAAAGTTAACATCTATACAGAGAGCCGTATGATATTTATCAACAGGTGTTAAAGGTACCAGACATTCGTGCACCGATACAGTTTCATTGCATAAAATTAAATCAAGAATCTTGCCAAAGTGATTTAATATTCCATTACATTGTTTCAACTCTAAAATACGTAACTCATCTGAGAGCGAATACTCGTCCCCACTGCAAATGTTCAGGGGTAAAAATGTTATTTTATAATTGCCACCAAAATTCCACTCAGGTTAAAATCACCAACCACTAAATAATTATCGGATGGATTGTTAATCATTATACTATAAAACTATGAATTTATATAGGTAGTTTAAAATTTAAAAAGTATTTAAAAAATCCACCATTCAGGAGTCCAGAATCATGTACTGGATCCATGGTATTCGTTTGTGCGTCGATGTCAGACACACGGTGTATAAAACGGATCGTGATCAGACCGTTACAACGACAGCTTACCTCGATCTGATGCAGGCTGCTCTCCACCCAGTAGAGGTTGCCGGCCACCCAGTCCACCGCCAGCCCCTCCGCCGTGGACAACCCCTGCCGCACCACCGCCTCGATGCCGCTCAGAGCTGCGGTAATACGTAAAACGTATATAATATGATATTTTCTCATGTTCCAGTCACCAGAATACTCGTATAACATCTTTTAGGGAATAATATATTTCGTGATACATTTTTCATATTTTTTTACCAGAAAACCTAAAAAACGTCATCTGTATCCTAAATCCAGGTGTGTCTGTATCTATAAATTGTACAAATACTCAACAGGAGCATTAATGCGGATGATATAATAATATAAACTCGCTAAATTGTTGGGGCCCAGTAGATGGCTACGTTAACTGCAGCATCGGTGGCACTCATTAAATCCTCCATAGTGCAGGTGTATGGGCACTTGGGGCACTCCAACAGGTGACTCATATTTGAGCAGGGGCACCGCACTCACATCGTTTTACGAAGATTTTTCCGAATAGATTTCTTTTTGTGACGTAACTACAAACTTACAGTTTTCAGATTTATTCCTATACTTCTGCTATGAGACCTTGTTTCATGCCAAATTCCACTAGGTTAACGGAAAGTACCCTATGAATTATGATTCCCTCGAGAGTGTCGAAATGTTTTTTTTTTATTGTAGGTAAAATCATGCAATGACAAATCCCGCCCTTGGGCGGAGCGGGAAGTAGTGTCAGACTCTTACTGACTAAAAACCTACCCCGTTCCTTCGTAGCCTATCGTGCCGGGGCCGGGCATTCCTTTTGGAAGTTAACCCATGACCCCAGTAGGCTTCGACCCTGCCTGCCTGCATTTAGCAAGCTGGGCCTCTTCGGTGTGCTGACAGCTCCTTGAGGCGCGCGGGAACAGAACGCGCCGTCGACGACTTGGGCTTGGTCCGGTCGGTTACCGGACGATCGGACAGCGTGCTACCCATTGCACGCCGTCCGCAAGCCCGCGCCTACGGTGGCCGGAAATCGGGATCAGAATCCCGGCGGCGGCTAGGGCGATGGCCCCGTTGCCTCTGCCTGATGCGGTCGGCCTCCTCCTTTGCTAGCATTACTGCTTCGCAGAAGGAGGCGACCGCCTGCCATCCCTCCTTACTACGGACCATGGCGAGTGTCGAAATGTACGTTTTTTTGCGACATAAATGGGCATGTCTTTTTTTTCCGTTAACTTAGTTTTTTTTTTCAGCTTCATGGGACCGCAGCCTTCACGCGTTCTCGAGATTTAGGGCCTTGACAGACAGACGAACAACAAAGTGACCCTATAAGGGTTCCGCTGTTTTTTTGAGGTGCGGAACCCTAAAAAATACATAAAAAACAAAAACAACACACATTTAGTGCAGTGAGGGGGAACCATCCAGTGCTCACCGTGCAGCATGCAAGTGTATCCAGCGGCGCAGCAGTGGAGAGTCCCGCCTATCCGCACACACGTTCACAATACTGTTGTTATTGCTCCTAACACGGTCCATGACGCACATTGCTTCCTAATAAGAGCATGAAAGCCATTAGTGTGCGCTTTTGCGAACATGGTTAAGGCACTGCAGAATCGTAGTAGCCCCAGCAACGCCCTAGCGCGTTATTGTGTTGAGCGCGTAAGGTGTTATATGCTCCCAGTGTGTAGTTAAGATGGCACTTTCAGTGGACAAACCAGATCTAAATCCGACTTGCGCGCCATGGAGGATATTCCTGCCCAGTTGTTGGTCATGCAAACTGTCCAGAATTTTTGCTATAACCGAGGCTAGCGAGATTGGTCTATAATTTAACACATCAGGGGCCCAAGTCTGCTATTTTTGTAAATTCGACATTCCAACACCGTTGTCATCTTGGTAAAAGTTCTTAATCTGCTAAATCATAATGGTCGATCATTGGTCAGTTATTGGTCTCGTAAACGAATGGTGGTAGAATGACTTTGTCGTATTCAGACAAATCTAATGGTAAGTCACTAATCAAAGGAACTGACAAAATTTTAGCAGATTACCCCATAAGTCAGACATTCATTTGTCATTATGTACGAGATTACCATGTCTTCAATGGTGTTTCCGATCTAAGTTGTAGTTGTAGTTGTAGTTGACTGCTGGAAAGTCGTAGTGACGCCATTATATTAGCAGATTACCAAAATTGACAAAATCAACCATGATGAAATCAATGATAGACGATTCTGTCACTATTGTAATAGCAGAATTGAGGCCTTGAAGTATCTCCAGTTTTATTTTTAGCTATTGGTACAACATTAGTGAAGCCCTCGACTGGTTCTGCATTTGGACCGCCTGCATTTTGCAGATGCTCGATGCTGAGTGCGGCTATCGTGCTTCTTACCATATCTTTAATAATGTGCGCCACATTTTTGGCTGCAAACCTAACTTTAAGATCTCCAGCACTGCAGTCAACATCAACCATCTGCGACGTCGCACCCAAAGGAGACTCTCACTTTAAATAGCTGTTGAAAAGATTGGCAATCTTTTGTGGTTCACCCACGACAGCAACACTCACAGGATGGCCAGGCTTCGGATTTAACTGATTCGTCTTTTTCTAGAAACCTTTAAAATCCTTCTTGCAGTGATGATCTGCAATGATTTCCATTTTTAATTTTTTGCTAATTTTTCTGACACCACTTCAATTTGAGTTTCCTGGAATCGTACATTTCTTCATTAATATATCCGACAGACGGTTTTCCATTTAACACCCATGTCTGATAACAAAGCCTGGCCCTTGCATGAGCCTCCCTGACCAATCTGTTCCACCCAGTTATGCTACATTTCTTACGTTTCTGTTGAACAATTGCATCAGAGTGCGGGTAGATTGACGGTCGCTCGGTCAGCGTGTGACAGACGCCACGCGTGATGATGACGTTCAGCGGGCGACACTTATAGAGACAACAAATAAGTAGGTTGGGAGGTAAGAGAGTGATGCTTACCGTTCCCGCGGATGGTGCCGCGGTAGATGTTGTCGTCGACGACGTCGGTCCAGTAGAGCGTGACATCACCGCTAGCCGGGTCACGGCGCCAGTCCAGCGCGATGGTGTTCTTGAGCGACGAGATGAGCGCGCGCGCCGTCAGCGCCGGCAGCGACACGCCGCGCACCTCGTGCCGGTTCGAAAACACCAGCAGCGGCGTCGTGCCGTCTGCGACATGTAAAGTGCTAATTGTATGCCAAATATTTACATTTTTTACACTTTTGTAATTTTTGTTCTGTGAGATGTATGGGTGACGGAATACTGTACGAATGTCTCACCGGTGCTCTTGCAGTTGAAGCCGTCGTCAGCCAGGCGGTAGCCGGCGTCGCACGTGCACTTGTAGCCCGCCTTAGTGGGCGCACAGCCGTGCGCACACACGCCCCACGCGGCGCAGGCGTGACGCGGCGTGCAGCTCACACCATCGCGCTGCAGGTGCAGTCCCGCCGGACACGCACACACCGGCCCACTCGGCGCCGCGTGGCACGAGTGCGAGCACGCCGACACCGCACACATAGGCTCGCCTGCACACACAGACACATCGTTAGACTTCACACGGGCAGCAGCGGACAGCAGGGCCAGTGGTCGCGCACGCACCGCAGCGGTCGGCTTCATCGGCGCCGTCGGCGCAGTCGGCGATGTTGTCGCACAGCTGCGGCAGCGGCACGCAGCGCGTGTGGTTGTCGCAGCGCAGCGCGGGCGCGGGGCAGGCCGCCGCGTCGGGCGCCGCCGCCTCAGGCGCCGCCGTCGTGCTGGTGCTGGTGGAGCTACTGCTGACGCCAGCGCCGCACGCCACTTCATCCGACCCGTCCAGGCAGTCCACGTGCGCGTCGCAATGAAATTCCTACGCCACAACGACACACATTAAATCTTTGGAAATACGAACATAAGATGATTACATGTAGATAATAATGTTTACAATACACTTGCTCAGAAAGTGGTTCTTATTGCACTACACTTAGGTATATAATGGCACCTGTTACCAAACTGTGACATTTTGATTACCAATACGCACTAGTGCTGTAATTGAGCTATAACCTTTTTGTTCAACCTCTTTGTTTGCGAAATAAATTGTGAATACGAAAAAATAAAAATTATTTGTGGTCTATGGCTATATTTTAAGACGCGCGCGGTTTTTGGCGTGACTTTTTCGAGTGAAGTTCATGGGCTGTATTAATTAAATAAAATCAAATACTACAAACACATCATAAAATGTTACATCCATATTCTATTGTCACTACACACTATACACACTGAAAAGTTGTTACGTTAATGTCATTATTAACGTAACAACGTTTCACACAAGAAAACAAACGACGACTAGGCAATACGATCAAAAGACCATATACCTACCTAACGCATGCCTATGAAAACAGATTTAATTTTTTACCGCCATGTTATGAAAAATTTTACTAGTTTTACCGTTGTAATAACAGTTAGCTGAATTGTTTTTCTTCACAAGTGTATTGAAAAACGTCGTATGATACACGTGAGTAATGAATGGATACCGTTCTTGGCTCTCTTAAGACCCTCACCAAGGCTCGGGTCTTAATACCGCCTCGACGGTAACCTCCTACATTACAAACTTATATCATAATGTACTATTATTTAATCTTTTAAATAATTTCACAAATACATAATTATACACATCACACAATGACACCCTATTATTCTTCAGTTAAATTCCAAATTTAATATTTGGTATCTCGACGACACTGGGAGGCGATGCTCAAACAGTTTTGAATGATTTACATTTCCTAAAAATTTAACTTCACTCAATAGGACTTGAACTCAACTTTTCTAAATGTGAGTTATTCTTTTCTAACAGTACTAACAGACAACTGATTCTTTCCAAATTTAACTCAATAGCCCCAGAAATCAAAATGATAGAAAGAAGCTCTCTTCGTCTCCATTTTCGAGGATTCCTTTCCCAATTTTGTTGAGGAAAAAATTCAAAATTTTAATGATTATTTTTCCGACCCAAATATCGACCAATAGAATTGCACCATTCGACGTCACGTGGTACAACCTACATGGTATTATACTGATAATTTTTTGAAAATTTTCTCTGGTAGTTGCTATATATAAAAAACAAAACATGATCCAGTCAAATTAACCACACGTCAAACTGACAGGTTGAATTCAATTGTGAAAATTGGAGATTCTATTGGCCGACATTTGGGACGGAAAAATAATCCCCCGAATACCACACGAGCTTCAAAATTATCTGGCATTTCCCTCAAGGTTCCCTGCAAACAAATAAAGTCGTCAAGTTTTTCAGGAAAAATCACTCGCGCTTCGCGCTCGTGATTTTTTAACCTGAAAAACTTGACTCCTTCATTTGTTTGCAACGAACCTATCGGGAAATATCCGATAATTTTGAAGCTCTTGTGGTATTATAAGTGAAAATTTTCGGAAAGATTGCTGAAAATTTACATGCCATCACCATAATTCGTTTCTGCTGTTTCGGCCCTAAATTAACATATTTCCTCCGCGGTTCTCATTTATGGAAACACTGGGGGTGTTTGTTTTTTTCTTTTGGAAAAAATGGGCCAAATTATCCGGCGTAGCCTTACGTCAATTTTAAACGTGTCCATGGATGACCGAGTTTGGGCTCAAGCTACCCTTCCCATCCGTATGCATAAGCAGTTTATACACAGATACATATGAACAGTGGCCTCGGCGTGATTAATTTCAATGTACCGTGCTTCATCGAGGCTATAGATGCCTGGCGAATCGCTTGCTCAAATATAAAACCGCTCTGCAAATTAGTCCAGGAAAACCTAGTAACATATGCTACTACTGCAGAGCGTGCGCGCCTGCTGGCTGTGGGAAATTGAGAGTCAGGTCTTTGGCTTCACGCTCTGCCGTCGACGAATATTAGGACTTTGTTCGACGATACTACTTTCCGTCTAACTGTTACCCTACGCCTTGGCGCTCCTTGCTGTTCTCCTCATCGCTGCCACTGAGGCGAAGTTGTCAACAGCCTCGGTCACCACGGCCTGTCATGCAGTCAAAGCACGGGGCGCATACCGCGGCACGCGAATATGAACGACATTATGCGACGAGGTCTTGTCACCGTCGGCGTCCTGGCTGTTTTAAAACCTCACGGCCTGGCACGCGATGATGGTAAGAGACCGGATAATGGCATGTCTTTATTTCCGTTTTAGATGGGTAGACCCTTAGTGTGGGACGCTACCTGTGTCGACACTCTTGCCCATCCCATCTTCCTAGCTCATCGTGCTGTGCTGATGCTGCCGCTGCGACTGCAGAGAATCTCAAGCGGCGGAAATATTACAACCTCGTCGGCAGTTTATTTTTGAGCCATTTGGGGTTGAAACTTTTGGGCCGTGGGGTCCAGTGCTCATACGCTTTTTAAAGAACTTTCCTAAACCTTAGTTGACAATTCGCGTGACCCAATTAAGGCTTGCTTTTATCTCGTTCAAAGATAAAGCATTGCCATACAACGTTGGCCACACTACCAGTCGACAGCGATGAGGAGTTTTTTGACGCCATATTTTAGTTCAGCCTTCAGTGTATATACTTATTACGAGTAATTAGTAAGTGTTTTTGTGTAATGTATATAAAGGGCCATGATTGATGGGCCAAATATTACGTAAGCACTACAGGGGGGTGGAGGGGTCTTTGCTTTGCTTATTTTTAATAACACGGGGGATGAGGGATCTCTGTCGGTCTGGATGATGATTACGGCAGCAGTTCTTTTTTAAGAGAACTATCTCGATGTTCCAAAATCACATGAAAGTGAGTGAGATAGACACATATCACTGAGCAATGTTTATGTAAGCATGTGGGGGGAGGGTTAGATCTTTGCTTACTTTTGCTGACGAGGGGGAGAAAGGAGGTTAATATATGCAAAAAATATGCTTACGTAATACTTGAACGGCCCCTAATCATGTACGTAATTAAAACATTGTATGAAAACTAGCCGGTCTTCGTATAAAAGAATAATTTGGGAAAAATAACCGTTTACACTACCCAAGTGCAAAGGGCCTGAATGTAATTTTTTTTTTTCAGTTGAGGACGCCGTGGCGCCCCTCCAGCCACTCCCCATATCCCCATATCATGTTTGGAGAGGGGCCAATTCCCACTTCGCTGGAAGACGGGAAAACTGGTCCTCATAGCGAAGCCGAGGCGCACTGCGGACTCTCCGTCCGTGTACCGGCCCATTGTGCTGCTCGATAAGGTGGGCAAGCTCTATGAAACAGTAATTGCAAACCGCCTCGTCGCGCGCCTTGCACGGGTGGGGCCGGACCTTTCGCACGGACAGTATGGCTTTCGCAGGATACTCTACACGGTGGACGCCATCATGCGCGTGCGAGCCCTCACGACGGGGGATACGGTATCCCAGGGCAGGTATGTCGTGGCAGTGTCCTTGGACATTGCCAACGTCTTTAATTCCCTGTCCTGGAGTAACATTGGAACAGCACTCTGGTACCACCGGGTGCCCGACTACCTCTGTCGCGTGATCGAGGCCTACCTGTCGGATAGGTATATCATCTACCCCGGTCACCAGGGAGAGTGGAAACGTCGAGAGATGTCGTGCGGTGTTCCGCAGGGATCAGTACTAGGACCACCCTAGTGGAACATCGGATACGACTACGTGCTGAGCGGCGACTTCCTCGATGGGGTCAGCGTGGTCTGCTACGCGGACGACACGTTGGTCCTAGCGCGGGGAGAGTCGCACCGGACGGCGGTCGAACTAGCGACACGCGGGGTTGCGATAGTCGTTGATAGGATTCAGCAGTTGGGACTCGAGGCGGCATTGCACAAGTCCGATGCCATGTGCTTTCACGGCCGTAAAGGCGCGCCACCACCGGGTTCCCAGCTAACGGTAGGAGGAGTTCACATCAGCGTCGGGTCGACGATGAAGTACCTGGGACTCGTCCTCGACAGCTGGTGGAACTTCAAGGAGCACTTCCGACGTCTGGCTCCCAAACTGAACCAGACTGGGGCTGCTCTCGGGCGGCTCCTGGCCAACCTCAGGGGACTAGACGCCTCCTGCCGGAAGCTCTACGCGGGAATCGTTCGGTCTATGGCCCTTTACGGGGCTCCGGTGTGGGCACCGTCGTTGCAACAGCAACCGAGGGCCCAGCTTAATGCGCGCCAGAGGGTCATGGCAATACGCATGGTGCGAGGGTACCGAACGATTTCCTGCGAGGTGGCGACCCACCTTGCTGGCCAATCGCCACGGGATCTGGAGGCTACAGTCCTTGCACACATTCACGATAAGCGCATGGAGATGCAACGCCGGGGCGAAATTCCGCTGCCGCGACAAGTCAAGGCATGGCGGACAGAGCTCCGGCGGGATCTCATGGCGAAATGGCGTCAGCGACTATCGCAACCTCGTTCGGGGCGCGCCACAATTGAGGCGATAAGACCCATCCTTGAGGAGTGGCTGGAAAGAACTCACGGCGTTCTCAACTTCCGTACGACGCAGGTCCTTACCGAACACGGAAAGTTCGCTAAGTTCCTGTTCCGGATTCGTGCGGAGGATTCGCCCGAGTGTCGCCACTGTGCGGAACACCCGGAGGACACGGTGGAGCATACTGTAGAGGCGTGCCCTGCCCTGAGCGGAGCATCGCCATGTCCTCGTGGGGGCGATCGGCGGCAGCGATCTCTCTCGCCGGGCCTTGGTTCAGGCCATGGTCCGGAGTAAAGAGGGATGGCAGGCGATCGCCTCCTTAGCGGAAGCAGTAATGCTAACAAAGGAGGAGGCTGACCGCATCAGGCAGAGGCAACGGGGCGCTCGCCCCAGCCGCCGCCGGGATTACGATCCCGATTTCCGGCCACCGTAGGCGCGGGCTTGTGGACGGCGTGCAATGGGTAGCACACTGTCCGATCGTCCGGTAACCGACCAGACCGAGCCCAAGTCGTCGACAGCGCGTACTGTTCCCGCGCGCCAGAGCTGTCAGCAAACCGTAGAGGCCCAACCTGCTAGCTGCAGGCAGGCAAGGTCGAAGCCTGCTGGGGTCAAGGGCCGTTTTCTGAGAGGAAGGCTCAGCCCCGACATGATAGGCAACGAAGGAAAAGGGGTAGCTTTTTAGTCAGTAAGAGTCTGACACTATTTCCCGCTCCGCCCAAGGGCGGGATTAGTCATTGGATGATTTTAACTACCATAAAAAAAAACTCCTCAATAAGGGAATTTACCGCCATGATTTTAGAGAGTCCAATTTGTAAATGTAGGTACTTGAAGTACATATCGCGCCGTCCGGTCGTGGACCTACTGCGACGGTGAATGGCCATACATATTAAACTACGCTAATTACCTACGTTTTGTATAAATAAACTTGACTATTAATTATATTATCTGTCTTAGAAGACTGTGCGACTGTGTATGTGTAACTGTTGACGGTGATAATATTAATTTGCATAATTTAGTACCGATTCGCTCGATAGATGGCGTTAAGGTCAAGTTATAATTCGATATAGTTTCGTTACATGCGTTAATATAAGAGCAACAGATGTCATTTGAATGCAGTTTTCCACTTTGGTCAGGACACAATTGTGGTTTTATTTTCAACCCTGTTGGTGTTCGGAAAAGACGCTTAAGTTACGTTAGACGTTAAGGACGCTTTCACGACTCGCGACGAAAACTTCATGTTTTTGAAGTTTTTCGAGATCAAAATCGTAATGATGTGAGCAGATTATTTCACAGAATATTACGGATTTTGAAAGAATAAGTCTTAATGTAGTGCAGTTAAGCGTAAAATTATAATTTTTATTATCAGTTTTTTAAAGACAAGGCAATCCCTTCACAGCGTTTTACGAAAATAGACGTCAGAGTTATCTTTCAGGACGAATACAACCATTGTAATGTGCTAAAACGTCTTATTTTATACGTTTGTCCGATAGGATATATAGTCTCAAAGTGCAGTACAGAGCTTAATTATGAAAATATGGCTAATAAATATTTAAAAAATCAAATTAAAAAACTACAAAATCGGTTAACTTTAACATTTTTTTTTACTGTTATTTAATAAAAAACATTTATATTATATTTATTTTAAGAAAACATACGTATTGTTAAATATCCTGTTTTTTTTTTCAGTCGTTTTTATGTATTCATTTATTTTACACGATTATTTTAAAAACACTATAAATCCTCGCGCGCAATCATTTGCCGATCAGTTCGTTCCGGGTCCTCCCAGCGACAGGACGCGTCACTTTTTTGCGCCACCCCAGCCGCTCGCGCGCGTAAACATCTATAGCGTAGGCGACTCATAGCGCGACACACTAGTATTGATACATAGGCGATTTAATTTTTTTATTTGTTAATTAAGTAATGTAACATAAGTAATGTAACGTTATATACAGAAAAATATTTAGTATTGAATGATATAATCATATAAAGTCACAACATAATTTCATGAACCTACTCATAATATTACTTTTTTTACCCGAGTATGGCAAAGCCAAAGAAGGGTTATTATTTTGACCGAATATGTATGTATGTATATAAGAGTATATTCATCTGTTCCCTCATAGCTCATAATCTACTTTTGGAACTCGACATATGAGGTATGGTTAGATTCGTCTTCATCGTCCGCTGAATATAGGCTACGTAACGTGTCACAAAATTCGATGTGGGGCTCTCTAGCGGACAAAAAGTAAAGTATTAAAGAATAACCAATAATACCCAAATGTCCTTTCTTTGGTATTGTTCGTAAAGTTGTTTAGCTCCTTAGTAGTCCTGATTTGAGCCACACGAATCCTGACAAATGCAGTCAGTGCTGGACAGGTCCACTCAGACCTGTGTGGTTCTTTCTTCAAAAGACCATCTTAGACTCTAATCTGCATGGTTCTCATATGATTTGACCATTAGATACATATTTGTGCATGGACTTTAAAAGAGACTTTGACCCCTGAGTCAGCTAGGTAACACCGGTCTCACCTAATAGGTATAAACTGACAAAAAAAAAAATTGTTTTGTTGTAAAAGTGTTTTTAAAAACCTATTTGCAAAATAATAAGTATCATTTATCATAAAAATTTGCTAAATAAGCCGTGTTTGGTATCATATGAAAGGGGTTGTACTTTTCCAAAATATTCTTCGAATTCAAAGTCACGCCCTCGAGCGGGCAAAAAGTTATGTGTTAAAAAAATGTTTACATACAAAAAAAAAATGTTTATATACTATACGACCGATTACCGACTACGACAGAAAAAATATAAAAAGAAAAGCCGTAGTCACACGTTATTCAAGTGTTACGGGAGGTGCTTACATAACGTGTGTTTACGACTTTTTATTTTATTTATTGGTTCTTGTTTCTCCAGTAGGTAACTTTGTATATTTTAGCATCCTGAAAATCTTGTTTCATACTTTTTTAGCGTCGGTTTTTTTATTTTATTCCTTTTCGGGTTTTCCATCAAGACATTCGGGTACGTGGAACTTAATTTAAATTTAGGACTCCGTAGGGACTTTAAGTGGCGTTTTGTGGTTGCAGAGGTGACCAAGCCTATTATTGGTGTGGACTTTCTATGTTTTTACTCGCTAGTCGTTGACTGTCGTAATCAACGACTAGTCGATAGTAGCACAAATGTATTCACTGTAGCCTCGAATCACACAGACTCATCTTTATTTTCTGTAAAAATAACTTCTGGTGATTCGAGGTACCACAAAATTTTAGACGGGTTTCCCGACTCACTGGGATAGCACCACCCCGACTCACTGGGATAGCACCACCCCGACTCACTGGGGCATCACCGCAGACAGTTCCGACTCACCGAGAACTATGCGGAATCCGGTTCCGACTCACTGGAACCAACCTCCATTGGCCTGGCACGCATCACGACGCCTCAAGAAGCATCAAGAACCATCGATCTCCGATCTCCGGAGGGGAGTGATGTAGCGACATCCATGTCGTCACAAAAAGAACTAATCCTGCATCGCGCAAGTAAGATTCGCGGCGCGATTGGAACATATAGAACAAACCCGAAATCATCTATCGGGGCAGTAGCCCACCAGATATAACACCTGTCTGGTCGGAGGATCCTCCCTTTTCAATGGAGGTATGTGGGACTTTACTCTCTTTTCCACTACCTCTAAAATTTTTTTTACTTTTAATTATTCTGAAATGGATAATTAACGAAAGCTATTTGGAAGTCAAATGACCTGGGCAAGTGCGAGTCAGACTCGCACACTGAGAGTTCCGTTCATACTAACTTATGTAAATAGGTTAATTCCTGAATCGAATTTTGATGATTTTTCTGAATCCAAAAAAGTATTTGTTTTTTTTTTTAAAGTTCTACAAATTTACCGTTTTTAGATTTATTCCTTGATTTATTCCTATACTTCAAACTAAATTTCAGGGTTCTAAGTCAACGGGAAGTATCCTTTGAATTTTCATTCTGTTGAGAGTGCCGAAATATACCTACGTTTTTTGCGACATAAACGGCCGTATCTTTTCCGTTAACTTAGAAGTTTGATTTTTCATAAGTGTAAATGACGACAGACCTGTTTACGGCCATTCTCCAATTCGGCGTTCTTTGCCTAATTACCGTAACCTTTTTTATTTTTCACTGATTTGACTTAAACACATTAAAATATGAAAGAAATTAAAGATACGAATTCAATAATTAATGTGGCATGTAACAATTAATAGTGGTTTTCTAGTTATTGAGACTAAAAAAATTTATGAGTACGGTAATTAGAAAACGAAAAAAAATAATGTAACGGTAATTAGAAAATATCATCAAGTCTATGTAAAATATGATATAATAAAATGATAATAAAACACACTAATACTATTACTAACTAATACTAATACTAATACTAGTACACATATAGTTATAATTAAAGCAATAGAATTAAAGATGTCCCTCATAACCATAATAAATAGTACAAAAAAGACACTTTATCATTACTATAATTTATGAAAAATTAGACACTTTCAATGAAAATCAGGTAAAAACAAACTAAATAAAACAAACATTGTTTTAGTTGGTATTTTTATTATATAAAAAAAGTTGAGTAGGATGGAACTTCAAAAAATAATATTCTAAATCTTTTTAGATAATAAAGATAGATCTATCTTTCGCTTAAAGCTACTCACAGCTCTTTTAAGATTTGCTTATATTAATATTACTAAGTACGTATTATATACTCGATAAAGAATCATCATAATTATACACTCGACTAGTATGTCATAAATTTCAATCAGTCTTGTTTTATAGTAATTTTCTATTTAAAAATAACAAGCAAACAAAAAGCAATATAAAAACAGAAAATAAATATTAATGTTTTAAAAATAGATTCTTCTTATCTTTAATACTATTATTTGGAACGTTTGTCATTGTTTTAAAGGAAAACGTTGGAATCAAGAGACACGGAGCCCAAAAACTGTCTGTGTTAGATCATCATCATTATCATTTCAGCCAAAAGATGTCCGCTGTTGGACATAGGCCTCCCCCAAGCGTCGCCACAATAGCCAGTCCTGTGCGTCTCGCATCCATCGGACTCCAGCGACCCTGACCAGGTCATCGGTCAACCTTGTCGGAGGCCTTCCAATACTGCGTCTTCCGGTACGCGGCCGCCACTTCAGAACCTTTCAGCCCCAACGGCCATCTGTTCTGCGTGCAATGTGCCCAGCCCATTGCCACTTAAGTTTGACAATTCTACGTGCTATGTCGGCAACCCTGGTTCTCTTGCGGATATCTTCATTCATGATTCGATCACGCAAGGAAACTCCAAGCATAGCCCTTTCCATTGCCCTTTGGGTGACTTTTAGTCTTCTTATGAGGCCCATTGTAAGCGACCACGTTTCAGAGCCATATGTCATCACTGGCAATATGCACTGTACCTCTACCATGAGTTTTAAGCAATAGTATTCGTCGCTACTCGATATCGACGCCGTAAATATTTTGTATGGCAAATTTTGCAGCGCCTCTAGCGATCACTTGCAGAACCAAAATTTGCCATACAAAATATTTACAGCGTCGATATCGAGTAGCGACGAATACTATTGCTTAAAACTCATGGTAGAGGTACCGGTTAGATAACTTTACGCTATTTCCCGCCTTTTCGAACCTCTCAAACCTCTCCTGGGCGGAGCATCGCCGTGTCCTCGTGAGGGCGATCGGCGGCAGCGATCTCTCTCGCCGGGCCTTGGTTCAGGCCATGGTCCGGAGTGAGCAGGGATGGCAGGCGGTCGCCTCCTTCTGCGAAGCAGTAATGCTAGCAAAGGAGGAGGCCGACCGCATCAGGCAGAGGCAATGGGGCGCTCGCCCCAGCTGACGCCGGGATTCCGATCCCGATTTTCGGCCACCGTAGGCGCGGGCTTGCGAACGGCGTGCAATGGGTAGCACGCTGTCCGATTGTCCGATAACCGACCGGACCGAGCCCAAGTCGTCGACGGCGCGTACTGTTCCCGCGCGCCTCAAGAAGCTGTCAGCAAACCGTAGAGGCCTGTCTGGGTCATGGGTCAGCTTCCGAAAGGAATACCCGGCCCCGGCACGATAGGCAACGAAGGAACGGGGTAGGTTTTTAGTCAGTAAGAGTCTAACACTTCTTCCCGCTCTACCCAAGGGCGTAAAAAGTATTAATTTTACATACAACGGTAATTATAAGCATATGGTAATTAGTATACGGAAATTAGAAAACGACAGATTTTCTTAAAAATTTCAATAACCGACACAGTATGTAAATACTAGCTTATTACAACGTAAGGAGGCCAAAGTACTGTCTTCATTTACATGATTAACTTGGGTCTAACTTAAAAAATCAAGTGTTAAAATGAGTACAACGGTAATTAGAAAAGTTTTTAACCAAGGCCACGGTAATTATACACTCACGTGCTTCATTGGCGGTACACTAACGTTAGAGACGAGCAACTGCTGATGGGCTGCGGCACATGCTGAGCAGACGCGACACGTACGGTAGTGATGTGCAAAATATTGTTATTTAGGGGTGTGCACCCGAGAACAGAAAATGTCACGGCAATTATAACTTTCGACTGGACATGCGGTTACTTAGTGATAGTTAATTATAGACTGGTTCTATTGAGTCCACATTTTGATAAACGACACACGTTGTTTAATACCCTTTCAAACGTTGAATCGATCAAAGTAAATGATGCACGTTACAAAAATTACAAGCAATTTTTAACATTAAGTTGGTGTGCGGACACACCACGGTAATTAGAGAACAGAGGTTCTTTGAACATAGGTTCAATTAATTTAGTCTTAACTACTTAAAACAGAAGCCAATGTTTTTGTTTACAGCTAGATACGGATGCTACCTAACATATAAAAAAAATCCATGATTGAATATGATAATATTACAGATTATGCAAGCCCGGACACGTAAAACTTGCTTATCGGAGAATGGCCGTTTAAATGGTTTTAATAGCACGAACTCTATACCTCCACGTGATAAAGGATCTTGACAGGCAGAGAGATGGACAATAAAGTGATCTTATAAGGGTTTCGTTTTTTTTCTCTTGACGAAAAACGTAAAAAAATAAAACTTTGACTTTTGCTAGGCAAGTAAAAAGCAGAGTTATACCTTTATGTACTTTTTAAACGACTTTCTAAAAAGAAGTAGGTTCGGTTGGGAGTAAATTGGATGGCAGGTGCGGTTTTCCAACATTAGTTTAAATCACAGTGACTAATTTCCAAACATGTTGGTGCGAGAATTCGATATGTGTAGCCATAACACAATTCATGAACGCAAACTAAGCCCCCACCCAGGTGACCTTTGTTGGAACTCTGGATTACATCCATGTGGCTCATGCTTAAGTTACCAGAACTCCGTAAAACGTCAATGTTACCTACTCGTGTTTGACCTAGTATACGACAGTGAAATTCCTAATTCTTTATAGTACACAAAAATATAACAAATTACAGAGATACAGACAGTTTATGTACAAAGGCGAGCTTAACTCAGCAATGAGTTTTCTCCCAACTAACCTTTGAGTTATAGAGAGAGAACATACATATACATGGACTTTTTTTATATATATATATTAAATCTAATGTACAAAATGGTTCCTACCATGTGTTTGGTGATTACAGCCTTATGTTTTTGTTTTCATCAAAAACTACTATATCAAGATCACAATCCTAAATAATCCAATCGGGCGTTGAATTTTGTCATGAACCTTGAAACTCTATAAAATATCTTTTTTTTTCTTAGAATATAGTGGTTATAATGACATACATCGTAGTGTAATTCGAGTATGGTACTAAATAAAATAGAGTACCAAGATAAATTAGGACACTTCTGCATTTAAATATCTATATTTTTCTGTTACCATTTTGATATAAACACACAATGACACAATGGCATAGTATCAAATTGACGTTGATTTATTATCTCCCAATTGCATACATTAAAATTATACAGTGCCATACAGTCAATTACAATTTAATTTAATTTTACTCAATCAATACTAGAACAAATAAAATAATAACTTCAAGTATCAAGATATGTTTGGTCAAAGTATAAAACTGAGCGAACAATGGACTCTATGTGTGCGTGAGTTTAATGTTTATGTGTGGCGACTAGAATACCTAAATTTGAGCGAATGAAAAATGCAAAAGCGTCCTTAATGATACCAAAACGCAACTTTATGGCACTTTTAAGTTAGAAGACATAGGTCAAAATGTTGTTGACATGTACGATGCGACTGAAGATGTTTATATAAACTGTAAATGTTTAATAAAATCAGCACTAAATATAAATCTGTGTCATATAGCACAACTACCAAAGGAGAGTAAACCTAACAATAGCTCCTCTAAGCCATCTAATTGTTTCGTAAAATTGTCTAAAATTACGATTCCAACATTCTCTGGCAAATACAGTGAAAGGAAAACTTTTTATAATCTGTTCACAATAACACATCTTTGGATAATGTGCAAAAGCTGCACTAACTCAAGAGTCATCTTACTGGGGAAGCAGAACAGCTAATAAGGCACACGCCAATCACAGATGCCAACTATAGTAAATGCTAATCTGAATTAGAAAAGCGTTAAGCAAATAAAAAATATTTAACTAGTTGCATTATTAAAAGATTAAACAGCCAAATAAGCCGACATGTTGAATCAATTTCCGCATTAAAAGAACTATAAGACACTACAAGAGACTGTCTCAACGCTCTAGCAAATTTGGAAATTAATGTGAGCACATGGGACGTTATGATCATTCATCAAGTCACGTATAAGCTAGATAACGAAACGCGCAAGCAGTGGGAGTTCAGTGTTTCTAACGACTCCAGTAACGACTTACCCACCTTAGAACAACTAAGATCATTTAATGAAAATCGTTTCCGTGCCTTGGAATGTATAGAACCCAGAAACTCATCAAAGCAACACTAGTTCACAAGCTAATAGTCCAAAAGCAATGTTAACGACGAGTTCATCCAAAATGCAGTGCGAATACTGCACGAAATTTCACAAACTCTCTTTTTGTAAACAGGTATACTGTTTCAAACAATCTACAGAGAGCAGACGCGAGTTCGTCGCAAAAAATAACATCTGCTTTAATTGTTAGGGCAGCAATCATACAGTACGTGATTGTAAAAAGCAGACCTCTTGAAGAATATGCAAAAAACGCCATCATTCGTTACTGCACCTCAACAGAGATCAAGACCAGCAAGCTACAGTAAAACCTGCTGTCGACAATACTAGTTCTTCAACTAGTAATGGTCAGATAGTTGCATGCTTGTCTACTGGCCACTCCGGCCAGTCCTCCGAACCCAGACAGGTTTTATTAGCCACAGCGTTAATAAAACCCGAGTCCAAAACGGGTGAATTTCATACAATTCGAGCCTTGCTAGATCAAGGTGTGTTTCATCACAGAAGCCACAGTGCAACATCTCGGGCTGAAGAAAATCCCCGTCCGCGGCCAAGTCTCCGGTTTAGGAGACAAAAGATCAACCATTGCGAAGAGTATGGTACATTTGACATTTAAGTCCACAGTTGAACCAGATTTCCAACTTAATATTAGCGCTTATGTCTTAAGTAAAATAACATCATACTTACCTGAGAGAACTGTCATTTCAAGTTTGTTGGATTTGGTTGATATTAAATGTCTATGTCTTGCAGACCCTAACTTCAGTACACCCAATAAAATAGATAGTCTCTTGGGTGCAGATGCTTACTGCAACATAGTGAAGGAAGGTAAAAAAGGAGTCCATCTGGTACTATGATCGCACAAAGCACCACTTTAGGATGGGCCCTGTCAGGTGAGGTCAATTCAAGAGATCAACATCCAAATTATGCATTTTATCCATTTCTGATTAATTAATTGTTATTTCATTTTACCTTTATTGTATAAGTGTTTAGTTATAACTATTGTTTATGTGTCTTAGAATAAGTTTGTCAACACTAATTGTTATTTTTTAGTTTACTTTCTAGTACAAAGCACAATATAAGAAGGACATTTCGTCACTAAATGTCCTTGGCGGTCGGTATATTATAATATTAATTTGCATAATTTAGTACCGATTCGCTCGATAGATGGCGTTAAGGTAAAGTTATAATTCGATAATTATGGTTTCGTTACATGCGTTAGTATAAGAGCAACAGATGTAATTTGAATGCAGCTTTCCAATTAGGTCAGGACACAATTGTGGTTTTATTTTCAACCCTATTAGTGTTCACAAAATAGTTCAACATTACCATGTCGGTAATAAACAGTAACTTTAGTGCGTTAATTCGTATGCTTCTCTTCAAACTCTACCTACTACTTCTTCCATTTTTATAAGTCTTCGCTTCAAATTTCAAAACGCTGATTATTTACTACGTTCATCTGAGTAACACAACAAAACAGCCACAGCGTTTCAACATTTGTGTGACTTTAATTGTTCCTGTTAGCGCAGCGAGTCGGTTATATGCTCACTTACCTTCCTGATGCACTCAGTGTTGTTGCACTGAAACTCGTGTTCCTCACATGCGCCGCTGTCGTGGTGAAGTTTCCTGAAGCAAAATAATGTCGTTAAGTTCAGTATGGAACGGTTCGAGCAAGTGCCGGCGAGCAGCTGCGCCACACTCACGTCTGCCGGTGCGGCGCCCGCGGCGGCGGCGGCCGCGGCGACGTGGCGGCGCACGCGCGCTCGTCCGACGCGTCGGCGCAGTCGGCGCGCCCGTCGCAGTAATAGTCCCAGGGCAGACAGGCGCCGTTGTCGCACGGGAACATGGCGGCGCTGCAGGGCTGCGCGGCGCAGTCGGCCTCATCGCTGCGGTCGCCGCGGCCGCAGTCCGGCGCGCCGTCGCAGCGCCACCACAGTGGGATGCAGCGCCGCGAAGTCGCGCACTGGAACTGCTGCGCGCGGCACGAGGCGCGCGCGCACGCCGCGGCGCCCTCGTCTGCGCCGTCGTTGCAGTCTGCAACACGAGCGCGTGTCAGCCTGCTCGCACCCCTGCGGGCGCTTACACCCCTGCGGGCGCTCGCTGGATGAAGGACTCACCTTTCTGTCCGTCACAGATCCAGGAGTTGGGGATGCAGCGGTTGTTGTCGCAGCGCATGAACTGCTCCTCGCCGCACGTCACGTTAGCTGTGGACACAGCGCATGTGTTAATTAGTACGGCACGATGCACAGTTGTAAGCCTATGTTGGAAAACACCTGACTTGGAGGCCGACCCGGCCCGCGTGACCCGTACGTTATAGCTACCAGGGAACAGCCCAAGTAGCAAAACAATCATATAGTACCTAATCGACTTATAAGACTAAACGTCTAATAGGAATGTAATAGACGTTTTGATTACGATTACTGATCTCGAAACGGCATCTCCTAAGACAATTTGCGCTACAGGTACTTTCCATCCTATTACTTAATTTTATAAACGTTTATAGGATAACTAGATACGATTCTACCTATAAAGTATGATTCAACTTGACGCGAAACGTCTACGCAAAAGATCTACGATTCAAAACAATGTATGTTTGCTTGGCATTAAGTTGACACTGTTTGAACAAATAATTGTTAGAGAGACAAGTCGGGATACTGACCGCAGGGCCCGGTGGGCGAAGAGTCCTCGTCGGCGCCGTCGGGGCAGTCCAGGTCGCCGTCGCACACGAACTGCTGCTCGATGCAGCGCCTGCCACCCACCACGCTATTAGTCACCTCGCCACATGAAAGCTTACACGACCGAACATGCCCGAGAACGACTTCATGGAAAATATATTTTATTATTGATTTAATTACTTCGTGCAACACAAAGGCGGACTTAATGCCTAAAAGGTGGCGCAACTAAGGGCGTTGAAGGTCATGGTTTATAACCAGCAAGGTCATTGGTTGGGGCATTAGTTTTCAACCGTCTAGTCAACCCTTCAGGCATTATCTACCAATTACCTTATTCCGCAAATTATAACTCTTATTAATTGAATACTTTCAGTTTAGTCATGCAGTAACCGTTTTTTGATATTGAGATTTGAGCACTCACCCGTGGTGGCAGGCGAAGGTGCCCGCGGGGCAGGGCGGGCGGGGGCGCGGCGCGCTGGCCGGCTCGCACTGCGCGGGCGCGTCCGCCGCGGGCGCGCGCCCCGCGCCGCACGCGCACGTGCGCCCGCCCGGCACGGCCAGGCACAGCTCCGCGCAGCCGCCGTTCTTCAGCGAGCACAGGTTGTGGCCTGCACAGACAGTCCGTCACATGCTGCCCATGCACCGCACAAGCAGCGCTCGCTGTACTCACCCTGACGCTCCGTGTCCGATACCAGCTTGAGGTCGTATAGCGGCGGCGGCAGGCGGTACAGCTCCGTCACGTTGCCGTCCACGTCGCGGCGCCGCACCGCGCCCGTGCCGTGCTCGCTCCAAATCACGGCGCCTGAGGGAAACACGCGGGCTCATTTCACTTTCACACCGACATCAGGTCAAGTGCTTGTGGCTAAGTGGCGTCGCCTCACCCTCGTAGAGCGCCAGGCCGTAGGGCTTGAGTAGCGGCGCATGCGGCGCGTCGGCCGCCAGCAGCTGGCGCTCGCCAGTGGCCAGCAGCAGGCGCTCGATCTTGTTGAGGTAGGTGTCGCACCAGTAGAGCGCGCCGCCCGCCAGCGCCAGCCCGGCCGGCCAGTGCAGCTCGTGCTCCAGCAGCGTGCGGCGCGCCGAGCCGTCCATGTGCGCCGCCTCCAGGCGCCCGGGCGCGCCGCGCGCCGCCCACACCGACCAGTACATGGCGCCGGCGCCGGGGTCGAGCGCAATGGCGCGCGGGTGGTAGTGCTGGTAGTCGCGCTCCTGCACCAGCACCAGCCGCACGCCGGGCGCGTCCAGGCGTGCCGCGCTCACCGTGCCCAGCGCGTCGTCCGTCCAGTACAAGTTGCGACCTGCGCGCCATCAAACCATTTCAAAAAGTTGCCATCATAAATGTCATTACTTCCTAAAATTGTATATATAGACACTATCAAATGGAGTAATGAATAATAGGGTCAAAATGTTTTAAAAAAAATCTAATAAAACAGTTTTAATTTTCATATAAATTTATATTCCTTCGAGTAGTTTTCGCTATTCTTCATAGTTCTAGTTGAGAAATAAGATAAACAGTGCAAGAGTGCACAGTCGCGCACTCACCCATCCAGTCCACGGCGATGCCCTCGCAGTTGTCGACGTCGCGGCCGGCGAACACCTCGCGCGCGCTGCCGTCCAGCTTCTGGCGCACGATCTCGTACCTGTGCAGAGCGACACGTGTCAGCGGAGACCACAGCGGGGAGGGGCGGGGCGGGGCGGGGTGGGGCGGGGCGCACCTGTGCACGTCGCAGTAGTACAAGTAGCCCGCCTGCGTGTCTACGTCGGCGGCTGTGGGGCGCGCGGCATCGAGCGCGGGCGCCGCCGCCTCCCAGCCCGCGTGCTGCGGCGCCAGCGCCAGGGCCTGCACCAAGGGCGGCGCGCCGCGCGCCAGCAGCAGGTAGGCGTCCAGGTGCACGCGCTCGCACGCGCGCCCGGCCGCGCGCCAGCCGTGGCGGCACACACAGTGCGCGTGCGGCGCGCCGCGCACGTACGCCGTGATGCACACGTGCGCGCAACCACCGTTGTCGCGCGCGCACGGGTGCTGCAGGCGCGGCTGGCGCTGGCGGTGGAAGGCCAGCGCGGCGGTGGGGCGCGCGTCCAGTGGCAGCGCGGCGGCCGTGGCTGCGCTGGCGCCGACGTAGCGCGCCACCAGCGCCACGCTACTGTTGCGCCACATCGGCAGGAACAGCGTGGAGCCCAGCACCGAAATGTGTTGCAGTTCTTGTGTCTGAGCCAAAATTCTTGCTGTTACTTCAACTCAAAGCGTTTATTTCAACTATACTACACTGGATCTTTAGAGCCTGCTTCAACTAACGCACCCGTCACTACCCCAGCAACACACAAGTTTAGAAGTCAGCGTTTGTAAATAATGTACATTTTATAGCATTTATATTATAATATTATTATTGGTGTTCAAACTTTATTGATTAATATTGAGAAAAAAATTTATTATATATTATTATTAATACCGGGCTTCTGGGCGGCAGGCCCAAAAGGAGATGGCGTGACGAATTGGACTCCTACCTTAGGGATTGGCCAGAAGTGGCTAAGGACAGAAAAGAGTGGAACAACGGAAGGGAGGCCTTTGCCCTGCAGTGGGACACAACGGGCTCATAATAATAATAATTATTATTAACAAAATAATCCTATAGTGTACACTTCTTTTAGTGGTTCTAGAATTTTCTGCCATACTTACAGTATGCACTTGCAAATTTTCTTTTACGTTAACTTATTATCGTTTATAGAACTAATTTCACAGCAACCTTTAAGCTACGAGTAAGACGTCCTATAGAATACTCTTTTTCACACACTATCACACAACGTCGTCTAGTCCCAAGCTAAGCAAAGCTTGTGTTATGGGTACTAGACAACTAATAAACATACTTATATAATATATAAATTACACCCAGACACAGAAAAAATGATCGTGCTTATCACACAAACATTTTTCCTGGGTGGGAACGCTTAAGAATGATTTTTATCGTATGGCTTAAAACCAATATTATTTTGAAATGCAACTTATTAAATACGCTATTATCAAGGGGTGCGTAAAAATTTAGGATTAAACCATAATATACTTCAGCCAAAATATACGTTTGCTATGCGAAAGCAACTCCAGTTTGCCGACAGTAAATTATTAAAAAAGTAGGTACGAAAAAAATATATTTTTGTAACTATTTTTATCCGGCTTGTAAAACTAAAACTAGAGCTCCTAAGAAGAAACCAGTAGTATTTTCGTAATCAGCACACTTAATTTTACTGCTATCAATTAAAAATACTCTGGCAAATGTTACAGTGTTGACCAGTGTTGTCAAATACTCCCTGCCTGGCCTGCGTCCCTTGGAGCAGTGGAAACATCAAACGTCAACGCAATCCAAAGATAAGTAGCAGTTTATGCTCCGTTTAGATGCACATTTTGACACTCGCATCAAACCCTGTAGGCGGGTACTTTCCTTTATAGATCCTGAAGGGCTGAAAGGCGTGGAGCAAAGTCTCTTATCTCAAGTAACGGAGAAAGTCTGAAACCGTTTTGTGGTTACATCATAAAATAATTACTTTTTCAACTTGGTAAAATCTTCGACACTCGATTTGGCGGGATCGAACTATTTATTAAACATGGTAAGTTTGTACGGAACGCTCGGTGCGCAAGTTCGACTCGCACTTGACCGGTTATTTTCAATCTGACTCAGCTGGTTAGCATGCGATGCGCTAGGCTCGGTGTGAGACTCACGGCGTATCCGCGGCGCAGCGTGCGGCGGCGCGCGCCGCTGTAGTCGGCGCGCTCGACGCAGTCCAGGTAGGCGTCCACCCAGTAGAGCGCCTGCGCCGCCGGGTCCAGCGCCAGCGCGCTCGGGTACACCAGCCGGTGCTGCGCCACGTGCGCGCGCGCGCCGCCCGCCAGCGTGGCGCGCTCCACGCCCGGCGGCGACGCGCCCCACACGCTCCAGAACATGAGGCCGGCGCCCGGGTCTAGCGCCAGCCCGTGCACCTTGGCCAGCGCCGCGTCCAGCAGCAGGCGGCAGTGCTGCAGCGCGCGCGCGCACACGTACAGCGCCTCGCGCCCGCCGTCCACCAGGTACCAGTTGCCAGCCACCCAGTCCACAGCTAGGTGGCTGACGCCGCTCACGTCGGGGAAGAACGCGGGCACGCCCAGCACGTGGCGCCGGCTGAAGTCGTCGGCGTCCACGCACACGATGGCAGACTTGCTGATGTTGTGGTGTACGTAGCAGATGGTCCTGAACAACAAACGTGCCGTCAGCCCTGCGGCTGCCGCGGGGTGCGTCAGCTGGCGCGGCCGGCCGGCGCGGGCGGTACATACCGGTTGTCGTAGAGGAAGTCGATGGCGCGCACGTTGAGCGCGGGCAGCGAGTGGTTGCGAGTGCGCGGCTCGCCCGCCAGCCACGCGCGCCGCACGTCGCCGCCCGTCACCACGATCAGCGACAGTGGCTCCGTCACTGGCTCTGCAGCACAAGCACCATATCAGACGGAGCTCTCCCATGCTCACACACTAGGAATTTCAACTGTATCTATCGTGGATGTATTTATCTTTCAACCAATTAAACTTTATGAACATTTGCAATATCATTTTCGCAGCAATCTGTGTTAAATGTTTTAGTGATATTAAAATGGAGTCGGGTGATGGAGCGAGATTCGAATTGCTGTAATAGTATCAAATAAAGTAGGGTAGAGCTGAATGCAATGTTTAAAACTTTCTATCCACTTGGATCATTTTGTATTTGTGTAGGTACTTAGATTAAATCAAAACAGCGTGGAAGTTGGGCCTATATGGCACAATTTCACGTTGGTCGCGACGATCACACACGTTTGGCGACTAAAGCTATTTCGCTCGCCCGACAGCGCCGGCTCTTATCTCTGTCTTTGTCTACAACTGTGATGACTCTGATCATAACGTGTGGACGCGTACCATCCGCCACTCAACATAGCTTTGCAACTCAACGTAAGTGGGATGCACGCTCCGATGTCGGCCGCTGAGGCCGAATCTCAGGACTGTCAGGTACCCATAAGCCAAGGCGAACCGCAATGGAACTTTTATAAGGCCGACTATAGTTTATAATATTCCTCTCTAGCATCCACCGATTGGAGTCCGATTTACGACATTCAGCAACCGGATGAAGCTTTAGAGTGCTTTTACAATATTTTTAATAGCGTTTTAGTAAAATTCGTACCTAAAAAACGGCCTAAGCGTGCACATATGCGTAGGTACTGCTATCCAGAGTGGTATACTAAAGAAATAATTTCTGATATTCAGGTGAAACTGCACAAGAAATATAAATCGATTAGGTCACGCGATGATTATAATGTTTTCTCAAGGTGCAGGGCGAGAATTAAAAAAAGCATTGACCGGGAATACCAAAACCATCAGGATAAGGTGCAGAGCAACTTAGCAAATGATCCTAAGTCCTTCTGGAATTACTTTAGAAATAAAACGAGATCCAATACGCAAACTAAAATAATTAAAAACGGGTCCGTATTATTAAATTCAAAATGCGCAACGGAATTTGCAAAATATTTCTTTTCAGTGAACAATGAGGAGCCAGCGCGGCTTGATGTGAGTGAAGCGGTGGAGGCCGGCGGCACGAGCAGCGCGCGCGTGCACGTCCCACAACTGACGCTCGCGCAGGTGCAGACGGCACTGGCACGTCTCAAGCGCAAGCGCTCAGCAGGCCCGGACGGGATCCCTGCATTTGTATTGCGAGATTGTAGATCGGTACTAGCGGAGCCACTTGCACATATTTTTAACAGGTGCCTGAATACTTCCACTTTCCCGGAAAGTTGGAAGGTCACCCGCGTGATTCCAATACCAAAAGGGGGTGACGGAACCGCAGTTGAGTCTTTTAGACCAGTAGCAATTCTGTCGACACCAGCGAAGGTATTTGAATCTGAATTTCAGCGTGATGTTCAGGGACAGGTGGCTTCGCAACTGTCAGACGCACAACATGGTTTTCGTCCTGCGCGTAGTACAACCAGCAACCTTTTGAACGCTATGACGTACCTAGTTCCTCATATCGACGCGGGGGTGCAGGTAGACACCGCCTACTTTGATTTTAAGAAGGCATTTGACCTAGTGGATAATGATGTCTTATTGTCAAAGCTGGCGAAAGTTGGCTGCACTCCAAAATTGCTACAATTCTTTGCGAGCTACATGAGGGACAGGAAACAGTACGTGGAGTATTGTGGTTGTCGGTCTGAGCCTTATTTCACTAGGTCGGGTGTGAGTCAGGGCACAAATGTAGGGCCATTACAATTTATTATTATGATCAATGATCTGCCTGAAGTGGTACATGATGCGAGGTGTCTGCTATTTGCGGACGATCTCAAGTTGCTTTTGGCCATCGAAAACGAGGAAGACTGTCACCGCCTTCAGCAGGACATTGATCGTGTAGCTGAGTGGAGTCGGAAAAACAAGCTGCAGTTCAACGTGTCGAAATGTTCGATCCTGACATTCAGCCGTGCCAGATCACCGCTTCACTACAGCTACAAACTGGACGATACGCCTCTAAAAAGAGATGAAGTAGTGCGAGACCTTGGCGTCCGTATGGATACACAACTGAGATTCCGGGAGCATATAGTTAGCGTTTGTAAAAAGGCATATAAGCGACTGGGATTCGTGCTTCGCAGAGCAGTAGGTTTCACCAACATAAGGGCTATTTCGGCATTGTACGACGCGCTAATTAGGAGCCAGTTGGAGAGTAATGCAGCTGTATGGGCTCCACATGAGGCGAAATACACTCTCATGCTGGAGCGCATACAAAATAAATATACACGATACCTCTACCTGAGACTGTATGGGGTATACCCTCTCTATCCCTTGATGTATCCAACTTTGTTTGTTTTAGGCATGGTGGGATACAACAGGTTGGAAACGAGAAGGGATTTAGCATTGGTATCGTATATGTTAGGAGTGTTCCGGGGTAACACGAACGGTAGGATTGCAGTCAAGTGCTAGTTTATAAAATATAAAAAAAAAAAAAAAACAATCCGGGTGTGTTGCAGGAGATGTGTTTGTGCGTGCCCGATGAATACGTTCAACGTCGTAGACGGCCGGTTTGCACTGCCGCGCGGTCGCACCAAGCTGGTGACCAACGTCCCATTCTCGAGGGCAATGCGCACATTAAACCAGGTGGCTAATAGAATTGATATTTTCTCATGTTCTCTGAGCGGTTACATTACACTTTTTATGTTATAAAGAAAATATATGTTATATGTGATATTAAGTATAAATAATTTTATTCTATAAATAATTAATTGCCTTATATTGTATAAATTTAATTGTGTATTATATTAATTTTTTTTTTTTTTTTTTATATTATTGACAAATTTTTTTTTATTTAATTTTTTTTTTTGGAAATGCTAAATTGGATTTAATGGACATGACATTATTTTGTAATTAATATTATTGACGACATTATCGCATTGAATAGATCTGTACTGATAGCTTTCTTTTCCTATTTTTTGGTAGTGTCATTAATTGGACTCATCTTATTGACATGCAATTATTACTGTAATTAATATTTTGATATTTTGACTACACTATCGCATTGGGTTGCTCTGTAATGATAGCTGTATGTATGTCTAAAAAAAAAAAAAAATTATGTGTAAACGAGTTCAGCTTTTTTGATTGCAATGTAAGCGTGTAACGTTTCTTTTCTTATATATCAATGTTTGTATGTATGTAATGTGCGTCAATTTTCATCTTGCAAAAGAGAGCGATTCGGGCTATTTACAAAATGGGTCCTCGCGAGTCTCTTAGAAATATATTCAAAGAAATCGATATAAGTATTTTTTATGTTCGTAAAAACTTAGGACTTTTTAAAATTAGAAGCGATATAAATAATATTAATTCGCGTAATAAATATGAAATTGTAGTACCTAAATGGAGGTTAGCTAAGACAAGCAAGTCTTTTCTTTTTGATAGCGTACGTTTCTATAATAAGTTGCCTAAGTCGGTTACCGAACTCAGTGAGTGAAAGTTCAAAACCCATATTAAGCGAATCCTTGCCAAGAAGGCGTATTACAAGGTTAAAGACTATGTCGAAGACAAGCTGCTTTGGCAATGACTACTTCTGTCATTGTGGCTTGCCTGGCAGCTCTTTAATTGCATTATTGTATACTTGTCTATTAACTGCTCCATCATTGTTTTAACTTCATAATGTATACCTACTGATACTCTTTTTTTCCTCTTCCTCTCCTGTGACTTTGTTTTTGCAGTGTTTTTTTATATATTATAAAACATAGCCGACCAATTTTGTCAGTAATTTATTATTATAAAACATCTTTAATTTATTGACAGGCTTATTTTTATTTTTGTATAGCTTCTTTTTATAATGTGAATGTGAGAACACCGTAGACTCCGGGGATTCCAGAATTACAATTTTTATTGTGCTTTTGGGTACAAAGCTGACCGGTCTACATTGTGCTCCATATCTATTAATATTGTAGAAACAATCACTTTTTTAAAAGAGTAACCATGGCGTTTCTTGCCGGTTCTTCTCCGGTGCTTCTTAAGTTTTGTAAGTGCCCATGTAGGCCTATGTGAAATAAACGATTTTGAGTTTGTATACCGGGTAGGTATAGGTAGGTACAATAAAACCAGAAAAAAGATCGACCGCCCATGTAGTATTCGAACGAAAAAGAAAAAGGCGTTTAAAACAGGGAAGGAAAGAATTCCAAGAAATCCTGTCCGAAAGTAAAAGATTTTATCTCGGAAAATTAATATAATTCCTAGCGCCTAGAACCATGGTGGAGTAATAAAGCTTATAATTAATATCAAATACTCAAGATCGATATTCTGTGGAGCAGTGTAAAAATCAGACTTCTAAATCAACGCGATCTAAACATATGGCCGTTCATGGGGTTCATATCTCTGTTAAGGCGCAAATTTTCTTACTCGCAGGAAAATCAAAACTTTTGGTGTTTGCAGTGTCTTCAATGCATGTCGATGAGTGACAATGAGTGGCACATGAGAGCGTCTTATACATGTACATACAGGAGCGCTGCAGCGCTGCTGCACTCACCATTGACGGGCACGCAGTCGCGGCGGTCGGCGTGCAGCGTGTAGCCGGCCGCGCAGCCGCACGAGTACGAGCCGCGCGCGTTGTGGCAGTGCTGCGCGCAAGCGTCCTCCCACGCGCACTCGTCCGTATCTGCAACACACACACTATATCATGCAATTACAGCATCGACACAAATCAGTGATATGAAGCGAAGTACTCACCAACACAGCGGCCGCTGGCGTCAGCTTCGTAGCCGAGGTGGCAATAGCAGGCGAGGCCAGCGTGCGTGGGACGGCAACCCACCTCGCAGTGCAGTGCCGAACACTGCGCCGCTGTGACTGCGCACAAACACACACGTTAAAAAGCCGTATCTTCGGGGACGTCACCTACCAGAGCCGGTACGCACAATTATCGCAGATATCCCACTCGTCGCTGGCGTCTGGGCACTGGCGTGCGCCATCGCAGAACTGCTCTATAGGCACGCACGAAAACTGCCCCTCCACTGGCGTCTCGCAGCGAGCGCTGTTGCCCGGGCACTTGAAGTCTTTCTGACCTGCGGCACAAGCGGACACGTCACACTAGAGTCGAGGCACCGCCGACGCAGCTCGGTCGGAGCGCTACGTACACATGTAGGGGTCCTCGTCGGAGGCGTCGTGAGCGCCGCAGTCGGGCTCACCGTCGCAGCGCCAGCTCGGCGCCAGGCAGAAATTGCTGACAGCGCAGCGGAACTCGTCGCCGCGGCAAGCCGTCATCCATGCTGCACAACACAACACATCGTTACATTACCACAGCCGTAGTGTCTTCAATGCTATGTAGATGTTAATCAGTGTGAATATAACTGATACTGATAAGGCTCTACAACGGCACCCTGATGCGCATCTTGTCGCTCTGGGGGACTTTAACGCCTGCCACCAAGACTGGACTTTCCCATAATAGAGGACCGACAACGCTGGGAGAGAGAGAAGCGCGAAACTATTCGGTATCGATCGGCCTGTCCTAGGTGGTGAAGCAAGCGACTAGGGTATCAGGCACCCTAGTCGCAGTTGGTCATACTGGCAATTGTCTGAACCTTCTGCTGACCACCGATCCGGACAGAGGTATCGTAACAGTTTCTTAACCACTTGGAACTTCAAATCACTGTCTGGTGGTCTTGACGCTACCTACACCACCAATTCTGCGAGACCTCGATGACCAAAGTTAGCGTACGTTATAAAAGAAGTTTTGAGAGCACTGTGTCGTCTAGACGTGAATAAAGCTAGTGGACCTGAATTGCCCTGATGGAATAACAAGAATGATTCTCAAGGTTTGTGCGCCCGTATTGATGCGCTTGTACCGCCTCTCATTCAGGACTGGTACGGTGCCCAAACCCTGGAGCTTGCCAACGTGCAATGCAACCGGTGCCCAAGAACGCAGTGGTACCAATCTTGCCAACTATCGGCCGATTTCAATAACTCCCATACTTTGCAAGATTATGGAGCGTGTGTTGAATTCGCGCGTTATGGTATAGCTGGAAGGTAACAATCTCCTTAGTGATCGACAGTACGGATTTCACCGCACTCGCCTACTGGGGACCTACTAATTTATACAACCTACTTGTGGGGAGAGGCCTTTGAGAAGAACGGAGAAGCCATTGCTGTCTCCTTAGACGTCCCGAAGGCTCTTGACTGAGTATGGCACGCTAGCCTTTTGAGTAAGCTTCCAGAGTACGGCATTTCCCTTAGTCTAATTAACTGGGTAAAAGACATCCTGAGTGAATGGTCTCTCTGACTTGTTGTCGTCGGATGTTCAAGCCCTTGACGACTATTCTCTTCCGACTGCATATCAACGATGTGCTGATGCGCGGTATCTATGGATATGCAGATAGCACAGTTGTAGAGAGATACCTGCTAAATGCTCGGGCTAATAAGGAGCTAATCCAGTCCGAAAGTGAGGCTATGGCAGAGCGTACGAATCATCAAACTGGTGGGATTCAACGCCGCCAACAAAAATAAGTATGTCTGCTCACCAAAACGGACCCAGTCACCTTAGCTCCTGCTTTTTAGAATGTATCTCTGGAGTGCACCGACCGCCTTCAGATCTTTGGAGTTGAAATTTACTCAGTCCTTAACTTTGGGCGTTTCATTGAGTCCAAAGCCAAAGTAGCTAGAAAACTAAGTGTTCTTGCAAAGGTGAGGTGGTACTTTACACTAAGACAGCCTCTACTGTCATGCAAAGCACAGATCCTGTCGTGTGTGGAGTACGGCAGCCACATAAGGCCTGGTGTCGCAAAAAACCATCTAGCAGCTTTGAACTCAGTGGAAAGGCGAGCGAAAAGGTTAATTAGTGGTCTTTTGATTAAGTTCAACCTAAAAACCTGGAGTACAGGCGTAGAGTAGCCAGTCTTTCGGTGTTTTACAGGATGCATTTTGCGCGGGAATGGCATGATCGCCGTTTTCTTTCTACCATCAGGGAACCCGACGTACGGCGAGTATCTATCCACCCTTGGGTGACGAACACAAAGTCAGCGGTCAGCGGCGCTGCGGCGGCAGTGGCGCAGGTTTGACGGCGATGGCGCGGGTGTGGCGCGTTTCAATGCATAGGGTTTTTATGAAACTGGCCACGCAGGAGCAGTTGGCGTTGCGTTGTGCTGTGTATTTTATTTTTTACTTTTTAACGACCGATGTTTCAAAATGCAAGCGGATGTGATGGAGCAAATTATATCCTAGTTTAGTTGCATGAAAAGAAAGAAATAATAATAATATCGACGATTTTTGACCGGATTTGGAATTATTATTATTATTATTATTTGGTAAGACACACTAGCAGCTATTAGCTGATGCGTGCGTTTCATATAGTTTGGAGATATTTACACCCGTATTCACAAACAATACTTTTCTCAGTAAAGTAGCAACGCTATGCGAAGTAAGGCATTTCTCACTGCGTTGCATATGGCAAGCCTTTTTATTCATAAACAATACTCAAACGACCCTTGACTAAGCAAACGCACAGCATTGAATAGAGCTCTGTGATTGGTTCGTTTGTGTTGCGTAGTTCACTTCGCTGCTTGACGATCATTTCATTTGTCATAACATAACCTCAATACATAAATGGTGACCGGTATTCGAGAACTATTTCGGTTGTCTTCGTATTGATTTTATTGTGTATTTGTGGATTTAATAAATATGGATAAAGCAACAGCTTCAGGTTTATAAAGCCAAAAATACTTCTTTAATTCTTTCTAAGTGGTTTAGAAAATTAATAACTAAATTTTTCTTCAAACTGAAGAGATAAGAGACCCTTTTCTCTATTCTTGATACTGTTGGTTGGTTGACTCACACTTATAAGGTCTCCCGTAATCGCCTGCAAAATTAATATTCTATAATAAAAAAATGAATCGCTAAATATGTTGCTAAGCGCAAATCTCGAGAACAGCTGGACCGATTACACTTAATCTTTTTTTGTTGTGTTCGTTATTGTCAAGAGAAGATTCTTAGGGTAGGGTAGAGTAAAAGCTAGTTGATGATAATAATAGATAAAGTAATAGTAGGTATAGATGGTTCGTTAATAAAGTTAAAAGCCTTTTAACAATAGTAGAAATGGGTTTGAGTTGACTGAATAGAAACAATTCAAATATAGCATAATATTTTTTTAAAACTCTTATAATGGTATAGTACCTACAGTTTTCATTAGTAGGTACCGTACGAACTGTAATAATCAAAAGGATTTTGGAAATCCCGTATCACTTTTCTGGTATTTATTGTGAATCCCTTATTGATATAATTATCAGATTCTTCTTCACTACTATAATCCATTATAAAAGGACGCTATTAAAATGGAAAATTATCACAAACAGTAAAATCCAACCCCGAAAAATATTCCTCGTAACACATAATAAACCTCAGAAAATCGAGAGACACTAGCTATGCGTTGCTTAAAACAGCTAGCAGGCTACCTTAGCTGTGCGTTCATTCTAAGGGACGCACAGTGCTAGCCGCCACTCAAGTATTGTTTATGAATACGTTTTAGGGACCCTGTGCGCTCGCGCGCACTGTGAGACCTCATAGTAACGTTTGTGAATACGGGTGTTACACCCGTATTCACAAACAATACTTTTCTCAGTAAAGTAGCAACGCTATGCGAAGTAAGGTATTTCTCACTGCGTTGCATATGGCAAGCCTTTTTATTCATAAACAATACTCAAACGACCCTTGACTAAGCAAACGCACAGCATTGAATAGAGCTCTGTGATTGGTTCGTTTGTGTTGCGTAGTTCACTTCGCTGCTTAACGACATTTCATTTGTCATAACTAACCTCAATACATAAATGGTGACCGATATTCGAGAACTATTTTGTTCGTCTTCGTATTGATTTTATTGTGATTTTAATAAATATGGATAAAGCAACAGCTTCAGGTTTATAAAACCAAAAATACTTCTTTAATTCTTCCTAAGTTGTTTAGAAAATTAATAACTAAATTTATCTTCAAACTGAAGAGATAAGATATCAATTTCACTATTATTGATACTGTTGGTTGGTTGACTCACACTTATAAGGTCTCCCTCAATCATCTGCAAAATTAATATTCTATAATAAAAAAATGAATCGCTAAATGTGTTGCTAAGCGCAAATCTCGAGAACAGCTCGACCGATTTCACTTATTCTTTTTTTGTTGTGTTCGTTATTGTCAGGAGAAGATTCTGGGTAGGGTAGAGTAAAAGCTAGTTGATGATAATAATAGATAAAGTAATAGTAGGTATAGATAGTTCGTTAATAAAGTTAAAAGCCTTTTAACAATAGTAGAAATGGGTTTGAGTTGACTGAATAGACACAATTCAAATATAGCATAATATTTTTACAAAACTCTTATAATGGTATAGTACCTACAGTTTTCATTAGTACCTACTAATGAAAACTGTACGAACTGTAATAATTAAAAGGATTTTGGAAATCCCGTATCACTTTTCTGGTATTTATTGTGAATCCCTCATTGATATAATTATCAAATTCACTACTATAATCCATTGTAAAAGGACGCTATTAAAATGGAAAATTATCACAAACAGTAAAATCCAACCTCGAAAAATATTTCTCGTAACACATAATAAACCTCAGAAAATCGAGAGACACTAGCTATGCGTTTGGCAAGTTCGGGCCGTACCTGTACAAGATCCGTGCGGAGGTGACGCCCGGGTGTCGTCACTGTGCGGAACGCCCGGTGGACACGGTGGAGCACACGGTAGAGGTGTGCCCCGCTTGGGAAGAGCATCGCCGTGTCCTCGTGGGGGCAATCGGAGGCGATCTCTCGCGCCGGGGCTTGGTTCAAGCCATGCTCCGGAGCGAGGAGGAGTGGCAGGCGGTCGCCTCCTTCTGCGAAGCAGTAATGCTAGCAAAGGAGGAGGCTGACCGTATCAGGCAACGGCGCTCACGCCGCAGCCGCCGCCGTAACTCCGATCCAAATTTCCGGCCACCGTAGACGCGGGCTTGCGGACGGCGGGCAATGGGTAGCTCGCTGTCCGTTTGTCCGGTAACAGACCGGACCGAGCCCAAGTCGTTTACGGCGCGCACTGTTCCCGTGCGCCTCAAGGAGTTGTCAGCAAACCGTAGGGGCCCAGTAGGGTCGAGGCCTAGTCTGGGGCTCTGGGAAGGTATGAAAATGCATACCAGGGCCCTGGAACCAAGGCAGGGAAGGAACAGGGTAGGTTTTTAGTCAGTAAGAGTCTGACACTATTTCCCGCTCCGCCCAAGGGCGGGATTTGTCATAGGATGATTCTACCTACCGTAAAAAAAAAAAAAAAAAAAAAGCTATGCGTTGCTTAAAACAGCTAGCAGGCTACTTTAGCTGTGCGTTCATTCTAAGGGACGCATAGTGCTAGCCGCCACTCAAGTATTGTCTATGAATACGTTTTAGGGGCCCTGTGCGCTCGCGCGCACTGTGAGACGTCATAGTAACGTTTGTGAATACGGGTGTTAGGCTGTCCAATCGATTTTTAAAGCAGTTCAATGTGGGAGCATTCACAACACTTTTCGGGAGCCTGCTCCATGCTGTTACAACTCGGTTAGATAGAAATTGCTTCAACGGCTTCTTTCTGGATGCATTTCCCCACAACTTGAGAGAATGTCCCTGTAAATTTTTGTTGGCATTCAGTGTGTAAAGGTCTTGAAGGCTGGGCATATCATAGTATTCTGTAAGTATTTTATATGTCTCAATCAGCCTACCCCTTTGTCTACGTCGTTCCAGTGTTATAAGATCAAGTTCTTTAAGGCGCTCTTCGTATGATAGATTGCGAATGGTACGGACCATCTTTGTTGCCCTTCTCTGAACGTTGTCGAGTAGAATGATGTCTTTCTTAAAATACGGATCCCAGATGACATTAGCATATTCCAAGAGAGGTCTTATATAGGTTTTGTACAGCTTAACAAACGTTTTAGGTCTCAAGCATTTGAATGCTTTACGAATAATGTAGAGTTTCGAATTTGCTCTCTTGACAACATTTGATATGTGTGTTTCCCATTTTAGGTCAACATTTGTCAACATTCAAGGTAAGTAACCAGTCTTGAGTCCATTCGTATATTGCGTTTAGATCATTTTGTATATCTTGCCATTGAGCTTGGAGATTTCCAAAAAATTTTGTATCATCCGCAAATAACGAAAAAGGCAAATGAAGGGTATTTTTGAGGTCTGTCAAGTATAGAATGAAATGTGACTCAGGTTCGCTGGACAAATCTTCAAAATAGCTTGCATTTAACTAGGTCAATAGGTCACTTTTTGTGACGGCTAAACACCCTTATTTCAGAATTTGTGACGCTACAGAATCTTAGATAATCGATCGAAAACGTGTCCAGCCATCTTGAAAAACCACTTTTCGCTGGTCTCTCAATCTCGGTAACGGAAGTGATTTTGACGACTTTTTGCATATCAACGGGCGTCACATAAATTTGTGACGGGCACCGAGCTCAAAGTTTTGTGATAAGTACAGTGGTTTAGTAGAAAAATGCAAAAATCTGTGTCAAGCCATCTTGAATTTACGTATAAAACTTATGGCTGGCACTTCCGAATCTCACCGCAGTTGTCTTACCGCAGATTAATTAATAGTTACTAGTACTCTGATTAGTGATAACACTTCGAAAAGTAAGTACATACACTGTAGGCTGTCGAGTTTAGTTCTCATTTTCAGATACATAAGATAATGAACTAAACGCGAAATACAAGTGGGCTCTCTCTTGCAGCGCTGGTGGTCAATTATTATTTTGAATTAACACATACTTACTCTTTTCACTGCAGGAAAACCTTTTATTCCCACGGGGAAATCAAATACAAAGCAGGCGTGGATGCTACCGGCCAATTAATCGATTAAAAAGAAATCCTTTATTTATGTAAAATTATGGTCACCTCACAATATTAATGGATGTTTGTATGGAAAAATTTAAATGGTCAATATCTTTGAAACTACGCAAAGTTTCTCCGTCACAGTTTCAGGTTATCATTATCGTCCAGCCATCTTGAACTCAGGTTGGCTGGACATTAAGTTTTTATTGATTTCTCGTAAACCCTTACATGTGACGCCATAAATCAAAAGTTATTACTGTCACACATTGCGTCACCAAGTATTAGTAAAGGAACCATATTCGAAAACGCCCCCGTTATTGAGATTCGGAAGTGCCAGCCATAAGTTTTATACGTAAATTCAAGATGGCTGGACACAGATTTTTGCATTTTTCTACTAAACTACTGTACTTATCACAAAACTTTTAGCTCGGTGCCCGTCACAAATTTATGTGACGCCCGTTGATATGCAAAAAGTCGTCAAAATCACTTCCGTTACCGAGATTGAGAGACCAGCGAAAAGTGGTTTTTCAAGATGGCTGGACACGTTTTCGATCGATTATCTAAGATTCTGTAGCGTCACAAATTCTGAAATAAGGGTGTTTAGCCGTCACATAAAGTGACCCATTGACCTAGTTAAATGCAAGCTATTTTGAAGATTTGTCCAGCCAACCTGAGTCACATTAGAATGAATAGCAGCGGACCAAGCACCGATCCCTGTGGAACACCACTGAGCACGCCACGGGCTGTAGAAAAGACGTCACCAATACGCACACGGAAAGTTCTTTTACTAAGAAAATCACTAATCCAGGCTAATAGACCACCGCGAATGCCCAAGTGTTCCAATTTATGGATTAGACGACGCAAAGGGACACGATCAAATGCCTTTTCATAATCCAGATATATTACATCCGTGGGATGTCCTTTTTCATGGTTCTTTACCCATTCGTGTATGCATTCAAGTAGATTGGTTGTGACTGATCGTCTCGAAACAAATCCATGCTGCTCCTTTAAGATAATTTGCTCTTGCGATAGAAATTCTCTTATCTTATTTGCAATAATTTTTTCCATGGTTTTGCACAGTACGCTAGTCAGACTAATGGGTCTATAGTTTAAGGGTAGTAGTTTATTACCTTTCTTATAGATCGGCACTACATTTGCTTCTTTCCAGTCAACAGGCACTACACCTTCTTCCAAAGATTAATTCATAATCTGTGCTAAGCTTGCTGTCAATGTCTGAGAGCAATTCTTCAGTAATATGGACGGTATATTATCTGGACCAGTGGCCGTACCGTCATCAAAACTCGACAATGCCTTTTGCACCAAATCGCCTGTGATGTTAAATTTCTCAACTGAGTTAGCTACTCTAGGCGTATTAATGGTTGGTAATGGTCCATCAGGTTCTTTAACAAAACTAAGTTCGAATTGATCCGCAAAGGATTCAGCAATCTGGTCTGGTTTCATAACGAGTTGGTTAGAGTTGCTTTGAATAATATTAGGGATACAAACTCTAGAGTTCAGCTGCTTCCTGATGTAGCCGTAAAAAGCTTTTGGACCTGTATCTATGACAGTAGATTCGAATAGTGATCTTCTGTGTCGAGTTATTTTAATAATATCGATGTTTATTCTTCTATATCTGTTATACGCGTTTTCATTAGGACTAGTTCTGTAACTGCTCCACAGTTTCTTTTTCTTTACAATAAGATCAAGGAGTTCTTTGTTTATCCAGGGCTTATTGGTATGTAGCTTTTTATTAATAACCTTTTTTGGTATATTGTTTTCTATGGTAGAATGAATTTGGTTCTTAAAAGAGAGCCACATGTCGTTAACGGAGTTCTCATCAATAGTTAGATTCGTGTTTGGTGCTTTCCTTATAGTCCACATTGTGAAAATCAAATAGCTTTGGGTTTCTTTTGTTTTTGTTATTGCTGTTGGTATGAGTGACCTGTGCTGTAGCTGTAATTACTAAGTGATCACTTTTTCCTATGGGAGGATGGTACTCAATATCACAGATAAGTGTATCATCATTGCACAATATAAGATCTACAAGGATTCTTCTTTGTTGCGTTTTCTTGTGGTTTGTGTAACTCGTTTTCTTGTGGTTTGTGTAACTAGTTGGTTAAGGTTGCTGTTAGTATACTTATTTATAAAGGAATCGTTTAGCTTATCATACCCATAAATTTTATGGAGAGGCCATTTTATGTTGGGTAGATTGAAATCGCCTATAACTATTAGCGTTTTTTCAGCTGCTGCTTTTTCAATTGCATTAAATAAAAGTTCATCTGATTCAGCAAGGATGTTGGAAGGAGGTCGGTATATACAAGCCAGTAGCAAGTCAAGGTCTTCATATTGGATATTAACCCATATTCCCTCAACAATATTGTTATGATACACATTATTGACTTTAGAAACGATTGCAGCCTTATTGACTTCTTGTGCTACATATATGGCGACACCACCCCGTCTTCTCTGGTTTCTGTCCAAGCGGTAGAGTGTGTATTCTGGTATATAAATAATATTGTCAGTGATTCCAGAGTGCAGGTGGGTTTCTGTTATTAAAATAAATGTTGGTTTATGAATGTTAACTTCAGCAAGAAACAGATCGAATTTTGCCGTTAAGGATGCCAGGTTCGTGTACAAAAGACGCAGCTCGGAGATCACACGGGTGCCTAGTTTTTTGGGGCGTTGACGATCCTCGGAACTTTATTTACGTATTTAATAGTTAGATTTGGCTCACCTTTCTCGATCCTGCCGGCTAACTCTTCACGCAAGTTCTTGAGTTGATCTCTTTGATAGGGGGTCATATCCGACTGAATCCTAACAGAACCAGACAGCTTACCTTTATTTTTTAGGACATTTATCGCACTTTGTTTATTTGCTAGAATAACCTTGACCGGTCGCCGTTTGTGACTATTTGTGACTGGTTTGCCTAGGCGGAACGTTGAGACGATGTCTGGCTCAGGTATTGATATTGTAGCGACATCCATGTCGTCACAAAAAGAACTAATCCTGCATCGCGCAAGTAAGATTCGCGGCGCGATTGGAACATATAGAACAAACCCGAAATCATCTATCGGGCAGTAGCCCACCAGATATAACACCTGTCTGGTCGGAGGATCCTCCCTTTTCAAAGGGGGTATGTGGGACTTTACCCTCTGTTCCACTACCCCCAAACTGGTGACCCTCGACAAAGAACGTCAGCGCAGCCTTCGTGCAGCAACTACTTCGTGACGTCATCATCACTTCCTCAAGCTTTCGAGCAGCGAGCCATACAGCCAGCACCCACGGCTATATGGGTATCCTGACCACCAGCATGCCTACTTGGTCATACCTGGTCATCACCCTCAGCCTCATCAGCGACCTTGGCTAAGCACCTGTACCTTCGGCCAGTCACATGAAGAGCCTTGAAGAACCTCTCCTGGTCGACGACAGCAGTCAAGCCCTACGTCGCACAGCACCGCTCCGACTCACTGGAGCCAGCCGCAATACTCCGACTCACTGGAGCCTGCAGCATCATATCCCGACTCACTGGGATAGCACCACCCCGACTCACTGGGGCATCACCGCAGACAGTTCCGACTCACCGAGAACTATGCGGAATCCGGTTCCGACTCACTGGAGCCAGCCGCAATACTCCGACTCACTGGAGCCTGCAGCATCATATCCCGACTCACTGGGATAGCACCGCCCCGACTCACTGGGGCATCACCGCAGACAGTTCCGACTCACCGAGAACTATGCGGAATCCGGTTCCGACTCACTGGAACCAACCTCCATTGGCCTGGCACGCATCACGACGCCTCAAGAAGCATCAAGAACCATCGATCTCCGATCTCCGGAGGGGAGTGATGTAGCGACATCCATGTCGTCACAAAAAGAACTAATCCTGCATCGCGCAAGTAAGATTCGCGGCGCGATTGGAACATATAGAACAAACCCGAAATCATCTATCGGGCAATAGCCCACCAGACATAACACCTGTCTGGTCGGAGGATCCTCCCTTTTCAACGGAGGTATGTGGGACTTTACTCTCTGTTCCGCTACCCCCAAAATATTAAAGAAAAAGAGGCAGTCACCGAATTCTTGTCACGCAGTTTACGTTGTTCAGGAGAGGAAGATGTGGATTCTGGTATTCCATGTATGATAACATTGCGGCTACGATTGTTACGTTCCTCTATTTCATTGATCACCATGTCCAGGTTAACAGTACTTGCCCGTTGGTTCCTTAACTCTTGAACTTGATGTTGGAGCTCAGTTACCAACCGGCGTAACTCGGAGACCTGCCTTAGACCCTCCTCACACTCATCACACAAGGAAAATTTAGGGTTTTGGAGGGCAAACACACGAAGTTCCGTTGCACTTAAGCTACTACACTTGATACATATTGCTCTCTTGCAGCCTTTGCATGATATTTTAGAGTTCTTATCATCTTGAACCTGTACATTACACTTGTAACACTGAGCCATTATGAATATTTTTAGTAATATTATGGTATAAAATAAAATTCCAATACTGGCAACCCCGTGTTGTTTTTGAAAGTTCACTTTTGGACAGACAGCTAACAAGACAAATAACACCAACATCTTTTGCCCACAATAAATCTAACATTACGAAGAAGTTAGTATCACAAAGATATCGCCACTGTGTAGACATTTTGTTCGCGAATAAGGATACAAATGTCTCTTCACGCAACACTCCGCGCCGCGGCGTGCGAACTGCCCGCTGGTTTCGTGACCGTCAGCGTTGCCACACCGCTCGCCACGCCGCCGCGCGCAGCCCGCTGACTTCGTGTCCTTGACCTAACGTTTCAGCTTCTACGGCCTTGACTAAGCGTTTAGCTTTGTCGAAGGACAGGGACCTACTGTGGTCTTCTCGTCCGATTATACTCGTAGCTTAGGTGTCTTCAAGGCTAGAGTGAATAGGCTCTTAATAAACTAGTGCGCCTCAACATCAACGATTGCGTCACTGCTTACCATCAGGTGGGACCTCAAGCACCAGTTTATATCAATCAAAGAATATATTTATGACAGTGAAAATGTGTTAATATTGTTGTGTAGTGAGGGGTGTCTGTCTGCATGGCGTGTAAGGTTACGGTTGGGGAAGCTGCAGTGCAGCTCGTCGGAGGCGTCGGCACAGTGCGCGCGGCCGTCGCAGCGCCAGTCCAGGGGCACGCAGCGCAGCCCATCGGCGCACGCGAACTGCAGCGCGTCGCAAGGGGCGCGCGTGCCGCTCTCCGCTGCGCTCGCCGAGCTCGTCGTCTGTGTCGCCGGCGCTGGCTCTTCTCCTGGACACACAATACAGCGTGTTACGGACACTCAGATTAGAGCTTGAGCTCAGAACTCAACAAATGACAGTCGCAGACGGCACGTTGTAGCCATAGCCCAATATTGATTGTTAATTAATGAGTGCATAAGGTAAATTAACACTGCTCTATATTTTCTACTTTCACACGGGCGAAGCCGCGACACATGAGTAGAGGCCGCGAGCAGAGGCTTACACACCGTTAAATTTTGGTCGTTTTAATCCCGTGGAGGGTCGATTCGGTACATGAAACACTATCGATTTGTAAAAATAAAATTAAAAAATAAAGTACTTTTTCTTTAACTCTAATTAATATACGCATGTACGAAATTAATGTCTTTAAGTAAACGAGTCAATGACCTTGTAGGTAGATATCGGAAGTTGCGTACTAACTACCTATAGTTCATTCATTTCAATCAGCTGATGTTTACTTAAAGAAATCAATTTCGTACATGCGTAAATTAATTCGAGTTTGAAAAAAAAAACACTTTATTTTTCATTTTTATCCTTAAAAATCGATAGTGTTTCATGTACCGAATGGAACCTCCGTGGTATTAAAACGACCAAAATTTAACGGTGTATAAGTATTACGTGTCACAGACAGTGTTATCGAACTCCTCCGAAAAAGCTTGACCGATGGTTATTACTTTTTTTTTGTCTATATTTGATAACTTTGAGAATATTACATCTATGGTCTTGCCTCGTTGGCTGCCTATTGCTTCCTCGTATTTTTTCTTTAATTAGTTTATATGGCAGAATAGCCGGGTCAGCTAGGATTATAAAGCTGAGGAGTTTGTCTAAACGTTCTAATCTCAGCAACTACTCAGGTTTAAATTATATATCTTTTGTAGTGTTGGATATGCCGTTTATAAATGAACGCTTTGCTACAATGCGGTCCAAATGAGAATAGGATCGATTGCCATGTTGTGACGTCACGTCGAACTGTCAAATTGAAGAAATTGGGTACGGCGAGCAAAAAAATATTTTTTTAAAATTTAATTTATTTACGAATCGTGAACGAAATTTTTTTTATCAGAATTCAGTTCTTCAATTTTTCTCATCTCAGCGTCACTGTGTGAAGTGTCTGATTAGTGGCAAATGGAAGAAGAAGGCAAATTGTTACTAACAATGGAAATAATAAAGAAAATAGTTTTTATTTTTAACTAATTATGACTTAAAACAATATAATTAGCTAATTTATATTAATTAAACAAGTTTTTACTTCACCTAGACTAAACTAAGACTAAGTAATACAAAGCAAAAAAAACCCTTTATTGATACGCAAATAAGATTTTTTTGCAAACCGTACTTTTCACTCAACATTTGACAGATCGAGGTTATTGGCTTTCCTATTCTTATTTGGAACGCATAGTACATGACACGCTACGACGCCGCGACGCCGACGACGCACGAGATCCGATCACTAACCAAAGACGCGGGCGAAACTGCGGACAGCAAGTATTTACATAAACCTCAATCGACTACGAGTATTTTTACCCGACTTCGAAAAGGAGGCGGTTGTATGTTCGAATGTATGTATTTTTTTGAAAATATTTGTTTTGATTGATAGATTATACTCCCAAATTGGTCTCATAGAAATATTGTTTGCATCTGATGATGAACTTCGAAGACATACAACGGAACTCCTCAAATCATAGCAGAACTGTCGTAACCAGTAAAATTGCTTTGTCAGGGTCGTGGGTTCGATTCCCATCCAGGACAAATGTTTGTGTGATGAGCACGATCATTTGTTCTGTATCTGGGTGTAATTTATCTATAATATGTATATATTTAGTGTTATAAAAGTATGTTTATCAGTTGTCTAGTACCCATAACACAAGCTCTGCTTAGCTTGGGACTAGAAGGCGTTGTGTGATAGTTGTGGAATATATTAAATATGAAATGATTTTATAATTTCTATACCTTTTAAATGTAACTTTTAAAACTTCATTTTCTGGAATTTTCTCGCGGTTTCGGAGACATCTTAAAAGACCACCATCCACGGCTTTCGCAGCCGTTTACGGCATGGCACAACTTTCTGATTCGTGCTTTCTTGTATGATCACAGTTAGCGTATTGATAAAGAAGTTAGTAGCTTCATTAAGAGCCATTTCACAAAATTTGATCGCTCGAGTTTAGGTAAAAGACGGCAGCTTTGTTCATGTGTGCGTAGCTAGTAGGGGGTAGTTAGTAGGGGGCCCAAGTAATGTGCTAGCCACACATGAAAGGCTGCCCCGCCAACTGACGAAAAATCCCGGAATGCACCATCGTGCTGGTTGGCGACCAGATGAGAGGGCCCGATGGTCATTTCCGGGGGGGCTCGGGCGTCCCCGCAGTCTCCAGACTAGTACCCCAATGATGCTGTCCTGCCAGTGCGAGGCTGAAGGTTAGCAGCATGGGATTCCATCTCACTTCCTTCTCCTCTTACCTTCACTCTCAATATGCCAAGGTTCAAAAAGAGGAACGGTAAACAGCGGCTGCACTCCCTCTCACTTAAAGTGCACCTCAGCAATATTCGAGGTCTGCACTCCAATCTCGCAGCAGTCCATCATCACCTGGAGACTGAGAAACCATCCCTCTTTTTTCTTTCGGAGACGCAAATTAAAAGTCCGTCAGATGTTTCGTACCTGTCTTACCCAGGGTTTATCCTGGAGCACAATTTTAAACCACACGCTGGTGTGTGTTTGTTCGCCCGGGACGACATCTGCTATCGGCGTCTCCGCAACCTTGAGGATTCCAGGTTCTCAACGCCTTGGGCGCTGGTGGACACAGGCATGGATAAAATTATCTATGCTTGTGTCTACCGTTCGCACAGCGGAGATCAGGAGACGACCAGGCTCACACAGTACCTCAGTGAGGCGGCGGATGCGGCTCAGCAGAGGTACCCCTCCGCACAATTGGTGTTACTGGGGGATTTTAATGCCCACCACCAGGAGTGGCTCTTCCCATACCAGTGCACAGACCATGCTGGTCGTGAGATGCGAAAGCTTGCGCTAACGTTAAATCTCACTCAGCTGGTCCAGGGTGCTACGAGGGTACCAGATGTTGATTCGCACACGGCCAATTGCTTGGACCTTCTGCTGACAACAGATCCAGACCGCTACTCAGTGTCGATATCATCACCGTTAGGGAGTTCCGACCACTGTCTGGTGAAATCTGTATCAGTCTATTCTCCGCCCGATCCCTGCCCTAGAGGCACCAGGCGGGTTTGGCGATATAGGTCAGCAGATTGGGATGGCATGCGATCTTTTTTCGCATGTTATCCTTGGCAGCCTACTTGCTTTTCTTCGGATGATCCATCGTCATGCGCAGATGCTGTGGCAGATGTGCTGCGGTGGGGGATGGAGTACTACATTCCATTCTCCGACGTCACAATGTCTAGCCTGGCTCGCCCTTGGTTTGGTGCGGATTGTGATCGCGCTAACGCGCTTAAACACGCGGCATACCAGGCTTGGGCCGACGCTCGTATGCACAAGGCGAGTGACGTGAGTCAGAAGAAGAGAGCCTTCAACAGGGCTGCCAAGTCTTGCAAGAAGGTGATGCGGAGGTCTCGGTTCGACCACATTAGCCGCATTGGGAACAAACTCGCTTCATACCCTGCTGGTAGTAAAGCGTTTTGGTCCCTGGCTAAGTCGGTTGAATCGAACTTCTGCCGTCCCTCACTACCACCACTGCTGAAACCCGACGGGTCACTGGCCCACACTGCTGAGGAGAAAGCGAATTTGTTTGCCTCTCTCTTCGCGGAATCTTCGCGTCTAGATCCTGGTGACGCGCGGCCCCCTGCTTATCCTGATAGTTGCGAGACGAGTATGTCCGATATTCGCATCCATCAGAAGGAAGTCCGTAGGGTGCTACGTAATCTTGACGTGAACAAGGCTAGTGGTCCTGACGGGATACCGGCGGTTGTGTTGAAAACGTGTGCGCCTGAACTGACTCCAATCCTGACACGCCTATTTAGGCTCTCATTTGAGACCGGAAAAGTGCCGACTGCATGGAAGAAAGCTAATGTACAGCCCGTGCCCAAAAAGGGTAGTCGTGCTGACCCAGCTAACTATAGGCCAATCTCAGTAACGTCCATTCTCTGCAAGACAATGGAACGTGTACTCAACAGTAAGCTCCTGGCATACCTAGAAGCCAATGATATCCTAAGTGACCGACAATACGGATTTCGCCGAAATCGGTCAACTGGTGATCTTCTAGCGTATGCCATCCACACCTGGAGTGAGGCCATCGAGAGGCACGGGGAAGCGCTTGCCGTCTCCCTCGACATCTCGAAGGCTTTCGATAGGGTCTGGCACGAAAGCCTGATTAGTAAGCTTCCTTCTTTCGGTATACCTGCTGGATTGTGTGCTTGGATCGCAGACTTCCTGAGGGACCGGTCCATCCGAGTGGTCATCGATGGTTGCTCGTCTGGTCAAATGACCATTAATGCCGGGGTCCCTCAGGGGTCAGTGCTCTCGGCAACTTTGTTCTTGCTGCATATAAACGATCTGCTTAAACCCGGTACTTTTGGGTATGCAGACGATAGCACTGTTGCTGAGAGTTACATATCCAGTGCACGAGCTAGTGGGTCCCAGATCCGGTCTCTTCGAGAGGCTATGGTTGAGCGGTTGAGCTTGTCCTTGGAGGCTGTCTCGGAATGGGGCGATGCCAATTTGGTCAGGTTCAACGCTGCTAAAACCCAGGCGTGTCTATTTTCCGCTAAAAGGAGTCAATTCAGCCCTGCTCCAACTTTCCGGGGTGTAACCGTGCCGATATCCGACCATCTTGATCTTCTTGGTGTAACGTTGACATCTACTCTCAACTTTGGGCCATACATCGAAGCAAAGGCTCAACTGGCTGCAAAAAAGCTTGGAATCCTCGCAAAGGTCAGACGGTACTTCACGCCGGATCAGCTGCTTAAACTTTATCAAGCGCAAGTGCGATCGTGTATGGAGTACTGCTCTCATCTTTGGGACGGATCTGCCCGATACCAGCTTGATGCGCTTGAGACTATTGAGAGGCGAGCCAAGAGGATCATTGGCAATGATGCACTCGTCGAGTCGAGGCTTCAAAGTCTTGAGCATCGACGCCGAGTTGCTAGCCTGTCGGTTTTCTACCGGTTACATTTCGGGGAGTGTGCGTCGGAATTGCATAGCCTAATTCCGCCTAGCCCGTTCCATCATCGGACTACCAGACGTACGGCGTTGCGCCACCGGTACATGGTGGACATCCCACCTATACGCACAAAGCGTTTTGGGAACACTTTTATTATGCGTACAGCTAAGGAGTGGAATTCCCTGCCGGAGTCTGTGTTTCCTGATGGCTACAACCCGGGAATCTTTAAGTCAAGAGTGAATAGGTTTCTTCTAGGTAAGCGCGATCCATCGTCGACCGTATCGTCACTTTCCATCAGGTGAGATAGCGGTCAAGCGCGAACCTATCAATAATAAAAAAAAAAAAAAAAAGCTATCCACACATACACAACGCGACCAGTGTAGCACACGACTGGCCTGTTGGTCTAGTGGTTAGTGGCCCTGACTGCTATGCCAGAGGTCGTGGGTTCGATTCCCACCCAGGACAAATGTTTGTGTGATGAACACGATCATTTGTTCTGTGTCTGGGTGTTATTTATCTATAATATGTATGTATTTACAAATATATAAGTATGTTTATCAGCTGTCTGGTACCCATAACACAAGCTCTGCTTAGCTTGGGGCTAGACGGTGTTGTGTGATAGTTGTGGAATATATTATATTACTAGTGATGAGACGGACTAAACAATCTTGAGCCGTTATAATCGTAATGCACTTTGGTTAGATTTATAAATAAGTGATTTTATTTATTCAGTCTATTTATTATTTACATATTTATTTCATGTTGTTTTTTGTTAGTACAAACAATTGTACAGTTAATGTTACAACTTGAGATCTGTATCCTACAGAGTAGGCAAAAAGAACAGTTTAATTATTTATTATAAACATGCTGCATAAACTAAATATGAACACTATTAATACTAATTGATCATGATATTAATGCTGTCTGAACAAATAAAAAAAATGTTATGTAAGTATTTCTAAAATATACTTATAATAGAAATGGACAGGGAAACAACCCAGAGATTCAAAGTGTTTTATTTTAAATAAACCATTTACAGGCACTTTTAAAATTGCAAGAAGTATGTCAGTCAGAAAAAATGATGACACTTTTTGCAATCATGTTATGTATTACAAATATCTCGGTTACATGTTTCTTGTCGCTGCTATCATGTGAGAACAATGTAAATAAAATTAAAATAAAAACAATTTTAAAATAATTTATAGATATTAAAATAAGCCACTGACAGGTAAGAAATGACCAGTCTTAACTGACAGTGTACGTTCACGGATACAAATAATCCAACACGCGCCACTGTCAGTGAGACATTTGATTGAGGATGACAAACTCTTTACCGCCATGCTCATTTATATCAAACAAGTCCAGTAGTAACCTAAAACCATAAATTGCTCCATGGCACTCACATTTAACTTTAAAAAAATGCTTCTACATTATACAATTTATATTATACAATAGTTTTCGAATTAACAAATATATTTCCAAAAGTAATCAATTTGTACGCCGTAGTGGTAGTGAAGGTTGACCAGCATGGAGCCAAGCATTTTATCTTGAATATAATCCTCCAACTTTTAAACACAAGTTTAAAATATTGTTAAATTTAATTATTAATTCAATTTGGTTTCATTGAGTTTCATGATGTTTTCATAGATATATTGACCAGGCACCGTCACAGGATTAGGACAACAAATCAAAGGCTTAAACAGTTCCATTAGAGAATTGCACCTGCGGAGCAATGGCTCTGATGGCTCTTATCTGTAGTATAAAAATTGAGTAGATATCTACAGCCCATAGTAAGATACCGTATGACATGATACTATGAAAATAACTAAAATAGACAAGTCTAGTATGTAGTATCAACATCCGTAAATTGGCGGTTTTTTTTTAATATCATATAAAACTGCTGAGCTAAACCGTCCTTCAAGAAATTTTGAACTAGATTATTAGCAGTGACCAAATTATTCTCTAGTTATAATAACTATCATATGTTAAATTACTGGGGCCAAAAGTTATGTGAGAATGTCACCACGGGCCCCGGGATACTGGGGCCAAAGGTTATTTGAGAATGTCACCACGGGTCCCGGGACAAAGGCAATGAATGGAAGGGTAGGTTTTTAGTCAGTAAGAGTCTGACACTATTTCCCGCCCCACTCAAGGGCGGGATTTGTCATTGAATGATTATACCTACCAAAAAAAAAAACATATTTTAAATAAATACTTGTCGCAAAGGCATTGATCTTGCTTTTCTAGGGTCTATAATTTCTGGTAATATGCAGTATACAAAACATATTTACCATTGAGTCTGAAAGTTCCATTGGTTCATCAAGTCCAGGCATACAACATACAACAGATTCTTTATTCTATAAAATTAAAGAAATATTATATACTACGTACTACTGAATGCGACGATCTCCCTGGCGATGTCAGCGTGGTATATTACACAGACAAGTAGGCGTGGGTTTGCGGACGACGAGCAATGAGTAGCTCGCCGTTCGGCCATACGGTAAGATCCGGACCGAGCCCAAGTCGTCGAAGATGTCAGCAAAACCTAGCAGGGTCGAAGTCTACTGGGGTCATAAGTTTTTTTTTTTTTTTTTATGGTAGGTAAAATCATCCAATGACAAATCCCGCCCTTGGGCGGAGCGGGAAGTAGTGTCAGACTCTTACTGACTAAAAACCTACCCCGTTCCTTCGTAGCCTATCGTGCCGGGGTCGAGCATTCCTTTCGGAACTAACCCATGACCCCAGTAGGCTTCGACCCTGCCTGCCTGCAGTTAGCAGGCTGGGCCTCTTCGGTGTGCTGACAGCTCCTTGAGGCGCGCGGGAACAGAACGCGCCGTCGACGACTTGGGCTCGGTCCGGTCGGTTACCGGACGATCGGACAGCGTGCTACCCATTGCACGCCGTCCGCAAGCCCGCGCCTACGGTGGCCGGAAATCGGGATCGGAATCCCGGCGGCGGCTGGGGCGAGCGCCCCGTTGCCTCTGCCTGATGCGGTCGGCCTCCTCCTTTGCTAGCATTACTGCTTCGCAGAAGGAGGCGACCGCCTGCCATCCCTCCTCACTACGGACCATGGCCTGAACCAAGGCCCGGCGAGAGAGATCGCTGCCGCCGATCGCCCCCACGAGGACACGGCGATGCTCCGCCCAGGCGGGGCACACCTCTACAGTGTGCTCCACCGTGTCCTCCGGATGTTCCGCACAGTGGCGACACCCGGGCGAATCCTCCGCACGAATCCGGAACAGGTACTTAGCGAACTTTCCGTGTTCGGTAAGCACCTGCGTCGTGCGGAAGTTGAGAACGCCGTGAGGTCTTTCCAGCCACGCCCCAAGGATGGGCCTTATCGCCCCAATTGTGGCGCGCCCCGAACGAGGTTGCGATAGTCGTTGACGCCATTTCGCCATGAGATCCCGCCGGAGCTCTGTCCGCCATGCCTCGACTTGTCGTGGCAGCGGAATTTCGCCCCGGCGTTGCATCTCCATGCGCTTGTCGTGCATGTGTGCAAGGACTGTTGCCTCCAGATCCCACGGCGGTTGGCCAGCAAGGAGGGTCGCCGCCTCGCGGGAGATCGTTCGGTACCCTCGCACCATGCGTATTGCCATGACCCTCTGGCACGCATTCAGCTGGGTCCTCGGTTGCTGTTGCAACGTCGGTGCCCACACCGGAGCCCCGTAGAGAGCCATGGACCGAACGATTCCCGCGTAGAGCTTCCGGCAGGAGGCGTCTGGTCCCCTGAGGTTGGGCAGGAGCCGCCCGAGAGCAGCCAGCCGCCCGAGAGCAGCCACTGGGGTCATAAGTTGAGTGAAAGAGAACCTCGAGGCCCTGGAATGAACGCAAAAAGGAACATAGGAATAGGTTTTAGTCAGTAAAAGTCTGACGCGCCCTCCCGCTCCGCCCAAGAGAGAAGAGAAGTCATTGGGTGATTTCTCACCTAAAAATAAAAAAAAATCCTACTACTAAATAAACTTCTATTTTCAACATATAATTGTAACTAAAACATACAATTACTGTTATAAAATCTGGCTTTTTACTTGTACCCGGCAGTACTTCTCGGCTAAATGCACTATCCTCCTTTACCCGATTCGTACGATTTCTCATTCTAGAACAAATACAAAAAAAAAACAAATTTCCATACTTTCCATATCTACAAAGAAATCATATTTTTACTCAATAAAATGATTATTTTAGTGTTTTATTATGTGGGTACAAATTCTTAAAATTGTAATTACAGTATTAAAATCCATGTCAATGTTTAGTTAGGTAATCAATAACTGCGTATACGAATTACAAATCAAAAGAATGTCTACCTCGCTTCTGTTGCTTTCTTTAAGGCTGCAATATTTCTATTTTTTCTTTTTTTGACACAATGGTAAACAGAACCCTTCCGCCCCATTGCAAAAACTAATAAAACAAAAACATGATTATTCAACAAATTCTACAAACTACTATAATAATACTTTGTTTAATAAATTAACGAAAATCTTTCCTTATGAAAAAAAAAAATACGAATAGAATCAAAATGTTGTAGTCGTAGTATAATAATGCGTTCACGATACGCGTGCTCGATAATCGGGACGCGGGAAAAAACGGCACAGGTCCTGCGTCGGCGGGCGTTCGAGCCGTACTAATCGCTGCCCGCTTAGGCTTCGTATTATATTCTAATTTAGAGTGATTTTAAAAACGATATTATGTCTAAATATATGAACGGATTTTACTGAAATGTTGGAATTAGTTTAATCTATGAACATTGTTTATATTTACATAGTTTTTTAAATGTAATTACGTTTTATTCAAACCAAAAATCGCGATAAAACAGCGACATAGAACGTAAAAATTGACTTAATATTTTATTTTTTTACTAATTAATGTTATTAATCATCGAAATTCTGGTACATGGTTGGTTGACAAAATTATATGTCTGATGCTTTGTGTATTTTTTTCGGCCAAATTTATAAATATTAATAGTAGATATAAGAGTCTGAAATTGACTCTGCGTTGATTTTTTAGAAGAGTACTTGTGGGAGATTAATTACCACAAAGATAAAAAAAAATTGACTGAATTATTAATGACTAAATCTTATTACTCAATTAGCGAATTTTTGACCGATAATAATTTAAATTAATCTGACATTTTTTATTTCATCTTTATTTTTTGTGCTGTTGATTATAATTCATTTTTATTTAATTTTGACATGATAAACTCAATACTTTTTGACTTAGTGACTGTATTACATAAATTTGAATGTGTCTGTTTTTGGAATATTATTATCTAATATTATTATTATCTAATGTTACAATGTTTTGCATGCCCTAGTTAAGGCAGTTAGTATGGATCATCAAATTTGACAAACACCTGTAACCTGTACCTACTTTCTGTGCAAATAAAGATTCTATTCTATTCTATTCTAAAAGTCAACAAATTAGTTTTTGGAAATGTGTTACATGAAGTGTCAACATTAAAGACTGGTCTATTTTTTTACATATATTTAACAATGCCGGAGTATTACGTAATATGGTAAATTAGGCGACTAAAATCTTAGATTTATGCGCGAAAACGTGAAATGGCTCTTAACATTTTAGAAACTGTATAAGGGATGAAAATCTGATTGCTGAAGCATTGTTTCAATGTTAGTGTAGTCAATAATTCTAGATGTTGTACATTGTCACAAGGTTTAGAAAGTTGGATGAAAAACAAAACAGTATCATGGTCAGTGACAGATGTGTTTGCAACATAGGAAAACGCTGGAAATTTTGACTTTAAAATAACATAAACAAAGCAAGTGTTATTGTTACGAGTGGGAAGCGTGTGAGCTGACAGCATACCGTGAAATGTAGGGCATGCAATTCCGGAATTCCGGAATTCCGGATCAATTTGACTAATTTTTCAGTTCCAGAATTGACTGGAATAATTCCGGAATTCCGATATTCATGTCTTCTTTTTTAATATTTTGATTTTATTATATTTTTCTGAACGCACGCAATGGAACGTCTGTGGAATATTCCACAACGATAACGGAGGAGACAGAGGTGTATATTTGACTGAAGCATATACGTATATTTCATCGGTTTTACCCACGAGTGTAGAAAGTGAGAGAGTTTTTTCGTGTGCTGGATACTTTTGTAACCGAATACGAAGCTCTTTATCAGATAAAATGTTAGAAGCGTTATTATTCTTACCTTCTACCAAGAACAACGGTTCTTGTCAAAAAAATAATATTTCTTTCAAATAATTTAATTGATCTCAATTAATCACTATCAATAATTCTCATGTTAGTATATTTTTAATTCTTTATTCTATTTGATTTTATAAAAACAAATATGTATAATATGTACTTAACTCAAAATTATTAAAAGACTGATTTACAATAATTTTAAGCTGGAAGGAGACTATTTCGAGAATATTTTTTTATTTTTGTTACTGTTTGATTACATTATTTGGTTTTATCATTTTATTGATTTTATTATTGTTAGAATATTTTAGAGTAATTAAGGTAAATGGTAACCAAATTTTATTAATTTTTGATTTTGACTGATTTATATTAGGTTATATTTTAATTAGGTAGGATACTATCTCGAGACTTATTTTTATGCTTTTTTGCTGTTTAATTACTTTATTTTGTTTTTATAAATGTTGTTGATTTGAATATAGTGAGTATATCTAATTAGAGTAATAAGGAAAAATCATGACCAAATATGTTTAATTTGTAACTTAAAATGATTAAAAAGACTGATTTACAATAATTTTATAAAGGAAGGAGACTGTTTCGAGACTATTTTTTATGTTTTTATTACTGTTTATTAATGTTATTTTGTTTCATATACCTTGTCGGTTTTATTATAGTGAGAATGCGTAATTTTTGACTCAAAATCATTAAAAGACTGATTTATTATAAGCTTTGTTTCATTAGTAGTAAAAATACAAAAAAAAATGTTTTACATTTTTTTTTTTTTTTGTATTTTGCTGGAACAAACAGACAAAGGAGAGTGGGACTTCTGGGCCAAAAATGTAAGTGATTGAGATATGCTTTTAAAAATTCGTTACATAATTCTATTTCAAAATAGAAAAAATCTAGCCCTAGTTGACCTGAGGAAAATGAGATATCTAAAAAATAAGTTTTAGTCATGAGTAACCTATTTAAGGTTAGGTATACAATCGATAAATAGTTTATTCCAAGGACTAACTCCTTGGAATCAATGATTTCGAAAGGAAGGATGCGCCCAACTGAACATTTCTTATAAATTTTCATAATACAAGCAAAAATAGCGACATCTGTGATAACTCATTCGAATTACGTGACTGCCGCACTGTATAGGTGATCGACGTAACCTTGTTCGCGCGTATAGGTTTTTTATTTCGTATTTTAGCAGTCAGTAGGTACAATTAAATCAATTGCATGCCCATAAAGGTAGGTATAGTTCGGTCGTTGTTCCCGAATAATGCGACTCCAAATCTCTTTACGCGTTGCATCATTTGGAAATCTGTAATTGAAAAAAAATCATCGTCATCGGAAGTTGGTCCATATATCCATACTTTTACTTACTTATATTACAAATACGAAAATAACTGTCTACCGCGTTTTTACAGTTAAATTAAGAACCGTTTTCTATGATAATTATGTGGTACGGACTAAGATTGAGCCTCAAGAAAGCATGTAGCATTATTATTATTTTTTTCGTAATTTACGCGGAAGTAGTCGTGGGCGAAAGCTAGATAGTTTAAATGTCATCTCAGCAAGAAAATAAAACTATATTTCAAAATATATTAAGAATAAAATATTCAATTTCAATTAGATAGGTATCGTTTCTAAGATTCTTATTTCTTTTAAATATATTTTTGTTTTATCCTTATTGAATATGAAACACATTAGATACTAAAATTCAAAATTACAAGTACTAAGTACAACAATGAAGTAAAAATTACGTCCGTACAAGTTTACTTCGTGCACTTCACGCGTGCAGTACCGGCCACACAATGGCTGCCATTGTGGTATTCGGTAGTAAAATATTTATCGCTTTAAAATGTGTTTATTTAATAACTTAATGTTAACAAAATTAATGTAAGGTTACTTACCGATGATACGATATCCCATGTTCCTTTTTAACCTTAGTATCATAATTTTTGCAGCCTTTTACCACACAACTAGGCATTTTTATGACAAGCAATTATTCGTTCACTCCCGCACACGGGCCACTGTCAACTGAGACGCGTTGGCCCTAAACTGTAATTTTAGGGCCAGCGCGCTAGTGCCATTTAATCGCGCGGTTGGCCTGGTCCTTACGCTAGTAATATATATGTCAATGCTTGGAATAAACTGTTTATCGATTGTATGATGTATTTTTTTTAATTTTTGTTGACAAGACTTCTATTTATATTCTACTCCTTTCTACTCTATGTATGATTAGTCGTAGACATGAGCATTTTTGGCTTTGAGTACATATGGATATTAATCCGATATCAGACTTCAAAATAGATTTTCCGTTTTTAGATATTCGGTTTTAGTAACGCGTAGCCTAACAATAAACCATAAAATAAATAAAAAATGGTAATTTAAAAAACTAAAAAACCCGACTGCTTTTCTGAGTATTCATGAAAAAGCCCTAAAACAAGAAAGTAGTTGTAGCAGTCGGGACCCATTACATCATAGATCTACTGACTAGACGGCTGACTTTCAAGAATGGGTCCCGACTGCTACAACGACTTTCTTGTTTTAGGGCTTTTTCATGAATACTCAGAAAAGCAGTCGGGTTTTTTAGTTTTTTAAATTACCATTTTTTATTTTTTACTTTTTTAGTTTTATTTTTTTACGATATCACTTTCACAGTAATTACAAATCTAACGACACCTCGCAAACTAAAATCCATCGAGCCGTTCAGGCCACAGAGCGTGCCAAATATTTGAATTTGGCGCCAAAAATTCGCCATTTTGTTTTTTTTTTATTTTGATATACCCAGTGTCACTCTCACAGTGAATACGAATCTAACGACACCTCTCAAGCTAAAATCCATCGAGCCGTACAGGCTGCAGAGCGTGCCAAACAATTATACATACATACATACATACATACATAAAACATACATACATACATACATACTCTCGAAAAACATAACCCTCCTTCTGGCGCAGTCGGGTAAATATAGCAGTATTCTCGTAAATATTCTTAAGCACTAAAAATAAGATGATATTGTTTGCTTATTTCAATGTGCAATAGATTTTCATAAAAATCTAAATTGTGCGATTCGCACTGTCTTTTTTATCCCACGTTTATATAAAGAGAAAAAGCGAATTTTTAGGCATTGGTCAGTTTGAGTTTGGCTATACACAAAATTCATTTGACCTTTCTCAGCTCCAGCTACATCTACATATCCAGTGCTATTATTCGTCGATTCTGATTAGTTTGGTTGTTTATATCGTTTAGCTTGGCTAGGCCGGTTTTATAAATCTGATTTTCTAGACCGAGAAAACGATAAAAATGTGTTTGAAATTGACTTTTAAATTCGTTTTTATATATCGAACACATGCCTAGTCACTCGTCTCGTATATTTTCGGTTCCTTGCGGTATAATGACTAGTAGTTGCAACCTCTTCCGTCACGGCATAGGACGGAAGAGGTTGCGGCTAAACGGCATAGAGTTATTATGTCGATGAGATATACTGACATAATATAGAAACGTCACTAATAAAAAGCTATTTTAAAATTCCTAAATATAATTGTTGTTATTGAACTGCATCTAGAGTGTAGAGTATTTTCTACACACCATCTAAGCACTCCAGATTAATTGCTGAAATACACTAGGTCGACGACCTATGTATGTTGAAATGATATTGTCAGTGATTTCTCTTAATGGCGCCACAACCTGTAAGTATAATCACCCCACATTTTATTATTAACCAGCATCTACTACGATGCATCGTTTTCTTTCTCCACGATATTAACAAATAAAAATACATTTTTATAATTTTATTCAATTGTTGATTATGCCTCGAAACGGAAGTTCTTGGTTTGCATGGTGTTTATGAAAAAAAAAATTATATGTAAACTGTTTTATTATAAATTAAATATGACCCTTTACTTTACCATTGCCATTTGGGAACGCGATAATCATGGCGGTAAGTCCCTTCTTTGAGGAATGGCTGGAGAGGCGTCACGACGTCAAACCTTCCACGTGCCATAGGTCCTCCCCAGATATGGTATATTCGAGAGGTACCTGTACCGGATTCAGATGGAAGAAACGCCCGGGTTATCATTGTGCGGACCACCCGAAAAACAGGACAGAGGGGACAAGCAGTGGTCGCCTCCTTCTGCGCAGCAGTAATACTAGCGAAGGAGACTGCGGCAGCCTGAGGAAATGGAGACTCTCACACTCCAGCCACTGAGACCCTGACCCCGACTACCAGCCTGCAGGATGATGAGTAATGGGTAATTCGCTTTCCGGCCGTCTACTAACCGTCCAGACCGAGTCCGAGACGCCGACGACCGTAGTATTTCACACGCGCGCCTCATAGAGATGTTAGCAAAACCGTAGAAGCCCAATGAGCCAGATGTCCACTGGGGTAGCGGATAGTTTCTGAAAACGGTTCCAGAAATAAGTGTAATTGAAGGACAGAGACGTGGTTTTAGAAAGTAAGTCTGACTCGCCTCTTTACTCTACTCTAGAGCTTTTTTTTGTGGTAGGTAAAATCATTCAAAGACATCTCCCGCCCTTGGGCGGAGCAGGAGATAGTGTCAGACTCTTACTGACTAAAAACCTACCCCGTTCCTTCATTGCCTTAGTTTTGGGGCCCTGGTATGCATTTTCGTACTTCCCCAAGGCTCTGCTGGGCCCTACAGTTTGCTGACAACTCCTTGAGGCGCGCGAGATCAGTACGCGCCGTCAACGACTTGTCCTCGGTTCAGACTGTTACCGGACGGACAGACAGCGAGCTACCCATTGCTCGCCGTCCTCAAGCCTGCGCTAACTGTGGCCGGAAATTGGGTTCAGAATCCCGGCGGTGGCGGCAGTGTGTGCGCCGTTACCTGATGCGGTCGGCCTCCTCCTCTACCCTAGAGCTGGAGAAGTCTTTTGATAATTTTCAACCTCAATAAAAATACAACCTTACCCTAAATATATGAATGATGGGTTGTTTAATATTTTTTCATTCTGCAAAACTCTCAATAATAAATAAATACTGTCAATCAAAACTTAATATCTTACATAACCTCACTTTTACTAAATCTCTGATAACTCTTCTCTCTGACTGATAAATTCCGCAGAATTTTCAGCAAATGGTTGAAAATATATTAGCTACTAACTGACATCGCTTTCATTTCTTTACTACCCAGGCCCAACATTGTATGAAAGCGTATCTGTCTCCTTTGAGACAATTATAAATAAAAATAAAAATAAAACCAATTCCGGAACCAATTCCGGAATTAGCTCTCCAGTATCGGATCCAGTTCCGGAACTGATAACCCTCCGATATTGCATGCCCTAGTGAAATGCTAACATAGTGAGATACTCAGTGGAGCGAGGGTCGCTACTATTATTTGACATGTCAATATTGATGTCCCCTGTAATAATAATATTATTGTAGGAAGACACAGATTGAAGCAGTCCACCTAGCGACTCAATGAGTTGGGAGACATTTCGATATGAAGGGGGACGATATAGCTATGACTACTGTGTTTTTATTCAGTTTTGCCACAAGACAGTTTGCGTCTTGTATTTTATGTTCCGTGACGGAAAACAGGAGGTGGTTCCTGAAGTAGATTACCACTCCCTCGTTTTGTGTGTTATGTACGGTAGTGGCAGCGGAGGTATAGCGTAGGCAGAGAAGAAGAGTTCGGTGAGAACAACCAGCATTCGGTGAGAACTATTATATCCCAGGGTGCTCCACTTCTTTCAAGTAGGGTAGTAAAGTCTGTGAAGTTCTTATATTTTGACATAGTAGCCCTAATGCATTCCTATGTGATCGAGCAATTTCGTTGCAGTCTTCTATGTTACAGGTTGTTGAGTCGGCTATTGAGACGCTGTCTAGTTCATTTTGAATGTGATTTAAATTATCGAATGATTAAGGTAACATAGTAATAATTGAATTTTACGTGGTTCTCAAAAAGGATGGAGGGTAGAGCTCTTCGAGACTTTGGTACACAGAGTGAATGTATGAGAAAACTGGGACTGGGACGTATATATAAATGACGCGTGCGTAAGTATGAAGGCACTTTGTGCATAATGAAATGAAATGGAATAAAATAAAGTAAACAAAAAAACAAAATTTGTAAAATGATTGATTAGTAAGGTGAAAATCTCCCTACTCCATCATCAGATCAGTTCGATGGTACGTTATAGCCAAAGTGCATCATATGACAATTCTAATAAGGTAAAACACGGCTAGGATATTCATAAATAGATTAATTATAGAGTTGCGGTGCCTACCTTCCAGCCTCACTATCATCATCAGATCAGTGCGATGGTGTTATTTTTTTTAACATAAATATTCAAAACCATTTATATCTTTGTATTGTTATAGTTGCTGATCTATCTTTCATGTGAGAGTCAAGTTTCGGTGGCCATTTCTGGTCTTCTTCATCAGTTCCATTTCATCAAATTATACTTTTTGTGTGTAGCATACCAATCATCGGACATCTAATTCCTGCCGGAGCTGGTTTTTTTTTGGCATTCACATTTGACTCAATCAATACTAGAAAAAATAAAATAATAAGTACCTTGAAGTATCAAGAAATGGTATGTTAAAGTATAAAATAAGTTGCGGAAATCCGACGGATGTGTGACGCACAGGACCGTTCATTGTAGCGACACTTGGGGAAGGCCAAACAGTGGACGTCTTTCGGCTGTAATGATGATTAAAGTATAAAATTGAGCGAACAATTAATTCTATGTGTGCCTGACATGTGCGCACGCTCAGGCAATGTTGATGTGGTGCGACTAGGATACCTAAAATTGACCAAATGAAAAATGTGAAAGCGTCCTTAAAAATTAAAAGAACAAATACCGATAGAAGAGCTCAAAGGTACTAATTTCAAAATGTTTAAATCTATGAATGTTAGGAACGCGTGTGGCCATGAGTACCACTGTGTCGGCGTCAGTATCACAGACGAGCTTGTGTTGTGGTCGCCGCCGGCGTCGCCGCGCCAGGGACAACCGGCCTGTGTTTGCAACCGGACTAGCCGGTTTGCGATTAACTAATACTATTTACTTCAAGCTATACTTTAAACTTCGTTGATGTAGGTCCTTTTATAATGGGGGTCTTGAGATTTTATTTCATACAGTCTGCAAGTTGAACGATACCAGAGGGGACCCCTACAGCTCATCAAATCTAAGAAGTACATTACTGATTGACAGTTAACCATAGGTTCTACCAGATCGATCAATAGGGATGGGGTCAAATAATATAATATCATTGGGTCAAATGAATCGATTAAGTAGTTACTATAATTTCTGATTCTTAAGAAATATCGATTTAATTTCTTAGTATTTAAAAGGCCGATGTGGATACATCTTTGATGTCACTAGTAAATCATTAGAATAATTATAGCAATGTGTGTACGATCAGAATTTTATAAGAGAGAGATAATTTTTGCGAGCTTTTCATTTCCATCCTAAATTCCTACCTAACCGGCGTTGTAAACTATTGCCGCCTTATTCCAAAACGCGATCTAAAATAGTTCCAGGACTATTACTAATTTTAATTGGCATTAAGCTTAATAATAGTCCCGGAAATACATTTAGATCGCTTTTGATTGGTATTAAATTTAGTAATAATCCCGAAAACTATATTTAGATAGCGTTTAATCGGGATTAAACCTAGTAATAGTCCCTATTTTAAATCGCGTTTTGGAATAAGGCGGTTGTAATTTAAACAGAGGTGACATATTTTAATTCAACTAAAATCATTCACTTTCGAGAAATAGGTATTATGTTGAAAACCTGGAGTTGAACACAAACGCTTTTACCTCCAACGATTTATCTAAACTGACAATAATAAAATATCTCCAGAGTCCTTGAGAGCGTTGTCAGAGTTGTTGAGAAGCAATGTCTCGTACAAAATAGCCTACGAAGTCCTTACCGATCTGGTTTCACACCTGGCCATAGCACACTAACCCGTGGCAAAATATCCAACGACATATTAAGATGGACCATGGAAAATAAATGTCTACACGTATTGATTTTATTGGACTGAGGGAGAGAAGTCACGAAGCGGTTTCGACCCGCGGCCGCCGCGGTTGCGGGCCCGCGGCTTTTGTACAATGTAGTTATACACCGTCGTTTTAATCCCGCGGAGGGTCGATTCGGTACATGAAACCCTATCGATTTGTAAAGATAAAAAATTAAAAACATAGCACTATTCTTTTAAATCGAATTAATTTACGCATGAAGGAAATTGATTTCTTTAAGTAAACGTCAGCTGATCGAGGTCAATGAACTGTAGGTAGTTAGTACGCAACGACCGACAACTCACTACAAGGTCATTGACTATTTCGTACATGCGTACCTATATTAATCGAAGTTTTAGAAAAAAGTACTCTATTTTGTAATTTTATGTTTATAAATCGATCCTCCACGGGATTAAAGCAACTATTTAACGGTATATATGTGAAAAATTAAAGCACATTTCATGTCGCGTTTTACAGCCAACCAAAAAAGACGTCGGTCAATAGTTGTCGGTCAAATACTATTCAACCAAAATGTTTGGGAAAAGTGATCGGTTCACACCCGGTTACCTGATCACATGAAGATGTAATCACAGCGTTAGCGGGTGGTAGCTTAGGAACTGGCCAGGTTAGGAATTTATTTAGAAAATAAACTATTATTACCAATATCCACCGTATACAATGAAAGGATACCGGTAACACCTAAACCTAGTTGTTTGCGGTCTGTTTTTTTATTTTATTTTGTGAATGTCACTAACACTATTTATTTATTTCTGTCTTTATTGCACACCTTAACTTATTATAGGACAAACATTTATAAAAAGAAATAAGTGTACAACAGGCGCTCTTATTGCACAGGGCAATTTCTACCAGACAACCTTTGGATGAACTGGAAGAAAGGAAAAGATTTGGGGTTGTCAGTGTACAATAATATAATTATTGAAACAAAATGAGTACTTATAAATGATCAATGAGCGCTGGTATAACGCCAGTGCTGACAAACAACGGAGGTTATCGCGTCGCCGACCCCGCGCGTGCGCACTGTCTCCTCGCACAGCCACCGCTTGAGGTTCACTGTGCGCTACGTGGAAAACTTCTCTCCGATAAGATATGGACCTCCTTTCAATTCATACCAAGGGCATTCACTATCGTAATGCAGAATTCCCCTCCTAGACAGCAGTAGGTGGCGGAGTGCTTACATTATGTGAGTGAGTGCTGGGCGTGCGGGGCGGGGCGGTGAACCGTGTCTGCGCTGTTAACCTCTATCTGCTCTCTCTCCCCGGGAACCACGCGCCTGCAACGACTATTCCCGGAAAGCGTTGGTAGCTACACATTCATTGGAGACCAGATAATTTAGAAAGCGATCGAGTGCACGGCAAACCACATAGGAGTTCCATGGGTACTATATCACCACCATGTGGTAGACTGGTAGAAAATGTCCAAGTCTTGTCTTATCAATTCACTGTACAAAGACGGACTCAATTTTTATTTTGATATTTCTGTAAACTTTGAATATTTTGTAAACTTTATAAAGTACGCCTTATGGGTGAAACATGTACGGACAAAGATTAATTTGGTAACATCCTGCATGCTAATGTTGTATGTATAGCCATGTTTTGACAAATAAAATGATCTTTATCTTTGTGCAGTAAATAATAAAAAAACGGTAATTTAAAAAACTAAAAAACACGAGTGCTTTTCTGAGTATTCATGAAAAGGCCCTAAAACAAGAAAGTCGTAGTACCCAATTGCACTTAACTATATTATATTTTAAATACAAGATAAATTGTAGCAGTCGGGAACCATTCTAGAAAGTCAGCCGTCTAGTCAGTAGATTGGAGTAATCTGCAATTTAATATAGGTATGTGCTCTCAATTCACTAAGCTTCCTTTTCTAGAATGGGTCCCGACTTCTACAATTTATCTTGTATTTAAAATATAATATAGTTAAGCGCAATCGGGTACAACGACTTTCTTGTTTTAGTGCCTTTTCATGAATACTCAGAAAAGCACTCGGGTTTTTTAGTTTTTTAAATTACCATTTTATTTTTAGTTTTATTTTATTACGATATTACTTTCACAGTAATTACGAATCTAACGACACCTCGCAAACTAAAATCCATCAAGTAGTTCAGGCCGCAGAGCGTGCCAAACATTTGAATTTGGCGCCAAAAATCCGTCATTTGGTTTTTTATTTTATTTTAATATACCCAGTGTCACTCTCACAGTAAATACGAATCTAACAACACCTCTTAAGCTAAAATCCATCGAGCCGTTCAGGCTGCTGAGCGTGCCAAACAATTATACATACATACGTATGTATGTAAAATTTAAAGAGTATGTATATACTCTTTCCATTTTCAATTTCAATATCTTTATTGTGGATCATAGGTTTGTACATAATACAGGTCTTAAACAATTAAATTGATCAGCTACGTCCCGCCCTTAGGGCATACAATAGTCACACAGGAATACAGGTACATTATTATTACAAATTATATTAATACTTTACTTAAACCAAGAAAAACTAAACGAAATGTATTAAGGTTGGTAGATACACATCTAACACATCAGTGGGCCACCGAAACACATCATCATGACTGAGGGGGACTATACTGCAGCAGTGATTTGTCCAATAGGAAGTCTTTTATAGAGTAGTAGCACTTGTCTACTAACAGATCATGGAGACTCTCTTTAAATTTTTTCATTTCCGTAATCATTCTGATAGGCCCTGGAATATCATTAAAGATGCATGTAGCCATACAAAAGATACTTTCATGCATAAGATGAGTTTTACTAGCTACTGTGCGCAATTGGTCCTTACGCCGTATACGCGTGTAGTAATTATACATGTCAATGTTATTCCTTACAAACACTGCAGTCTCAAATATGTAGACACACGGTAGTGTAAGTACGTTAATCTTTTAAAAAAATGGCTTACAAGAGTCAGTTTCATATAAATTAAATATGGCCCTGATGCAACGTTTTTGGGCAATGAAAGCGCACTCTTTGTCTGTACTATTGCCCCAGAATATTACGGGTTTACTCTCGAAAAACATAACCCTCCTTTTGGCGCAGTTGGGTAAAAAGTAAAATAATTTTAATTTCGAAAGTCGGTGTTTCTATAACAGTTTAGTCTCTTCGTTATTAAACACAGACTTCCGAAATTAAAATTATTTTGCACTTTTTGTTTTTTTTTTGACATTGAAGTCGGTTGTATTTTTATTGTAAAAAATTTTTTATTTCACACTTTTTAGTTGTAGCCTCAGCCAAACTTAAATAGATACCTTCCGCCATTCGGTTCCATCATCAAATCATCATGACAATTCTAATAATACCAAACACGGCTAGGATAAACGGATTTATTACAGAATTCTTACCAACCTTCCGGCTTCATCATCAGATCAGTTCTATGTATCCCCTTCTTCCTTCAGTCAGTCACCGACTACATGCTATAAACAAAGCAATTTTACTTGTTACGATTGTTCTACTATAATTTTTTGAAGAGTTCCGTTCTATATATTCTTCTAAGTTCATCATCAGATCAAAACAATATTTCTTTGGGACCAATTTGGAAGTATAATCTTTCAATAAAAACAAAAATTTTCAAAACCGGTCCACAATTGACCGAGATATCGGCAAACAAACATATACGAAATACAGTTCTGCTATGATTTATTGAAGAGTTTCTTCCTATAACTTCGAAGTTCATCATCAGATCAAAAAGAATTTTTATGGGACCAATTCGGAAGTAAAATCTTTCAATCAAAACAAAAATTTTAGTAATGTCCACAATTGACCGAGAAATCGGTGAACACTTTTTTTTATTTTATTATTATTGATAGGTTCAAGCTTGACCGCTATCTCACCTGATGGAAAGCGACGATACGGTCGACGATGGATCGCGCTTACCTAGAAGAAACCTAATTACTCTTGACTTAAAGATTCCCGGGTTGCAGCCATCAGGAAACACAGACTCCGGCAGGGAATTCCACTCCAATTCTTCTTCTTTTCGAAGTCGGTAAAAAAATAATTCAGTAGATTCGTATAGGCAAAATAACACAAAACTATTCACATGTTTTCGACTTCGACTTTCGACGAACTGACTGTACTTCAAAATGTGATATTATTTATCTGGACGTAAAGGTAATAGATGGAATGGTTCCCTTAAGTCGCGTCCTTTTATGTCGAGTTTTGATCCTATTATTCTCGCAAAATGTTATTTTTTACGCTTTCTGTAACCGTTATGTCGAGTTTGGTTAGCAGGTAATAAAAAAAAAAAAGGTACCTAGGTACAGAGTGTATATAAGTAAAAAGCCAGTACCTGTCATTAAAATAGTGTTAACTAGCTGGTGCCCGCGACTTCATCTTTTGAATTTTTTTCATTTACAAAATGATTTATTTGTCATCACACCGAAACAACATTTTACAGAATTTTGGTCACAAATATACACCCTTAAATTTTGGTCGTTTTAATCCGCTAGAGGGTCGATTCGATACATGAAACACTATCCATTTGTAAAGATAAAATTAAAAAATAAAGTACTTTTTTTCTAAAAGTCGAGGTAATATATGCATTTACGAAATTATTATTTTTAAGTAAACGAGTCAATGACCTTGTAGGTAGTTGTCGGTCGTTGCGTACTATCTACCTACAGTTCATTGGCCCTGCTCAGCGGACGTTGACTTAAAGAAATTAATTTCGTACATGCGGAAATTAATTAGAGTTTAAAAAACGTACTTTATTTTTTAATTTTCTCTTTACAAATTAATAGTGTTTCACGTACCTAATCGACCCTCCTCAGTATTAAAACGACCAAAATTTAACGGTATATAGACGGTTATAGTACCCGGTAAATAACTTGAACCATTTGCTATGGTTGCGTACAACCCCCCACTTAAATGGGTCCGGAAAATCGGTTACTGCGTATTCAAGGTCGACCGCCATGATGGTTCAGCTTGTGTGACGAGGATTATAACCGATTTCGGGTCTCAGTCGAGGAGGGGAGCTGCGCGTAGCAGTGGTGGATGGTTCAACTTATTTGCCGCGTACTATACCTAGTTGGTAGCATTTTCAATAATAAATTAAAATAGTGTCATAAAAGTCAATATGTCGTGCTTAGGGCTTTCAATACCGGTATTCCGGGATCCCGTAATACCATGATCCCGGATATATTTTGGTCTTTTTTTAATCACGGTATTGACGAGCCACTACCGTGATTACGTTATTACAAACATTAGTATATTTTATTGTGGTAATAAGTAGTAGGAAATTGTATTATGTTTAAGTGTAATTTACGACGTGATGTTACTCTCACACTTATTTTTGCAAGCGCAAGTACCAACTCTCATGTTTGGCTCTCCTTTTCACGCTAAGAACGCCACAGTCGCGGCGCTAAGTCTCCTCTTTGGAAAGTGACGAGATGTACCATGGCGGCCTCTCTTTTCACATTACACAGACCTTCATCGGGTATGGCGAGTTCGGGAGGTTGTTGTTTAGGATTCAGGCGAAAGAAACGCCCAAGTGTCAGGTATCGCCAGCCAGGAACATACGGTGTAGGTGTGTACCGTTTGGGTGTAGCACCACCGTATCTTCGTGAAGGCGATCGGCAGTGGCGATCTATCACGCCGGGCCCTGAGCCAGGCCATGGTCTGGAGCGAGAGGGAATGGGATATGGTCGCCTCCTTCAGCAATAATGCTAGCGAAGGAGATGGCCGCACGCGTAAGAGAACGGACATCTTCATTCCCCAGCCGTTGCGACATGAAAAGCTGGGCGTCGGGAGTAATAAGGCAATTTCCAACTACCGAAGATGGCCTTGCAAACGACGAGAGCACCGTTCTCCCGTGCTGTAAGGACCTAGTATTTATAAAGAAGTAATTACTTGTTACTAAGTAAAATCTTATTAAGTCATTATTTGACGTTTGAAATCTTCATTCAAATTTTAAATTTTTCTTTACTATATAATAGAAATGATTACTTAAGTAGTTACTTTTACTCAAATATTTAGTTTTACTTGTTTATAAATACGGGTGTTAGTCTTTGAGGGCGTATTGGGTTCCTCGCATGCCTCGAGATGTCAGCAAAACCGTAGGGGCTCAGAGAATTTACAAATAGGAAACCTGCAGTCCTAGAATGAAACGGAAGCATAGATGGGTTTTAGCCCGTAAATGTTTGACACGCTCTCTTGCTCCACCCTAGAGCGAGAGATGTTCAAGCCGAAAAAGACCTGTTGCACCTCTTAAGCCGATTCCCGAAATTAAGCCGTATTAAAAGCAAAATAACGTTTAAGTCTGGAAGTCAGTGTTTCTAAATAATAATAATAATAATATATAATGAGAGGCGTGCAATAATTGTTGACATATCCGTTCCGCATGACGAGAACCTCGTGAAAGCCGAGAAAGATAAACAAATCAAGTATATTGACTTGGCTCGCGAGGTTGTCGACATGTGGGAAGTGGATTCGGCGATCATTGTACCGATAGTCGTGTCGGGTAATGGCTTAATAGCCAAGAGCCTCGACCAACACCTTAGGAGGCTCTCGTTAGGCGACTGGATCAAGGGCTTGATTCAGAAAGCGGTACTCCTGGACACGGCTCGTATCGTTAGGAGGTTCCTTTCTCTGGAGCCTTGACCGCCGGTAACTTGGACCCTGTTCCCGATACCGGTGGGACACTATTTTTTATATTTTTAAATGTTTTTTTTTTTATATGTTAGTTTTAAAGAAATATTTAAAAATATAATTTATATGTACATGAATGAATAAAGAGAATAATAATAAATCACACATTCCGGAGCAACGAAAGGTGGGTGTATAGGGCTTGGGAGCGACCGGACCAAGGTGTGACTGACGCACGCCTCCCAGATGATGACGCCATGAGTTCATTCTGGCGCAGCATCTGGTCGGTGCCTGTCAGTCACACCGAGGGTGATTGGATTCGGGAGGTGGAGCGCGCGTGCAATCCAATACCACAAATGGGGGCAATTTACATCAGCCCCCAAGATGTAGCTCGTGCAGTCCGTCCGTTGTCTAACTGGAAATCTCCAGGGCCGGACGGACTGCACAATTTCTGGATAAAGTGGTTCACAAGATCGCACGCTCGTTTGGCATCTCAATTCCAATCTGCCCTAGAGTCAGGGTCGCTGCCCGAGTTTTTTACGACAGGAATAACCCACCTGCTCCATAAATCAGGCAGTACTGCGGAACCTAAAAATTATAGACCGATCACGTGTTTGCCGAAGGTCTATAAAGTTCTTACATCCATACTGAGAAGCAAAATTAACAACCATATTGACAAAAATTTGATAATGTCGCCTTCTCAGAATGGATGTAGGAATGGGTCCCGCGGTACTAAGGAGCTGCTCCTCATTGATATGACCATTAGCCAACAGGTTCGACGTTCCCGAAAGGATCTGTCGACATGTTGGATAGATTATAAGAAGGCCTATGACTCTGTTCCTCATACATGGCTCATGAGGGTGCTAGAGTTGTATAAAATTGATACAACACTACGCACCTTCCTGATGTCGTGTATGAGGAAATGGAGTACGGTCCTTCGCTATCCAGGATGTCGACATATCCAGAGAAATAGCGAACCTGTAAGGATAGAGCGAGGTATATTCCAGGGTGATAGTTTGAGTCCGCTTTGGTTTTGCCTAGCCTTGAATCCTCTAAGCACACTGCTGGAGAATTCAGGTCTAGGCTATCGGTTGAAGAGAGGTGGTCAGGTTATATCTCACCTTCTTTACATGGATGACTTGAAGCTTTTTGCCCCCAACAACCTGCAACTGATGGAGCTACTGAAGGTAACTGAAACCTTCAGTAGTGCCATCAGGATGGAGTTTGGTGTGGACAAATGTGCGGTCATGCATGTAAAGCGAGGGGAGGTTGTGGAATCTGTGGGCACTCAACTCACGGATTCCATAAACCTGAGATCTCTCTCTTCAACCGAAACCTATAAGTATTTGGGTATGTCGGAAGCTCTAGGCATCAATATCACTGACATGAAGCAATCGTTGAAGGAGCGTTTCTTTGGACGCCTGAAGAAGGTTTTCAATAGCCTTCTTTCAGGCGGAAACAAGGTGCGCGCCTTCAATGGTTGGGTCATGCCGGTATTGATGTACTCTTTCGGCGTACTCAAATGGACTCAAACGGAACTTGACGCCCTGGATAGGCGGGTCCGAACACTGCTGACTGCATACCGAATGCATCACCCACGATCGTCGGTGATGAGACTGTATATCCCGCGGAAGTGTGGCGGTCGAGGTTTTTTAAATGCTAAGACCCTACACAACCGCGAGGTATGCAGTCTCAGGGAATATTTCCTAGCTGCCGACGTGGGTATGCATCGAGATGTAGTGGCAGTGGACAAGGGACTCACACCGCTCTCCTTGGCTAACGAGAACTGGCGCAAACCGGTAGTACTTGACACTGACGATCGTAGGGAAGTATGGCAGAGCAAGGAACTTCACGGACGCTTTTTCCGGGCCCTTCACAGGCCCGATGTAGACCAATTGGCGTCCGTAGCTTGGCTGCGTTTCGGTGACCTCTTTGGGGAAACCGAAGGTTTTATCTGTGCAATTATGGACGAAGTTATCATGACGAATAACTACCGGAGATTTATTGTGAAGGACGGCACGGTTGACATCTGTCGGGCATGTCACCGTCCGGGAGAATCAATTCGTCACATTATCTCCGGTTGTTCTCGTCTGGCTAAACGACCTCGTAGCCAAGATTATCCATCAGCAACTTGCTTTGAAATACTCTCTTGTGGGATCGGAAGTGCCGTACTACAGGTATGAGCCCGACCCAGTCCTTGATAATGGTCATATCACGTTGTACTGGTATCGGTCCATCATCACTGACAGGACTATTGTAGCCAATAAGCCTGATATAGTGGTGGTGGACCGAAACGAGAGGCGTGCAATGATTGTTGACATATCCGTTCCGCATGACGAGAACCTCGTGAAAGCCGAGAAAGATAAACAAATCAAGTATATTGACTTGGCTCGCGAGGTTGTCGACATGTGGGAAGTGGATTCGGCGATCATTGTACCGATAGTCGTGTCGGGTAATGGCTTAATAGCCAAGAGCCTCGACCAACACCTTAGGAGGCTCTCGTTAGGCGGCTGGATCAAGGGCTTGATTCAGAAAGCGGTAATCCTGGACACGGCTCGTATTGTTAGGAGGTTCCTTTCTCTGGAGCCCTGACCGCCGGTAGCTTGGACCCTGTTCCCGATACCGGTGGGACACTATATTTTATATTTTTAAAAGTTTTTTTTTTTTTTTATATATTATATGTTAAAAATATTTAAAAATGTAAAAAATATGTAAAACAAGAAATAAAGGAAATAATAATAATAATTCATTTATTTCTTAGTATATGGTCCATACAAGATCTTAATATTAAAAATGTTTCACATACACTACCGTTGCCGGTGTAGAAATATTAAAAGAATTTGATATACAATGTCAAGACTACTTAATTTTGATTATTACATATGAATGGAATGTCAGTATCTAATAATGAATGTCAACTAAAACTACTTGAAACCAAACTACACAAAAAAAAAATGTTATGCCAAAAAATATTATAATAATGTCAAATACTTAAAACAAAACAAAAAAAAAAAAATGTTATGTCAAAAATTATAATAATGTCAAATAATAAAAAATAAAAAAAAAACAGTATGTACGCCCATGTCAGAATTTATAATTCAAAAATTCATTTACTGAGTAAAAACAGTTGTCTAGAAGCCAGGCAAATAACGTTTTCCTAAATTTATAAGTGGGCAACACTCTGATGCGTGAGGGTAACTTATTAAATATTTTGATTGCCATGCAATTGGAATTCCTGCTGTACAAATGTAGTCTCTGATTAGGCGCAAGTAATTTATTTGGGCTTCTGTTTTTTACTCTTTTTGAAATGTGTTCATACAATGGGAACATGTGCGAATATCTTTTTATAAACATACAAATTTCAAAAATGTACAGGCAAGGAAGTGGAAGAATTTTCAGTGATTTAAATAATGGTGTACAGTGGTCTAAATATTCTGCTCCATACACCGCTCTGACACATTTTTTTTTGCGCTATGAACGCTCTGTTCACATCTACTGAATTTCCCCATATCACGAGGCCGTAACGCAGCACTGATGAAACATAGCCATGATAAGCATTGAGGGATGTTTCTTTACCAGCTATTCGTCTCAGTTTACGAAGAGCAAAAACAAATTTGTCGAGTCGAGTGCAAACTTTTTTTACATGCTCTTTCCAATTTAATTTTTCGTCAATGACTATTCCCAAGAATAAGGTTGAAGGTACCGGTTTCAAAATTGAATTGTTGTAATATATGTCAGGTGGTGTTGCCAAAGAATTGTATGTTTGAAATTGTACTAACTTTGTTTTGTCAATGTTCACACGTAAATTATTAGATTCCAGCCATTTCATTGCTTTTTGTATTTCATTATTAGTGGCGGTTTCTAGGTCATGTCTATTTGAAGATTTAATTGTGAGAGTAGTGTCATCAGCAAATAGTGTACAATCGTGTTCCAGACTCTCGCAAAGGTCGTTTATATATATTATAAATAATGGAGGCCCTAACACGCTTCCCTGAGGCACACCACAACTATTTATTTTTAAATCAGAACTGAATGTTTTTTTGGTTTTATTGTCAATTTTTGTTACTACTGTTCTTTGCTGACGATTCGATAAGTAACTTTTTAGCCAGTCATGCGCCTTGCCTCTAATGCCGTATTTCTCTATTTTGCAAAGTAGGCGATCATGTGGGACAAAATCAAAAGCTTTGCTCATATCTAGAAACACTGATAATACAGACTTTTTGTTATTGAGGGCTTCAGATACCAATTTGACTAAAGTAAAACAAGCAAGTGAAGTTGAGCTGTTCTTTCTAAAACCGAACTGATTTTCAGTAAGTATGTTGTTTTTATTTAAAAAAGTTATTAATTTCCCGTACATTGCCTTTTCCAAAATCTTTGATAGGATAGGGATCAATGTAATGGGTCTATAGTTGGACATATCCGTACGGTTACCTTTTTTGTATAGCGGTTTGACTATAGACTGTTTCAATCTAGTAGGAAATGTTCCCGTTTCAAATGACAGATTAATAATGTAACTTAAAGGTGCTGCTATAATTTTACTGCTTAGTTTTATAATTTTTGTGGTAATTTCATCATATCCAGTAGCATTAGTGTCATTTAAAGTATTGATAATTTTTACAATGTCTTGTTCATTTACTGGAGTCAAAAATATACTGTTAGTGTTAGTGGTAATGTCAATGTTACTTAAGTTATTACTATTGCTAAGGTTAGAGTTATTGGTCATTTCTATAAAATAGTTATTAAATTGATTACATATGTCATTAGGATCATTAATTATTTTTTCATCTATTATTAATTCTTTAATGTCACTTTTATAATTGTCATCATTATTCATATTGTTTTTTATAATAGCCCATGTCGCTTTGCATTTATTTTTAGAGTTATATAAATGTTTTTTGTTATTTATTAATTGTGAATGTGATATACATGTTTTTAAAATTCTAGAATATGTCTGGTACCTTTTTTTATGAAACTTTTTGCTTAGAGCATCATGTTGGTAATTATAATATAAAGTTCTCTTTTTTATACTCGAAATTCTTATACCTTTACTGATCCATTTATTTTTTATTGGTTTGTAATATTTTTTTATCGTTATTTCGGGAAAACATAGTTTGTAAAAGAGAATATATAGGTCATGAAATATATTAAATGCATTGTTGCAATCTGCTTCTTCATATATTTCATTAAAACTCAAAGCCGAAATACAATCGAGAATTTTTTTTATATTGTTTTTATTATAATCCCTTTTGACTTCATACAAAAAGTTGGGAATTTTAGGCTTGCTATTAGCTATTGGAAGAAAGAACGTCAATGACTGCCCAGTATCATGATCTGAGAGGGCTAGGTTATGTATACTGCTTTTTATATCAACTGTTAAGATATTACTGGCTATTTGGTCTATGCAGCTATTTTTCCTAGTGGGCATTTTAATATGTGTCAATAAGTTAAAATTGTTTAAAATCGATGTTAATTCTTTTGTTTGTGCAGTGTCTTTTAGCATATCAATATTCCAGTCTCCACATATTATGACACGGTTTTTATTTTTGTGAGTCAATTGGTGTAACAAAACTTCCATTTTCTTCAAAAATATACCAACATCGGAATCCGGTATTCTATAAACACATACTAGAACTAAGTTATGACTCGGAACTTCTATGCCGCAACATTCGAAAGAAAAATCGCTAGACATTTCATTTGTTATTTGTAAAGGGCTGCAAACTAAATCTTCTTTCACCAATATGCACGTACCTCCTCGTTTTTTATTGGATCTTGAATAATTCGCAGCTAACTTATAGTTTGTAAGTCTAAGATTACATTCATGGCCAGCCTGTATAAAAGTTTCACTAAGACATATGAAGTCTATAACACCCATCTCCTTTGTCAATTCGGATATTGTTACTTCAAAGAGATCTAACTTGTTGAGTATTCCAGCTATATTTTGATGCAACAACGTTAATTGCTGTTTATGATTACTGGCATTATGGTTAAAGGTTGGGACGAAAAAACTTATTTTGTACATGCGCTTTACTCGTGACTGATATTGATGAATTGTGGTCAAGGTCATAATCCAGTGGATAATTTTTGATGTCAACAAATATACGACTGAAAATACTTCCAAATATACATTTTATACCTAATTTATTTAGTTTACCTGTTTTGTAAGAGAACATTTCAAAGGAGAGGTCACGATTCGTATCAAAAAAATAAGCATAATTATAATTTTGAATGTCCATGTAAAGAAGATTATTAAATATTTCTACTCGATAATTATGAATAAGGGCTCCCCTTATGTATACTGGAGAGCATATAATCACATTTGTATGAGTTATTTGTTCCAAAGACTCTCTAATTAATCTAACAAGTTCGATTGAGTCTTCACTATCTTTGAAGTCCTTTTCGCCAATCATTATTATACAATAGTCGTCCAAGTTAAAGTATTGAACCTTGTTCGTGATATTTGCAAGTATTTCTTTTATCTTGCTATTAGGTGATACATAATGGCAATACTCAAACTGTTCGTCGAAAGTCTCTTCTATAATTTTTATCGGCCGATAATAGTTGCAATTACTAAGGACGCATAGTTTCCTTTTTCTTAGCTTTTTATTTATTAAGTAATTTCGCCGCTGGTTTTCACTTTGTATGATTTTTGCATCATTTATAATTGAAGTTGAATCGCTCTGCTTCAAGGTGTAGTTAAGATCCAGCGGTGAGCCGCTCGTACTGCCTGCAGCGCCATCGGTTATTATTTCCTGACACTGTTTCGTTTCCAGATCCATAAGACTGTTATCTAGGTTCTTTTTGATAATATTTAATTGTTTTGTCATACATTTATTTTTCTTTAAAGTTGAGTGTTTTTTTGTACTGCTAGGTTGGCTGCTACATAGGTTTTTTAGTTTAACAATTATATTTTGTTGTTCGCTTGTTTGTTTCTTCAACGTGGCGTTTTCCATGACTAAATTCTCGATTTCATTATGAGCAGTATTTAACTGCATTCTCAACAGTTCAATATCTCCAATTAGTCTTTCACACTCTTCGCAACTTAAGCCGGTAGTTTGTGGCAAACTTTTCGAAAGATACTCAGAGTTAGCCGAGTCAAATGAGGAAGTCGGAGAGCTAGTTACTGTTTTATTTCTTCGCATAGTAATGTTTTGATAATCCATCTTTTGGTTTTTATTTTGTTTGAGATCACTGTCAGTTCGTATTAAATAATTTTCTTAAAACATGCCTGATGTTTTTAACATTCCAAAAAGTCATTCACAATCGCGAGGTTCGAACGCGGAACACGAGCCCCCCGAGGTAGACGTCGTACTAGTCAAGCCACGGTGTCAATTAAGCTGAGAGTCGAAATTAGTTATTGCTTGCTACTTCTAAGCAAGTGCGTTGTTCGTTATGACGACAGTGTAATTCAAATATTTTTTCCAGTGACTGACACTTCACTTTGTATATTTGTTTTTGTTATTTTTGAGAGACACTTATCGATTATTTTGCACAAGTGCTTTCACAAATGGCATCTATTTAGACTGTTATGGATTGTTAGGAAACACATTATTATTTTAACACAGGTTTAGGTACGTCCGTGTTCGATTTTAAAAATGTTGTTGTTACTTAGTCTTTGATGAATATAATGTCCAGATAACACTTTCACTTATTGGTTGCACAGTTTTCTTCACTTTCGTCATAGATTAGTCACTAAATAGTTCTTTTATATATTTTTAAGACAATTTAATACGGGAGCACAATGTTTACGTGACGACTACCCACGCTTGGTTGGTTGGTCTAGTTTTCCTTTTTCGTTTTTTGACATCGACTTTCGAAAGTCATTTTACAATTGTTAGTTTTCGTTTTTGTGCAGTCAATTTTTTGTTTATTATATTTTTACCCGACTAAAGCAAAGCCAAAGGAGGGTTATGATTTTGACAGGTTATGTATGTATGTGAGTATGTTCGTCTGTTCCCTCATAGCTTCTAATCTACTTATCGGAACTCGACATATAAGGTATCGTTAGAACCGTCTTAATTGTCCCCTGAACATAGACCTACGTGACGTGTCACAGAACTCGATATGGCGCCCTCTAGCGGACAAAAAGTAATGTGTTAAAAAAATGTTGAGATAAATACGTCTTGTTTGGTATCATTTGAAAGGGCTTCACTTGTATATACCAAAAATATCGCCATGAGGTCACTAGGTTATGTTCGGGTTTCGGAGTTTGCCTAAATAGTATAGAAGCACAGTGATTTAACACCAAAATTGTTTAAATAAAAAAAAGTAGAAAAACTAAAACCCGACTACGACAAAAAACAAACGACGATGAAAAAGTAAGTAAAGAACAGCCGCAGTCACACACACGTTGTAGGTACCAACCGAAACACTTTAAGAACGTGTGACTACGGCGGTTTTCTTTATGTTCTATTCTTGTTTTTCCAGTTACCTTGTTTATTTCAGCATCCTGAAAATCTTGTTTCATACTTTTTCAGCGTCGTTTGTTTTTTGTCATTGTCGGGTTTTAGTTTTTCACGTTTTAGTTGATGTACCCCACAGCTAAAATTAAATGTGTTAACTGGTAAGTTACGTATAGAATTGTCAAAATACCCATAGTTACTTGAATTATCTAAAAGATTATCATGGCGTTATAACTTAAACAAACATGAAAAGAATTATCAAAATTGATCATTAAAAAAATTATGCGTAAGTTGATAACTATTAAATTTTAACATAATTAGTGAATTGAAGATAGACTAGAGTGTACTTTACACATCTTCGGTCCCCCTTCAGATCGTACTGGCGTAATGTTACTCATATGTTATGAAATTGTATTAACAGAAAACAGACATGCGATTTCAGCATTTGCTGAAGATTTGCTATTTATTGAAGAATTTCATGGTTTATCTCCGAAGTTCTTTGTTACATTCACAAATTTTAAATGGTACACTTTAGGATTAAAACTATTCCAAACAAAAAAAAAACGACTCGAGAACCTCCTCTTTTTTTAGAAATCGGTTATTTTTGGAAAGTAACTGTATTATAGACGGATTTGAAAATAAAAAGACGTATTTTACTGGTTTTATCAATGTCGCAATTGAACTTGTGTTCAATACCGTGATCACGGTAATTTTACCGGTACTCATATTAATACCGGTACTGATACCGGTATTGAAAAAAATCCAGTATTTGAAAGCCCTGGTGCTACAAAATTTAGTGACAGAAACGAATCGCAGCAAATCCGGTTTTTAGTCAATGAGAGTCCGACACTATCTGCCGCCCCGCCCAAGGGCGGGATTTGTTATTGGATGATTTTACCTACCATAAAAAAAATATATCGAGCAGATGGTGTAAGAAAAAAATTAAAACACATCCGCGGATGAGACCTTTTAATAATCTGCATCCGTAATGTATCACATAGTGAGTATGAATTTAGTAGCGCACATCAAATCGAACGCCCCGCTATTTAGTCCCTTGGAATGTTTTAAATATGGCGTTACTTACGCAGTGTTATAGTTCTAGTTAATCAGCAGCAACAAGTGACCGATAAACAGTAGTAGTGGAGCGCATCCCCCAGTCCCGGCACGCGGCGCGACGCAGCATCGCAGCCGACATTTGAGCGAATGAAGAGTGACAGCTCACATGATCACATGCATCGCTCCTCTAACTGGATAACTGCACCCGCCTAACCATATGTTTGTATCGCATGAGTTAGTTACCCACTTATCTTCCTTACCTTCAGATTAATTAAAAATATTTAATAAGTTAGGAAACCCAAAATTTTTATCAAGTTTGTTGCTATGAAAGTAAAATCGTTCCTATGCTTTAACTTTATTGAGGAAATAGCTTAATTTTTCATTTTCTCATAGAGAAAAGAAGATTGAAGCTTAACCTCAAACTTACAAACATAATCTAACCTACCTACATATTACTATATTACTACCATCACATATGTAATAAAAAATGGTAATTTAAAAAACTAAAAAACCCGACTGCTTTTCTGAGTATTCATGAAAAAGCCCAAGAAAGTCGTTGTAGCAGTCGGGACCCATTACATCATAGATCTACTGACTAGACGGCTGACTTTCTAGATAATAATAATTTTATATGATAATAATTTTATATTTATCATAGTATTTATTAGTTTATAATATTACCTTATATAAGTATTTTATTATTATATGGTACTTAATTTATTTCACATTATATTTTGAAATATTTGTTATTTATTTATTGTGCAAACCTACCACAGTATTTTCTTTTTTAACCCAAAGGTTGACTGGTAGAGAATGCCTTGTTGCATTAAGTCCGCCTATGTACCACTACTGTACATGAAGTTTAAATAAATAAATAAATAAACATTATTAAACATTCCGAGGGTAGCATTATGTCATTTAAAACTTCGACGTAATTATAGTTATTACTTGGCACGCGTAGGTATGAATTCCAACTCACACGGCTGGTTGATCTGAATTGGTCCGAAAGAGAGGCTATGGCAGAGCGTACGAATGTCTCACTTCAGGCAGTCTCCAAATGGGGCGTAGCCTATCTGGTGGGATTCTACATGATTGTGGATGTCTACTTTATTTTAAACATATGTGTGACCTAAAATCTGAAACACTCGCGTACAATCCGGTGCCATTGAGCCGGTCCGACGACGGAGCCCGAAGGCAAGAACGCTGGATTGCTCACTAACACAGCAAACCCATCGAGTTTGGGCTCATTAGATTCACCTTAACCAGCGCTATACATTTCTCATAACGACAAGGATCCGATGCTAAAACTGGGAGGTGGCTGATGGAACCCTGGAATGTCTATTAGCAAACCCATCAAGTAGGGGCTCATTAGTCTCGTCTTGACCAGTTCCATACACCTCTCATAATGACAAGGACCCGATCTTAGAACTGGGAGGTGGCTGATGGAATTTTCGAACGCCCACAAGTAAACCCATCGAGCTTGGGCTCATTAGATTCGTCCTGTCCAGTTCCATACATTTCATATTGATGACAAAAACTGTCGGGGGCTTCTTTTAATTTTCATTTTTATAATAATAAGAACATTATAATAAATAAGAAGAACATTTCCTTTAAAGTTTACTATTTAAAATTTTAATATATTATATAATTAAGATATGTACATATATTCAAATTTTAAATATTATTAATGAAATTTTACATATTTTTTTAATAAATATTAAAAAAAAAAACACTATAAATCTCGGCGCGCGAGCGTTGACAATTCATGAATTCAGTCGCCCGTAGGCGTTGGTCGCTACAGGACTTTCACGAAACGTAACGTAACCAGTGACGTCGAAGGCGTCACTGGCTTTGAAAACACGTTATTTATTTAACTAAGTAGTTATTTTTTTAATTACTGTTCAGCGATTCAACATGGTGATGCTGTTTTATTATTATTATTTATTTGAATCAAACATATCAGTGGTCCATTAATTATAAGAAAATTGTTAGTATGATCTTAAAATACCATGTTAGCGGTGTGTGTTTATGTGTGTGTTACTATGGATACTATGAGTGTGTGTGTAGTATGACAGTTATTCACGAAAGAAGAAAATAAACTTTTACTATCAATTTAAATAAAGGCATTACACAATAAAAGTTCATCATCTTCAAAAGTCCACCAAATAATTAAAGGTTGATCCCTTAAAAGTTTTTTTTTTATAAAAACAATTATTTTTTTATTGAAAATATCATCGAGGTTGGTTAGAATCAAGGTTTTATACAATTTAAATTTTAAAAAGCGCAAGTTTTTTTTTATTAAGAAAATGACGACGAAAAATGTCACCACTGGGGGGTCTAGAAACATGTACTGAATCCATGGTATTCGTTTGAGGTACGATGTCAATTACACCTTGTATATATTAAAGTTAAATAAAAGCTTATAAAAATCATACTTTTAAGTGAACGCATTCTAAAGACCGACCGTCAGGTCGTTTACGCTCCGTTTAAGCACATATTTCAAACTCAAAATTGTTTATTTTACATAAGCCTACATGGGCACTTATAAAACGTTAGAAGCTAGCGCACAGTTCCAATTGCTCGTTTGCTATGGAGAAAAACTTGCAAGAAACGCCATGGTTACTCTTTCAAAAAGTGATTGTTTCTACAATATTTCCTTATCACAATATTTATAGATATGAGAGGACAATGTACATAGGTAATAATGAATAATAGATAAAAATAAAATTACATAGGTAACAATAACTCTGCCGTTGCCGGTCCCAAGCCCGGATGAGAAAAGAGGAGGGTTAGCTGCGAACGACGTCAAATACTATCAAAACCTTGGTATTACCAACATCCAGGCCGCCTTAAAAAGACGTCAACGCCGAGTAAGGGCGGCGATTACCTGTGTCGTGTTGTGATGTGTCTGGTCGAAGTGTGAGAATTTCTTATGCATTGATCGGTAGCTGCGCGATGCGACCCAGGTATCAAATTAACCCTACCAGGCTACCATAAGCCCTGAGGCTTAAATACCCTCAAAAAGAAACGGATGCAAGTACATGGGAAATACTTGCCATTAGTGTCCCGTTACAACCATGTCTGCAGAACAAAAAATAGAATTACCCCAGGAGGGTACCGGTTGTGCCGGAGAATCCCTCCCTGAGCTTAGCTCAGGCTGCTCCACGTATTCTGGGGGGAGCAATGTGCTGCATCATATGGATCTTACTACGCCCAATACAAGCAAAAAAAAAAATGTTGTCCAACAAGCCTTTCACCCAAGTCTTTTCATGTCCAGACCCAGGAGTTTATCACTAAGCTCCACAACAGATAACGCAAAGCAAGTCGAAAGTGGTCAGACACACACTCGAAACAGGGATACCCTAACATCCGAGATATTCAGCTCCACAGCAGAAACCACGCCTCCTACATGGCAAAGAGCACCAGTACTAAGAAACGCCAAAAGGAGAAAAGTATCCTCTCCATCCCCTGAAAGGTTGATTACCAATAACCAATTTAGTGGACTACCTGTGGATGAAAATGAAGACTTCACTACTCAAAATAATGTGACAAAAAAGGTCTCAAAACCTCCACCAATAATTCTCTACGGCATTGAGGATATCAACAAACTCTCCGAACTCCTCGAAAGAGTCGTAGACAAAGTAGATTTTACTTACAAGATTACAAACAAAAACCAAGTAAGGATCAATTGCACAACAGCAGATGCATATAAAAATATTATAGAGATTGTAAGACAAAAAGGATTAATTGGACACACTTTCAATAGTAAAGACAAACGACCTTACAGAATTGTAATTAGAAATATTCACCCTACCACGCCAATCAATGAATTAAAAAATGCAATTGAAGAGACAGGAAACACAGTGATTGGGGAAATAATAAACGCCAAGTATGGACCCAATAAGAAACCAACTTCTACGTTTTTTATTAATATACAACAAGGGCCCAACAACAAAGCTGTGAAAAATATCAAATATATTTACCATCAATCGGTCACTATAGAAGACCCACGAAAACGAAAGATAATTGTACAATGTCAGAGGTGCCAGCAATATGGTCACTCTAAAAACTTTTGTATGAGACCATATCGGTGCGTGAAGTGTGCAGAATCCCATAGAACATCTGAATGTCCAAAGACTGACCGCAACACTCCAGCAACGTGCGCTCTCTGTCTTGGTGCCCACCCGGCAAATTTTAAAGGCTGTGAAGTATACAGAGAAATTTATGCCAGAAAATTTAATACAAGATCACGCTTAAACACCAAGGATAAAAAGTCGAAAAATGATGAGCCAACTCCTAACAGCTCTACTAGCTCCAGCCAACTTCCACCAAAGCCTAACGTAGAAAAAGTTAGATCGAAGATATACTCCAATAAAACGGAAAGCTATGCCGAGGTTTTAAAGTCCAACGTAAATGGCAAAGGAGCAGAGAACCCTTCATCAAACAATATAATTGAGCAGATGTTCCTAAAACAAGCAGAAAAGCTAGATATCATCCTTCAACAAATGAGTACCTTAATCAGTCTCATAACAACCATGCTGTCCAGAGATTCAAAATGACTTCCCTTAAGATTGCAACCTGGAACCTTGATGGATTATCTCCAAACAAAGAGGAAGTTCAAATTTTGTTACAATCGCATAATATAGACATACTTTTAGTGTCTGAAACTCATTTTACCGAAAACAGTAGTATTAGAATACGAAATTACAATATTTACGCTACCAATCACCCAGATGGCACTGCACATGCTGGATCGGCTATTATTGTTAGATCTAGCATTAAACATTATGAATTACCACAGTTTAAAAAAGCCCACATACAAGCAACAACTATTGCAATAGAAGATCGGAATGGAGCTTTCAATGTCTCATCCATATACAGCCCTCCGAAACACAAAATAACAGAGGAGCAATACAACGAGCTCTTCAATACCTTAGGCCCGCGCTTTATAGTCGGAGGAGACTGGAATGCAAAGCATGTGCATTGGGCCTCTCGACTAACAAACACGAGGGGAAGAGAACTCAAGAAAAGCCTAGATAGAAACAAACTGGTTACAATCTCAACGGCGGAACCCACAAACTGGCCTACAGACCCAAATAGATTACCAGACGTCATAGACTTCTTTGTCACCAAGGGTTTATCTAGAGTATACTACCACATTAAAACATGCCTAGACACTGACACAAACCATGTTCCGGTAATTCTATCTATTGGTACTACAGTTTTTAATGTTGAAAAGATCCCAAAATTATACAACAAACTCACGGATTGGAATAACTTTCGCGAGTTAATTGAGGAGAGACTAGAACTTAAAATAGCTCTAAAAACTAAGGATGACATTGACGCAGCTACCGAAATAATAACCACTACCATCCAAAAAAGTTGCTGGCTCTGCACACCGGAATTTAACGAGCACCCACATCAACGTAAAGTCTATTCTGAAAACATACGACAACATATACAGGAAAAAAGAAGACTTCGACGAATATGGCACACTAGCAGACATCCAAGTGACAAGAGAGCGCTCAACAATGCAACCAGGAAGCTAAAAATGCTGATATCAGAGGCAAATGCTGTCGCCCTAGAGACGTACCTAGAAGGTCTTTCGCCTACTAAAACCACGAACTATTCTCTGTGGAAGGCATGGAAAAACTTCGATCGACCTCTATATCACAAACCTCCACTCAGGACACGAGAAGGAAACTGGGCCAAAACTGCCCAGGAAAAGGCTGACGCATTTGCACAACATCTTAGCCAAGTTTTTAGCCCAAATAAAGCAAACCCAAACATAGACGAAGCTGATATAGACTCTATACTCGACCAGGACCTCCAACTTGATCTACCCCTGAAACCAGTGACACCCAAAGAAGTCTCTAGAAATATCAGATCTATGGAAAATAACAAAGCCCCGGGGTTTGATCTCATTGACAAAAAGGTTCTGGAAGAGCTACCGCGTAAAGCAATAGTGTATCTTACCACCCTATGTAATGCCATTCTCCGTGTGGGTTACTTTCCAGATTTGTGGAAGGTCTCCCAGATCATAATGGTACACAAACCTGGCAAACCAAGCCACGAAGTGACTTCATACCGACCCATTAGCTTACTACCAGTTATGTCCAAGCTATTTGAGAAAATACTGCTGCATAGACTAGCTAATGACCTAAAAGAAAAGTCCATCATTCCCGACCATCAATTCGGCTTTCGGAAAGAACATGCAACTACGGAACAGGTTCATAGAGTGTGCAGAGCCATTAGAAAATCATTTGAAAAAAAAAGAATATTGCTCATCAGCCTTCCTTGACATACAGCAGGCTTTTGACAGGGTTTGGCACAAGGGACTGTTATGCAAATTGAAATCACTTCTGCCACATACATATTTTGGAATTCTAAAATCATATATGTCCAACCGGCTATTTCAAGTCAAAGAAAACAACTGCACATCAGATTTCCATAATATCACCGCAGGAGTGCCACAAGGTTCTGTCCTAGGGCCTGTCTTGTACACCCTGTATACTTCTGACCTACCACAAAGCCCAGAGATCACAGTTGCGACCTTTGCAGATGATACGGCTCTAATAGCTTCAAGCCCATGTCCAGTTCGGGCCTCAGAGCTCCTGCAAACAGGACTATATAAAATGGAAAAATGGTTGAGTAAATGGAGAATCGCAGCCAACGTGTTGAAATCAGTGCACATAACTTTTACACTCCGCAAAGAGGACTGTGCTCCAGTTACTCTCAACGGTACCCAACTTCCACATCAAAATACAGTTAAATACTTGGGATTACACCTGGGGCCCTATTACGATCTCTTAATTCCAGTCAATTTACGCCTTATAATGAACTGCCTTGCTTATCCGTATTATGATATCTTATTGCCAGCCAGTCAGTAGTCACGTGACACTTGACCGACATCTGCACGGATATTGGCTGGGAATTCCGTATTATGAGCGTCCAATTGACAGTTCTTAACTTGCTAAAGTGTCAAAAATTGGGTCTAACAAGCCATTCAGTTTACGCCTCTTTCTAGTAACTTTTTGTGAATTGTTTTGACTTTTTATTGTATTTTAATCTATTTGGACAGTTTAATAATACATTAAATATGTGTGATGAGTTGGTAATCTTCGAATTTCTTGAAAATGATGCGTCACAAGAGAAAAACGAAACAAAAATTCAAAGGATGCGTGTTCGAGATCTTAGTGACCCGTTTGCTATTGACGAAGTTTTGTTTATAAAGCGATACAGGCTTCGTAAACAATTAGTTCACAATTTATGTGATAAACTGAGACCTCATGTAGCTAGTGAGTCTACAAGGGCGTCGGTTACCATTAGAAAGAAAGTTAAGTAATTTGAGAGTTTGTAAGTGACGCCCATTATAAATAAAGTAGGTACTACTTACGCCATTATTAATTAGTAATATTTTCATATCAAAGTTTTGTTGAAGTACGTACGCACTTAAACACACTTAAGTTTTGTTTCTGTCGGGTCAGCAGTTATCGCAGTACGTTCAGAAATAAAGTTTATGAGACCATGCTGTATTTTCAACTTTATGACATTGTATTTACAGAAATAATACATAACTCGTTTTTAAACTTGTTGTTAATCTCGATTTCTGTTACAAAATTACATTAATTTCATCAATAAACAATATTACATTAAAAATTAAAAAACCGTAAATACCGGTAACCTTTGTTTTGAGGTTTTCGAACGCCATCTTTCAAGACAGTGCAATCCAGCCATAGACAACTATCCAGGATGATTCCGGTCAGAATAACGTGCGTCATAATACGAAAAATAACAAGGCAGTTTACGGCCGTAAACTGAATTGCCTGGAAACAAACTGGATTTTAAAAAGGTTGTAATAGGCCCCCTGGACCGCAGACTCACCTGGAAAAAACATATCCAAACAAACAGAGACGAGATGAATTTGAAATATAGAGGTCTCTACTGGTTGCTAGGTAGAAACGCAAAACTAGGAATCGATAACAAGATTCTTATTTATAAAACTATCCTGAAACCAATCTGGACCTATGGCATTGAACTGTGGGGTTCAGCATGCGACTCCAACACTATGATAATTCAAAGGGCACAAAACTGCATTCTAAAGCAGATATCTAATGCACCTTGGTTCATCAAAACAGAAGAGATCCATGAAATTCTGAATGTGCCAATGGTTAAAGAGGTGATCAATTGCCATGGTGCTAACTACAAGTCACGTCTCCAAAAGCACCCAAACCAACTAGCAGGACAGCTTACTATTCCCGAAAGTATTCGTCGACTGAAGAAGCGGCGGGACATCTTTGACCAGAAAAGTCACACATAAGTCTCGTGACTTCATTTCAGGAAGGGCAGGCCCCGCAGGGGGCAGCAGCCTACAAGCCATCCAGACTACATCTCATCTGTTTATAGTCCACAGGACTGATCACATGATAAAACTAATAAAAAAAAAAAAAAAAAAAAAACATAGGTAACAATGTACATAGGTAATAGGAGGACAATGCACATAGGTTCAAAGTACTCGTCAATAAAAATCAAACGAGCCCAAACGAATGCGGTTGTATTGTTTTATTGCGGAGTTCCTATAGCCACTTTCCAGCTCCATCATAAGACCCTGGTTACTATATGGGATAAAAGAACTTGCCAATATGAATCCAAAGATCCCAAATTCGGTATGGTTGTTTCGTTTTATTGCGGAGTTCCTATGGCCGCCTTCCAGCTCCATCATCAGGCCCTGGCTACCATATAGGATCCAAGTACTCGTCAATACGAATCAAACGAGCCCAAACTCGATAAGTTTGTATCGTTTTATTGCGGAGTTCCTTCGACCACCTTTCAGCTCCATCATCAGATCAGCTCCGTGTCATCATAATATTGCATTGTCACGCGATTTACATATGCATGCAAAATTTCAGCTCAATCAGTAGAAGATATCTGCTTCAAAATTGAGTTGCAAGATTTGAACCAAACATACATAGTTACATACATTGCAAGCTAGTAGAAAGCTTTGAAAAATTTGAAAGGGTCTAGCGGGATAAGGTACTGTTAGCGGCCCCAGAAAGGTATTTCGAAAATAACTTGTTGGGTACTATGGGGGCATTATAAGACTACTATTGACACAAATTCAGCCTCTTATCTCGCAACGATGTGGAGATATTTGGTCAAATACGCGGTACAGCGGGTATTTTTCAAATTTTTTTTTTTTTCGAAAACTAATGGCTCGTCAATATTGAAATAAAAACTGATCTTTAGACAAAAGAATAGTCTGTATCATATAATTTTTCTAGAATTATTCTGTTGTATTTACTACAAGAAAAAAATAAAATAATTTTTTCTAACGATTTTATTCAAAAAATATATAATATAGCTTACTTTATCTAGTACTAGTACCTTAAAGTACATAAACATATGATGGGTGCAACACTTCCAAATAAAAACTTTTTATGACCGTCTTCGGTATTAACAACCTTACATATTTTTATTATATTCAGATAAATAAGATATTATAAAAAAAATTAATACTAATTATTTTTATTTATTTATTTTATAATAGTGGTAGGGGGAATATAAATAACTGATAACCAGTGATAGGAATAGGTAGTGCCTATTTGCCTAAACTTCGAAGAACAGAGAAAAGAAACGGAGACTTCCTTAGGACTAAATTTTTTCCGAGACATCTATCCCGAAATTTCGAGACAACACTTAAATAAATTAAAAAAATACATTTAAAAAAATTGTCATTTGGAATAAGTAATTCGTCTATATTTACCTAAAGTTTGCGACTAGATATAACATAATAAATAACATACACAGTCGTTACAAGTCGTTTTTTTTTTGGAGTACAGTTTGTAAATGACTTGTTGATCGTAATACACAATGAATCACAATGTTTTTATAAGAAGCCATACACGTTTCGACGTAAATATCTTCTTTCTAGCTCACTCTTGGCTACATTTAATGAGATTTCTAATGTTCAAGTGTAAAAAAAGGCTTTCAAATAATAAAACGGTCATTTTAGCATTTTCTATAGTAGAAAGAATTTATCATTAAAAGAAAGGTACTTAAAATAAATAAATAATTTATTTATTTGCCAGAATATAGGTATACAAAGTGGTATGATCTTAATATTAATGAGGTTTTTTTTGCATGGAAATCTCCTAAGAATCGCCAGACAATATCGGTGGTGTGAAAGGACCCTTACGTTTTTTTTTTAACTAGTTAATGCCCGCGGCTTTTCCCGCGTGTACTACTGTTTTTGTATCACATGGGAACTATACTTTTTTTTTAATAGGAAATAGCCTATGTGCTAATCCACACCTTAATCTATATCACTACCAAATTCAGCATTTTCAGTGGAATTGAGTAATGGACTTCCATACAAACTATCACATTTATAATATTAGTAATTGCATAGGTATTAGATATGACATAGTCTGTGGTCTCTGCCTACTCCTCCGGGATAAAGGCGTGAAAAAAATACGGAAGTCATCTATATCATGCACATTTTAAGAAGACCTCGGCAGGCCTCTTCTCTAGGAGAGGGATATATAGACTAATATAGGATAGGCTGATATAGGATAAGTTGACGAATTACTTATTCCAAGTAACACATTTTTTTAAATATATTTAAGTGTTGTCTCGAAATTTCGAGACAGATGTCCCAGAAATAATTTAGTCCTAAGGAAGTCTCCATTTTTTGTCTCTGTTCTTCGAAGTTTAGGCTAATAGGCACTATTTATTCCTATCACTGCTGATAACAAAACACACAGTACAAACGCGCGAATTACTGGAGAGCGACAGGTTGCGAAAAATGATGCAAGTTCCATTGCCAGTCTTTTTCATCTTTTTATGTCAAAATGAATGTCGTAATTACAATTTTACTACTACTAAGATAGTTTGAGATAATAAATATATTCTAATTGCGTACATAAAGATTATCAAAAAAGTTTAACCAATAGAAAAATGTAATATCATTAGTACTGAAGACAATCATAAAAAGTTTTAATTTTTTTTTTTTGAAGTGCACCATCATATGTTTATGTACTTTAAGGTACTAGTACTAGATAAAGTAAGCTATATTATATATTTTTTCCGTGATTGTTCCTCTATGCCAACTATGAATAAAATCGTTAGAAAAAAATATTTTATTTTTTTCTTGTAGTAAATACAACAGAATAATTCTAGAAAAATTATATGAAACAGACTATTATTTTGTCTAAAGATCAGTTTTTATTTCAATAGTGACGAGCCATTAGTTTTCGAAAAAAAAAATTTAGAAAAATACCCGCTGTACCGCGTATTTGACCAAATATCTCCACATCGTTGCGAGATAAGAGGCTGAATTTGTGTCAATAGTAGTCTTATAATGCCCCCATAGTACCCAACAAGTTATTTTCGAAATACCTTTCTGGGGCCGCTAACAGAACCTTATCCCGCTAGACCCTTTGTCACTTAACCTACAAGGTTGTCCTAATGTAAGACCTCCTTCCGAAGAATCACTAACTCTCAAAATATTATACAAGCTTGGCTTGTTTTAGTCTATGATTCGATGAAAAACGATCTTCACCCAGCTGTTTATTGGATGATAAGTATTTTATATGAAATTTTATGTATTAAATAATATACTGCGGGTGGGTTGGCTAAAAAATTCTGCCAAGACTATCATTAATTAAAAATTGACTTTTTTTTTAAATGCGCCGACGCGACGTTTTTAATGAATAAATTTACTACTAGTACTAACCGAAAGTATGGAGCCTATAGAATATAAAAACGTTGGGTTGCCTACTTGTTTCCTGGCATAGCTCAGGGTTGCCAGGTATAAACAGGTATATCGATACTAGTTATCTTCACCCATTTGTTTAATAAATCAATTTTATGTCAATGTTTCATTGCAAATACGATGATATAAGGATGTTTGCAAATAAACCCGGCTTGAATAACGGTTGTTGAGTTTTGAAAAGTGTTTTGATGCGAATGGAAACTTGCGATAAAGAGGTCGGAGCAAAGTAAATATCTCATGCGTTTGTATTTTTCAACTGACTTCAAAAAAGGAGGAGGTTCTCAATCCGGTTATATATACGATATATGAACATATATGATATGATGATGTCTCAATAATATCAGTTATGCGGACGACATGGTGCTGCTAAGCGCTTCTGTATGTGGTCTGTCAAAGTTGTTGGGCATCTGTGAAAATTACGCTCACAAACATGGCTTGATTTATAACGTCAAGAAAAGTGAATGAATGGTCTTTCAGGGCAGAGAAAAATGTCCGACAACAACACCTACTGTTAAACTTTGTGGGACACCTCTAACGTGGGTACAGCAGTTTAAATATCTAGGACATGTGCTGTCCTCTGATCTGAGGGACGATGCAGACATAGAGCGAGAACGCAGGGCCTTGTCTGTAAGGGCGAATATGATTGCTCGCAGGTTTGCTCGTTGTACCACCGAAGTGAAAACAACTTTGTTCAAAGCATTCTGTACATCCTTTTACACGAGCGGCCTGTGGGTCTCATACACGCGCGGACAGTACAACGCCCTGCGCGTACAATATAATAATGCATTCAGGGTGCTGATGGGGCTGTTCGCCGAGTCGCGAGTAGACTGTTTCTATTCTACTATGCGTAAGCGGTGCACATCCCTGGTGCGCAGGGTTCGGGCTGGCGCCAACGGCATCTTGAGGGTATTCGCGCAGAGGTCCGATTGTCAGTATCTGAACCATAGCTGTATGGTTCACTTACTGATAACTTCTACTCTAAATTATTGTATACCCGGGTCAAACTACAATAATATTATGGAATTAGTTATTAGAAAAAAATATAATTATAATACAAATTTAACAGTGTTTATAGGTTTTTTTTTTTTTTTTTTTGGGTAGGTAAAATCATCCAATGACGAATCCCGCCCTTGGGCGGGGCGGGAAACAGTGTCAGACTTTTACTGACTAAAAACCTACCTTTCCATTCCTTGCCTTTATCCTGGGGCCTTTGGTGACAGTCTCACATAACCTTTGGCCCCAGTAGGCTTCGGCCCTGCTGGACCCCTACAGTTTGCTGACAACTCCTTGAGGCGCGCGGGAACGGTGCGCGCCGTAGACGACCTGAGCTCGGACCGGTCTGTTACCGGACGGACGGACGGCGAGCTACCCATTGCCCACCGTCCTCGAGCCCGCGCCTACGGTGGCCGGAAATTGGGATCGGAAACCCGGCGGCGGTGGCGGCGTGTGCGCCTTTGCCTAATGCGGTCGGCCTCCTCCTTTACTAGCATCACTGCTTCGCAAAAGGAGGCGACCGCCTGCCACTCTTCCTCGCTCCGGAGCATGGCTTGAACCAAGCCCCGGCGCGAGAGATCGCCGCCGATCGCCCCCACGAGGACACGGCGATGCTCTTCCCAAGCGGGGCACACCTCGACTGTGTGCTCCACCGTGTCCACCGGGCGGTCCGCACAGTGGCGACACCCGGGCGTCGTCTCCGCACGAATCTTGTAAGTGTTTATAGGTAATAGTTTAAAAGTAAAGAAGGAAGATATCACTGACTATGTAACTGAGATGATAAAATTAAATTTCAAAAAAATAATATTGTGTGCTTTTCCATATTTTGAACATTTGTCAAATAGACAAAATAATTATATTCACATGCTTAATAAGCATATGTACTTTTTAGTAAGTCACCACAGTGACAAGTTTATTTTTTTTGACAACAACATTTTTGTTGAACATTTGAAGTCGACCAGGGATACAGCGTATCTACCAATTAGTTTTAGACACACAATAGCAAAGCTATTAGCATATTATATTAACACAGACATAGATAGTATGTCGAAGTCGTGTATAATCAAAGCCACAATGTTTAGTAATAATACTAAAAATCATGTGGTTAGCCAAATTAACGATAGCACAATTGCTATGAATACTTTTATGAAGTGTACGAAGGAGGTTCCATGTATCAATATGGAAAATTCTTTTGAAAATGTGGGTGCCACAATTAGTTTCTATTGAAGACTTCTGCCTAGTGTTAATATTGAAGACTTGGGACAAACTCCGGATAGTAGTTTAAACTAATTAATAGGACAACAGAAGGTACCAGTAGCACCATAATTATACCAACTACTAATAAGGTATCTTCTTGCTTTCAAAATGTTAAACAGCAAAAAGGGGTTCAGCAGCATGCCTTGAAATTATTTCATCAAAATATTCAGGGTCTCTTCCAAATTATTAGAAATTGAAATGTTTTTAGAAAAAACATTGTTTGATGTAGTATGTTTTAGTGAACATTGGTTGAAGGATTACCAAATGCTACTTAGTTATGAAAATTATAATGTGGGAAGTTGTTTTAACCGTAAATGTATGCTGCGTGGTGGGTCCCTGATATTAATAAAAAAATGCTTAAAATTTAAGCAACGTAAAGACATAGCTTGTCAACAGAACATTGCATTGAACTGTCCTGTGTAGAGCTGGATAAGCATGTTATAGTGTGCGTATACAGACCCCCGAACCCTCAAAACTTTAGTCTATTTGAATCAACCATGGAAGATATTTTAGCGAAACTTGCAGATAGTAACAAAACTGTAATTATTTGTAGAGATTTTAATATTAATATTTTGGTCAATAATTCAACGAGCAGTAGATTTTTAAGCCTTTTAAATCATTTAATTTGTTTAATATTTTTACTGAACCAACTAGAGTAACTCCAATCTCTGCAACTTGTATTGATAATGTTTTCTGCAATTGTGATTATTTAGATAAAGCTATAGTAAATTATCTTCCGTCTGATCATAGTGGACAAATGGTAACTTTTAAGTCTCAAGCAGCCTTGGAAAAAACTCAAGTTCAATTTAGGCCAATTACAATAGGCAAATTAACTTTAATAATAACTTACAAAATAAGTTAAATATTCTGGGCCATAATATTGATGATGCTAATAAATTTTATGATAATTTCTTTTCTGTGGTACTTAATGAGTTTAATATAGCTTTTGAAAAGAAGTCGAAAAGTATTTTCCCTAAGTTTGTATTTAGTGACTGGGCGACTAAAGGTATTAGGATAAGTAGGGAAAGACTATATGAGCTATACGGCCTTAAGCCATTCTTCAACACTGAAAGCTTTAATAAATATGTTAATAGATATTCTAGACTTTTCAGAAAGATTTGCAAGGCAGCGAAGGCCCTGTACATTAGCAAAAAGATCAAATCGGCAGACAATAAAATAAAAACTGTGTGGAAAGTTATTAATAGTGAAACTGGTAGGAATAAAGTACACAACACGGATTTCTTACTGGAGACTTCACATGGTCCCATAAGTTCTAACATAGAAGTAGCCCAAGAGTTTGTTAATTATTTCACTGATATACCTCTTAGAACAACGGAAACTTTAAATTCCTCCCCTGAAGCCTCAATAGCTTTACTGAAGTCAAACTTGCCAGGCTGTCCGGTTGAATTTCAATTCAAACATATAAACCCTATGACGGCCATAAAGGCTTTTCGGCAAATTAAAATCAAATTAACTGAGGACCTGTGGGGAATGTCTGTTAAGGTATGCACATCCATAATTGAGACCATAGCACCATATTTAGCTTTAATATTTAATTTGTGTGTGGACCAAGGAGTCTTTCCGGATATAATGAAGTACAGTAAGGTTATACCACTTTTTAAATCCGGTGACCATAGTGACACTAATAATTACAGACCTGTATTGGTATTGCCAGTTTTCAGTAAGGTGTTTGAAAAAGTTATGCTTAATCAAATGCTTTACCATTTTAACAGCAATAAAATTTTTCACGATCAGCAGTATGGCTTCACCAAAGGACGTTGTACGACTGACGCTGGTGTCACTTTATTAAAACATATACTTGCAGCGTGGGAGGAAGCCCAAGATGCGATAGGGATTTTTTGTGACCTCTCAAAGGCTTTCGATTGTGTTAATCACGAGACCTCGCTTTTAAAACTACAACATTATGGGCTTGGTAAACTTGCACTCATCTTGGTGAAATCATATTTAAATGACAGGCAACAGCAAGTTCAAATAAACGGTACAAATTCTCAGGGTTTGAAAGTCAAAATGGGTGTTCAACAAGGCTCAATATTGGGTTCTTTCCTCTTCTTAGTATATATTAATGATCTACCGCACCTATTAAAAAAACAGCCGCACATTGTATTGTTTGCTGACGATACGTCGTTAATATTTAAGATCAATAGACGTTCCACAAACCTTGATGACGTAAACAACTCTCTACAGCAAGTCCACAACTGGTTCACTGTTAATAATTTAGTGTTAAATGGAAAAAAACTAAGTGCATAAGATTTGCGTTACCTAATGTTAAAAGTAATAAATCCGACATAGTATTGAACAAGGAGAAACTTGAATTCGTCGAGAACACGGTTTTCCTGGGGATCACGCTTGACTCGAGGCTACAATGGGGTCCTCATTTAGCATCTCTGGCAGGTCGGCTTAGTTCAGCAGCACATGCTGTTAGAAAAATCCGTCAATTTACAGATGTCGATACCGCGAGACTAGTCTATTTTAGTTACTTCCATAGTATAATGTCTTACGGTATTTTACTATGGGGACGGGCTGCAGATATTGAGTCTATTTTTATTCTGCAGAAAAGGGCTATCAGAGCCATATATAATCTTCGCAGGCGCGATTCTCTTAGGGAACTATTTAAGGAAATAAACATCATGACGGTCCCTTGTCAATACATTTATGAAAACATTATGTATGTTCGGAAAAATATTCATCTTTTTACTAAGATAAGTGACAGGCACAATTTTAATACTAGGAATAGGAACCAATTAGATCAACCTCGATTCAGATTGGCTAAAGTACATAGTTCTTTTATGGGTTACTGTGTAAAATTTTATAATAAAATCCCATTTGGAATTCAAAATCTAAATGAGTCGAAATTTAAAACATGCATTAAACGCACACTATGTAGACAAGCATATTATAAATTGGAAGATTACATCCTTGATAAAAATGCTTGGCTAAATGCCGGTCCTGCTCCACAGCCACAGCCACATTTGCCTTCAAATTAGTTTGGAAGAAATGCGGGGGCCCCTTTTTGTATTGTTGTTTTCGAAATGATTTTTTTTTTAAATATATACTATTTTTCATTATTTTATTGGTTTATTGTAATGGAACTTGTGACTTATTACTTTTTGTAATTGGAAACAATAAGATTGTATAATGTAGAAGCACTTTTTTTTTTATTTGTGAATGTGAAGTACCATGGAGCATTTTTATTTTAATAGGTTAGGTACAACTTGTTTGACATTAAAAGCATGGCAGTTGAGAGTTTGTCATGCTCACTCAAATGTCTCGCTGATGGTGGCACGTGTTATTGGGTCGGTTCCCTTCAAAATGGTTGAGCTGATTGGGGCTGAGGCACGCGTCATGCTCGTGAACGGGCGCCGTCAGTAGGGACTGGTCATCTCTTAGCTGCCAGTAGCTCAATTCAATTTCTATTTTTTTAATTAGTTCATTTTATTTTTTTATTACTTATCTGCATTGTGCTCACATAATAGAAGCAACAAGAAAAATGTAACCAAGATTTATGTAACTCATAATATGATTTTAAAAGAGTGTCCATGGAGTTTCTTGCACGTTCTTCTCCATAGAGATCTACGCTTTGGAACGTGCAATTTAGCTTCACTTTTTTTTGGACTGACCGACATTTTGACAATTCATTATTCATCATTTGGATTACTGTACCAACCGCAAATAATAAGTTTGTCGCAGGTTACGTCACCCGTTTCTATTGTAATTAGCCACAAAAGGCCCGCGCCGAGACAGAAGTATTAATACCGGTAAGTATGCTCGATAGATAACGTTCTACACAAATAGCACTTTACACAAAAAACTCATTGATAAGTTTCGTCGATCACGCGAACGAAGTTGCGGGCACAGCTAGTCTGTAAATAAATGTGTCTGTTTTAAATAATTTGTATATGTTGTCTTTGTAATTGTATAATTATGTTTTTGTTGTCATTTTTATTGTGTGTGTGCTATGATCCTGTGATGGTTGAAATAAATGTATTATTATTATTATTACATTTCTTTTTTTTTAGTTAGTCACGCCAGAACAACCGTCGTTTCTGGATCAATTTGCAATATTTTTTTTACTTAAATGGATTTGCTTTCAGGTCGGTTCATCTTTTTTTCGAAATAAAGTCTTATTGACGGGTTCCATGAGAAATCGAGGGAACTCTTTATATGAAAATAAGCAAGCCGAAGCTGCGGTGGTGAGCGGGGCCGCTCAAATCACGAAGCACTGGAGCCGTGAAAAAACAAAGCTTGCTGTGTGTTGCATGCTTGCTTGCATGCTGCATCCTTGTTGCATGCCTGCTGGCATGCTACATGCCTGCTGCATGTTGCATGCCTGCTGGCATGCTACATGCCTGCTGCATGTTGCATGCCTGCTTCCATGCTGCATGCTTGCTTACATGCTGATTGCCTTCTTGCATGCTGCATGTCAGCAACCAACCTCAGGCAACAAAGGGAAAAGAGAAATCTTCTTTCCACTCATAAATCCAACCAGGACAGCATGTGTACTAAATAAAACACTATACCTACTCGTTGGTAACAGAATGATTCACATCTACTTAATATGTCCGTTCACACCGGTGTCCGCTTGGGGATTGAGTAACTACGGAAATATTTTAATAAATTAAGTAAAACAATACCGTCATGATCGTTAGGATATTTTATTATAAAATATAATAAACGTAAGTTTTCCAAAAGAACCAAAATATTAAATGAAAAATGTATAACAAACAAAATAAGGGCCACTTGTTATTTTCTACATTGGTAGCGATAATTTATTTTTTAAGCGTTCTCAAGTAGCTGAATGTTTATTGTGGTGTTACCTTATTTGTTTACTAACATTATTTTGAGCGCTCTGCCTACACAACTGTGTAAAGTGGGTTGTTTTTGATAATTTATTGTAGCCACTTGATTCTACCCAATTTTAAAACGGATTTTAACTCAGTCTAACTGACGATTCTGTCAAGAACAGTTTTAGTTTTGTTTTAGTACTGGCTGAATTAGCATTTCAAAAAAGTTATGCCGAGAATCCGACGACTTATGGACTTACCAACTGTAACTAGGGCCGTAACATTGCTACAAGAAGGCCATTTACAGCGTTCTGTTGCGTTGCAACTAGGTTTTTCCCGGCGAGCGATTCAGAATGCTTGGAATGGGTTTCAAGAGACTGGGAGACTAACCAGGAGCAACTACAGCTCAGGAGGACCGCTACGTGCGTTTGACTGCGCGCAGAGAGCGCTGCATCACAGCCCGCTCCTTACAACCGGGCGGCCCGCACAGTGGCGGCACCCGGGCGTCGTCTCCGCACGAATCTTGTACAGGTACGTCCCAAACTTGCCGTGTTCGGTTAGTACCTGCGCCAAACGGAAGGTGACAACGCCGTGAGGCCTTTCCAGCCGCGCCCCAAAGAGGGGCCTTACCGCCTCGATCGTGGCGTGCCCAGCACGGGGTTGCGATAGTCGCTCTCGCCATTTCACCATGAGATCCCGCCGGAACTCTGTCCGCCATGCTGCGATTTGTCGTGGCAGTGGAGTTTCGCCCCGGCGTTGCATCTCCACGCGTAAGTCGTGCATGTGTGCAAGCCCAAATCCCATGGTGGTAGACCAGCAAGGAGCCTCACCGCTTCGCAGGACACCGTACGGTATCCCCGGATCATTCGAATGGCCATGACCCTCTTGGCAGGCGTTCAACCGGGCCGCCACTCGCTTTCGCAGCGACGGCGCCTACACCGGCGCCCCGTAAAGGGCCATGGACCGAACGATGGAAGATGAGGACCTACATCATGCTCTGTGGGTCTGTCCCCTGTATGAAGAAACCAGGTGCAAGATGATGGACGGGATTAGGCGTGTGGAGGCCGGTCCGGTCTACTACGGCGATTTAGTGAGCTCACCGGCGAACTTCGAAAGGCTGCGGGAGTTCGCGCATGCGTGGCATGCTGCCCGGAGCAAAATGGAGCGAGAGGAGCAAATATAACCCAAGAATGCCGATACCATCAAGGCTGATGTGAATAAAAGTAATGAAAAAGTAATTAAAGAAAATATAAACAGAATGAACAAACATGATTTAGTTCAGTGGAGACCTAAATTTAAAGTTGGTGACTGTGTTCGTATAAGCAAATACAAACATAATTTTGAAAAAGGTTACACTCCTAATTGGTCCACAGAATTATTTATTATAAAAAAGGTGAATAAATCCTTGCCAGTGACATATCACATAGAAGATCAAAGAAAGCAAAAAATATTAGGAGCTTTTTACGAACAAGAACTACTAAAATCTAATTATCCTGACGTTTATTTAATAGAAAAGGTTTTGAAAAAGAAAGGAAATAAACTGTATGTTAAATGGTTAGGTTTAAACAGTGCAGAAAACAGCTGGATTGAGAAAGCTGAAATAATAAACTAAGATATTATATAACTATTTCTCATTTGAAATCCTATCATTATAATTTGAGTAATGCAAGGAGGCGGACTAGTTAACAACATAATTAATAATCTACCATTCGAAGTTCATTTGCCGGGATATAATTATTGCGGACCAGGAACTAAACTTCACAAACGCTTAGCACGAGGTGATCGAGGTGTAAATAAGCTAGACGAAGCTTGAACCAATGTTTTAAAAAAAAAATGTTATTGGGTATTCTATTCCACCGCGACGAGCGAGCGAAGCGAGCGACAGAGCGAAAGCTGGAATAGAATGCCCAATAACATCCTACTGCTGTATAAGCCTATATACAAGATAAGTCTTTATTTGCCTTAAACATGGTATAATGGTGTTAGTCTTATTTAAATACAATGTCCACATGTTTAGCTACACAGAATATGTGTCAATTGCATGCAAATTCTTTAGGTCAAAAGTTCAAAACAACAGTAAGTATTATATAAGTATTTCAAATAAATAGATGGATATAATATTATAATTTTATGTCAAAGAAATCATTAATGTCATAGAAATTATGTCCATTCAGCCATTTATACAGCCTGTTTTTAAATAAATTTGCATTATTCATACATTTTAATTCTTTCGGGATTTTGTTGTAAATGCGTACACACATCACAAGGCAGCTTTTAGCATACTTAGCTGATTTAGGATTATCCTCTGTTACAAGTCTGTTTGGATCCCTTGGACGAGAGATTACATCATAAGCTTTCTTGAACAATCCCTTATTACTATAAAAAAAGTTACAGATTGCGTATATGTAAAGTGCAGGTAGTGGTAACAGACCTAGCTTTTAAAAAAATGACTGACAGGATTCGTCAGGACGAAGTCCGCAAATGGCCCTGATGCACTTCTTTTGTGCAACAAATGCTCTTTCTTTATCCGTACTGTTCCCCCAAATAACAAGCCCGTAACTTAAAATTGATTCGATATATGCATGGTATGAAGTAATTGCCGTTTTTACGTTTGTTACATTCTTTACTTGTTTGAGGGCGTAAGTAAACTTATTAATCCTATTGCATAAATCATTTAAATGTCCTTTCCAGTTTAAGTCTTGATCTATGAGCACACCCAAGAATTTAGTTTGTGTTACTTCTTTAAGTCAATCGACATTAAGTTTGAAATCGAAATATTTGGCATGTTTTGATTTATTAAATTGAATATAATTAGATTTATCTAAATTGATTTTTAATTTATTAGTTTGTAGCCATTGTAAAATTTTGTCAATAGTATTATTGATATCTAATTCATGATCAGAAATCGATTTTTTATCAGTTGACACGATAATTGAAATGTCATCTGCAAATAATATAAATTTATGATTAGACACAAGTGGTATGTCATTTACATATAATAAAAACAATATGGGACCCAGTACACTTCCTTGAGGGACGCCACATTTATTTGTCCTAAAATCAGAGCAGTGGGAAGTAAGTAAGTCTTCACTTAAATTATCTATAACAACGTATTGTTTTCGATCACTTAAGTATGACGAAATCCATTGAAGTGCAACTCCTCTTATTCCCAGGATTTCCAACTTTCTCAATAATACATCATGCGCTACAATATCAAAAGCTTGAGATAGGTCGAAAAACAGACCTGTTGTTAATTTATTATTATTTAAATTACTCAGGATATTGCTCACAAGAGTAAATATTGCTTGAGTGGTTGACTTTTGCCTTTGGAATCCAAACTGTTCGTTTGCTATAATATTAAATTTTCTACTAAAGTCGACAAGTCTCTTGAGCATACATTTCTCAAAAACTTTGGATAATATAGGAACAAGAGTAATCGGGCGATAGTTTTTGACGTCCTTTTTATCTTGTTTTTTGTACAGCGGCTTTACGACTGATAATTTCAGGGCATCAGGAAACACACCTGACGAAAACGAGAGATTAATTAAATATGTCAAAATGGAAATCAATTCTGTACTGCACGCTTTAATTATTTTAGTATTTATTCCATCATAAACTTCAGAGTTAGTATTGTTTAACGCCAATATTTCCTTTTTGACTTCATCTTCAGTCATGTGTCTAAGAAATATGGAGTTAGGGATTGACTTAAAATTAGTGTCATTATAATAATATTGATTACTGGATGTCAAAGTATTAGTCGAGTCAATAAAGTAATTATTAAAAGCATTCGCTATGTCAGTAGGGTTCGTCAGAACTTGCTTATCTAATTGTATTTCAGAAATATTATTAATACCAGATTTCGCATTCCCAAATTCATGATTAATAACTGACCACGTTGCTCTGCATTTATTTTTGCTATTGTTTATAAAATTGATGTTACAGGTCCTTTTCGATTTAACAATACACTTTTCCAAAATATTTGAGTTTTGTTTATATCTTATTTTGTGGGTCAATGTTTTGTTCTTGTATTAGTGATATCGTAAATATCTTTTAGTTTTGCAACTATGTATTTCTAAGACCCTTACTTATCCATTTTTGTTTAAATGCGTTAGAATTGTTTTATCTTTATTTTTATTTTTGGAAAGCATAAGTTATATAACAAACATAAAATATCATGGAATTGATTGAACGCTTTATTTGTGTCAGTTTCTAAGTGGACATCTGACCATGACCATCTGACCATGATGTCCAGCTATCATGGACTCGTAGACACGGAATTGGTGAGGGAAGAAAATGCTCTCAACAGCTTTCTACTCAGCATAGGTCAGCGGCTTTTAGAGGCAGTTTTCGTTACGCAGCTTCCAAATGTTGGAACAACATCCCGCCTCCAATAAAATTCAGTAAAAGTTGCACGGCTTTCAAATCAAAATTAAAGCTATTTTTATTGAATCATCAAATTGTCTTCCAAGGTGTTCGAGCCGACTTGTCAGCCATTTGAAATACAACATTTTATATTTTATTATTTTTATCAATTATTTACCTCTGTCGATTTTAGCATTGTTCTTTTTTCATACATTTTAATTTTAGCCATGTTATCAATTTTTACACACTTTAATTTTAGCCTTGTTATCAAATATTACACATGTTTTAATTTCTATTTTTATATGTTTTTGTAGTTTCAAATTTTACCAATTTTATTAATTGTTTACCGTTTTAACTGTTTTTTAATATTTTTAAATGATATCTGTTTTTATTTTTATTTGTTTCAAATGGGCACATAAACCTTTTTTAGAAATAATAATCGCAACATTTACGAGTACTTTTAGTTGGTTTCTACACAGAACGTTTTTAGACTTTATTTTTCTGGTGGATATTTATTTTTTCTGTTTTTGAGCATATGGCACCTAAGGGCTGCAGCTGAAAATCAGCGTCAGGTGGTTTTTTTTTTTTTTTTTTTTTTTTACGGTAGGTAAAATCATCCAATGACAAATCCCGCCCTTGGGCGGAGCGGGAAATAGTGTCAGACTTTTACTGACTAAAATCCTACCCTGTTCCTTCCCTGTCTTGGTTCCAGGGCCCTGGTATGCATTTTCATACCTTCCCAGAGCCCCAGACTAGGCCTCGACCCTACTGGGCCCCTACGGTTTGCTGACAACTCCTTGAGGCGCACGGGAACAGTGCGCGCCGTAAACGACTTGGGCTCGGTCCGGTCTGTTACCGGACAAACGGACAGCGAGCTACCCATTGCCCGCCGTCCGCAAGCCCGCGTCTACGGTGGCCGGAAATTTGGATCGGAGTTACGGCGGCGGCTGCGGCGTGAGCGCCGTTGCCTGATACGGTCAGCCTCCTCCTTTGCTAGCATTACTGCTTCGCAGAAGGAGGCGACCGCCTGCCACTCCTCCTCGCTCCGGAGCATGGCTTGAACCAAGCCCCGGCGCGAGAGATCGCCTCCGATTGCCCCCACGAGGACACGGCGATGCTCTTCCCAAGCGGGGCACACCTCTACCGTGTGCTCCACCGTGTCCACCGGGCGTTCCGCACAGTGACGACACCCGGGCGTCACCTCCGCACGGATCTTGTACAGGTACGGCCCGAACTTGCCATGTTCGGTTAGTACCTGCGCCATGCGGAAGGTTATGACGCCGTGAGGCCTTTCCAGCCACGCCTCAAAGAGGGGCCTTACCGCCTCAATCGTGGCGTGCCCAGCACAGGGTTGCGACAGTCGTTCTCGCCATTTCACCATGAGATCTCGCCGGAACTCTGTCCGCCAAGCCGCGACTTGTCGCGGCAGCGGGGATTCGCCCCGGCGTTGCATCTCCACGCGCAAATCGTGCATGCGTGCAAGGACTGTTGCCTCCAGATCCCATGGTGGCAGGCCAGCAAGGAGGCTCGCCGCTTCGCGGGATACCGTGCGGTATCCCCGAATCATCCGTATGGCCATGACCCTCTGGCAGGCGTTCAGCAGGGCCGCCGGTCGCCTTCGCAGCGTCGGCGCCCACACAGGCGCCCCGTAAAGGGCCATGGACCGAACGATGCCAGCGTAGAGCCTCCGGCAGGAGGCGTCTGGACCCCCCAGGTTCGGCAGGAGCCGCTTGAGTGCAGCCGAAGTCCGATTAAGTTGGGGAGCCAAACGTCGGAAGTGCGCCTCGAAGTTCCACCGGCTGTCGAGGACGAGTCCCAGGTACTTCATCGTCGACCCGACGCCGATGTGAACTCCTCCTACCGTTAATTGGGAACCCGGTGGTGGCGCGTACCGAGGGCCGTGAAAGCACATGGCCTCGGACTTGTGCAATGCCACCTCGAGTCCCAACTGCTGGATCCTCTCCACGACTGTCGCAACCCCGCGCGTCGCTAGTTCGACCGCCGCCTGGTACGACCGTCCCCGCGCCAGGACCAGCGTGTCGTCCGCGTAGCAGACCACGCTGACCCCGTCGGGGAGGTCGGCGCGCAGCACGTAGTCGTACCCGATGTTCCACAGCGTCAGGTGGTAGCCTTGTGTTGCCATTTGGCATTATGCTGAGCTGTGGCCTTTTTGGCATTACTCAGTGTACGTTTTCTGTTTAATTTTAACGTGTTTCCGTTATTGTAATCCAAATAAATAAATTTTTCTTTCTTTCTTTCTTTCATGAAATACTCATGAGACATTCATTAAATTTAGTTATATTCTCGTTGCAATAATCTTTCTTATAAATAAAATATGGTTTGCATTTTGAACTTTGCTCTTTTACCGGAAATTCTAACAGTTGTGCTGTGTCATGGTCAGATAAGTGAAGAGGCAAGACTTTAGAAGATGTAGTCTTGATGTTACTTACTATGTGGTCTATACACGAGTCTTTCCGAGTGGGAACATTAATATGAAGTTGCAACTTGTACGTATTACATAGATTAGTTAGATAGGTAGTGACTTTCCCTGGTTTGAGAGTATTTATATTAAAGTCACCTGCAATAACTACTTTAATACTTGTCCCATATTTTTTGAGTAATTCACTCATTAATAGGTCCAATTTATTAAGAAATACGTTTGGGTCAGATGTTGGTGTTCTATAAACACATACTATTAATAATTTATGCAATGGGATTTCAATGCCACAGGCTTCGAAAGACTTAAGCGTCGAATATTTTTTAACGCAAGTAAGCTCATTATAAGTAATGCCCCTTTTTGCAAGTATACAAGTTCCCCCTCTCTGTTGGTCTCTACTAAACGCAGATGCCAAGGAATAGTTATTTAGTTTCAGAAAGCTTTCGTTTCCGGCACGCATAAAAGTTTCAGAAAAACATAAAATATCGTTTTCATCACGGGTGTCTCGTAAATCTAGCAATGTTAGTTCTAAAATTTCTTGTTTGGATAAAATGCTAGCGATATTTTGGTGCAATATTTTAAAGATCTGTGAATTACCACTGTTTTTAACGAAAAAGCTTATTCCTGCCTTCAGTCTTAAAATAGTACGGTATAGTTCCTATTTTTTTAGTTACAGCCCTTGTAACTCCAAAAAGGGCCCACATATACAGCCTATACAGCGTTAAGTGTAAGTGGAGAATAAAAGCTGTATTTTGGCTGCATGTTGGCTGTAAAGGCGTTTTTGTACACTCTAAGCTGTATATCGGTGTACAATTACACTTTAACTCTACAGATACTCAGTTATAACTATCATGTACAGCAAAATGCTGTTAATTGGTGTAAGAATACGAAAGAATCCAAACTTAAAGATTACTTTTTATAATATTTTATTAAATGGCTACTACGCCATATACATTTAATTTTAAATATAATATGTTAAATTTGACTTGTTGACCTTAGTAATATGGTGAATATATAGTGCCGATTTAATTTCATTGTAAAAGTGTGTAGGTATATTTTCAATGAAAATATTAACGCGCCAGCGAAATAATAAATTTTAACATCAAGGAAAATAGTAAATAAGGTAAGTAATGCTATTTTACTTTAAGATTTATAAAAAAAATATGTTGAAATAATAGGTATAAATGCAAATCAATCGTAATTCAAGCTGATAATCATGATAGGACTTTAGCCTTTTGCCAAATAAGCCTTTTATTATGTTTATAAAATCATTATACATTGGAAAATGGCGACATTTTGCTAAAGCAGCCTAAATTCTTGTAGGAAGGTGATATAACACTTGTATCTGTATATCAGCTGCATAATAGAGTATTTTTACGACCTAGGCTGTATAATAGAGTATTTTTACGACTTAGGCTGTATAATAGAGTATTTTTACTCCTTAATCTGTGTAATTGCTCATAACAAGTGCGTATATTTCTAACCATCTTTAGAGATACGTATAAGGAATAAAAAATCCTCAGCTACCTACGACTAAATCTCATATGTCCGAATACAATTTATATACTTATTGTGAAGTAGTAAGTGTAGCGACATCTATGTCGTCACAAATGAACTAATCCTGCATCGCGCAAGTAAGATTCGCGGCGCCGATCTTTCATTTATTATTCAGAATAAGTACAATAAGGGCTTTGACTTGGCCTAATCTCAAGGTCACGAGAATCAAAATGCGTTCTAAAATGGCTAAGCAAGTGATTAGACGTCGGACGCATTAGTGAAGGATGACAGTTCTAACCCTCCAGATCATCATGGGGCTACATCAAAATGCTGCGTATAAAAGCTATTATTATCATCATTGAAGAAGCAGATTGTGATCAGTATTAAATAACTGTTAAAAGTTTTCATAACAGAACTCTGTTCATTGGAAGTCAGTTACTTTATCTTCCCCAATAAATTATACTTTACTATCTCTACTGTCTGTGGTATTTAAATAAATTATCTGTATTTATAATATTTAAATATTTCCTTCTGACCTTCCTCTTAATTCAATGTTTTCTCTTCACCGCCCTTAGTTGATTGGAACATAATACCTACAGCATTATGTTTTTTTATAGTTTTGGGTTAACCTCAACCATAGAAACTACTTAGGTTCCAAGTTTCATGGCCCTAAAGCGTACCGTTTCCGAGTTATGTGCCTTCAGTTTTATTTTATATTAAAATATTCCCCAATCGCTCGGATATTTTTTTTTTCTGGAATGAATTCTTGCTCTGATCGAAAACCACGAAAAAATTTTTTTTTAAATTTTTGTATTCTATTGGTACTTGCACGGGGCTGTCACAGGGGTGTTAAAATTTTGATTATTTTTGACCTAGGAATCACCGTTTTCGAGATAATTGAATTTCTTTGTTTTTAATCATAGGGCCCATAGAACGGACACGGTGCGAGTAAGTTTTTACGGAATCCTTGGTGCGCGAGTCCAACTCGCACTTGACCGGTCTTTTCCTCTATATTGATGTTCACAAAAACACAATCAGAGTGATTCCATTAGTAATACAGCCTAACGCTGTACTATAGCGTTCATTTACTCTTATAGCTGTATATCACCGTTGTAGGCAGTAGTTATCACCACAATAGTTATAAGGGTGTACAATTACACCAAACGAATAAGAGGTATAATGGAGTTCGTTTATACCAATATACAGCAATAAGTATCATTTGACACTAATATAACACTTAGACCTGTATAAAGGAAGTGGTGACGTGCAATATACAGCCTATATACAGCTTTAAGTGTAAAACGCAGCCTTAAGTGTCAAAAAACTCTTAAAGCTGTTTAATTGAGTAAAAATACTCTGATATATAACCATAAGCGTACGCGGATACCTTTATGCAGCCTAAAGCTGTGTTTTACACCCTTGTACAGCCCTTATACAGCTCTAAGGTGTATATCGGCTGCTTTATTGATGTTTGATACGCTTGCGTGCTGCTTGGATAGTTTATAAAAATTAAAATAAAATAAAAAAAACTAAAATGTAACGGTCATTCTGCAATACTCGAAAAACTTTTATGGTTACGAATGTAGATCGTTATATCTTACGATAAAAAGCTCTATATATATAGAGACATACGACAATTGATGTCGACAAGGGATGTACCCAATACCGTTGGCAACCCTTTTTTATGCAATAATAAATATACGCAAATAGTGACTCTTGTATGGTAGTCCATAACGATGACATGTGAGCACCACAGTCGGAGTTCGAATGACAGTGTGCGTTTGTGAGTGCGATTATTCGTATACGCCGATGGAGTGACTACTGAACTGGCGACATTACATCTTGTTTATCACGCCTTAGCAGAGTCGTAGAGCTTTTACATCCGTTTCGCAAAAAACTAAACTACTTTAAAAAATAAAAATAAGCTCCGCTGGTGGTTGTTACAAAGTATAAAGAAATAATACCTATGTGCCTTAACGGTTTTTGCAACCGAAAAAACTGTCTCTTCTGTCTGTTCTCCCGATATGTCTGCGAAACTTGACGATTCGATTTTCATTACATCGAACACGGTGTGTCGATAATTCTGTTGCACTTACTTTATTGGTCTGTAACGTCTGTGCGAAAAATCCTGTTGCGAAAAACCCTACAGCGATTGCTCATAAGTTCGACAGTACGTCGCGTCGGTTCAAAACGCGTACTGTTATGCCAGAGTGCGAGTGTTCAATAGGAGTGTCAATTGACAATATTTAATTGCTTGATCGTGTATTATTGGCTATGCTATGACCCCCCCCCCACCCCGGCTTCGCTCGAGTATAAAGAAAATAGATATTAATCTAGTACTCGTTAAATTGCTCTTTCTATTTGTGAACACCGCATCAAAATCCGTTGCATGGTTTAAGAGATAGCAGACAAACAGACAACGTGGAAAGCAAGTTTAAGTTTAGTTTAAGGTAGGTATATACCTACTATACAACAATAATCTTCTCTGTTTTTGACAGCATCAGTAGCTAATCGTTCGACGCCGACGTGTGTGATATCGCAAATCATGTCGTGTAGTATCGAGTAACCACATATGAGAATCGGTATCGTTCGGTGTAGGCACAAGCACTGCTCATGCCTGCTTTCGGGTTAAGTCCCGAAAGCAGGCATTAAGTCTAGTTTGTCTCCTGTAAGCACGCGTCACAACTGCCGTGTTGCAACTAGGTCTGATGATGCGTGCACCTGGGCACAGCGGCGCGGCGGCGGGTGCTCAATCACACTGTTCAAGCACACGCCTTCACTGTTGACACAGGCCAGAAAGTACTGCCATGCAATAGAGCTCCCACATGATATCGTGGGGCGAGGTCAGAAACAGAACTTCACACGTTCAGCTTGTAATTCCAACGGTCTTTGACTAGAAATAACTTTTTAGGTGGCAGTTTCTTTCTGAAAGAATGTTGCGTCTTTGTAGGATATTCAGTCCATCAAATACTTGACTCCATTATGTACCTTCTCTAATGTACGAAAATACCTACCTATACTACTTACTCTACAAGTAGATTCCTTTGTTGGTGCAGGATGTAGGTATGTAGTTTTAAAAGAGCAACCATAGGATTAAAAACGATATAATCAACTTTAAAACTTATTTCTATGTGGTCACTTAGTTTATATATTATCTACTTTTATCGAAGACATAACCCTCATACAGGATAAATCCTGAATCTGAACGGATTCTGACATAAAAAGTGGTCTCTGTGGTGAGGAGGTTAAGCAGGAAGGTATTTAAGTGAAGTGTTCACCATCAAAGTAAAATTTAACCAGGCAATAGCTGCACAAACATGCAAGTGCAAAAGCATCGCAGGACCAGCAGCCGAGCCGGCACCGACTACAAGCACCGGCCGAGCGGCCCGACCGCAGAGTTCGAAAGTCGACGAGCGCAGTACCTGAGGCACAGGCGGAGTGTGGCGCACCGAGCAGTGCCAGCAACAGCGCCGCAGCCGACAGCCAGCCGACCCCCGGTGCGCACCCGTCCCCAGCCGCCATCCTTTGTCTTCTCACACTCTCGGTATCACACGCATTCTCGTGAACATACACCTGATACGGTTACGAACTACTGTGAAAAATAGCTCTTCTAGATCTTCGAGTAATGTTGAAATGGATCTCAATCTATTTCTGTTTACTATCGACGCTATATTTCACTCTATAAATGACTGGAACTCGATATCACTATTCACTATGATTGAGGAGTTATTGCGTTTATAGATAGTTTATATGGTAGTCAATTAAAACTAATAACACTTCAATTTAATAAATTCTATTTATTTCTTGGGCGACACAAACAAACAATACATCTATAGTACTCGACAAGGCGACAGTACATGACCGCGCCGCGCCGCCGCAACAGTAAACATAAAACATTTGTTTTTTTTTAGTCTATGCCTCTATGGTGACAATGTTGCGAGACGTCACCTTTTAACCTTTTGAACGCCAATGTCGGCTATAGCCGACATGAGCAAGCGTGCCCTGTGCGCCAACGACGGCTATACTCGACAAAAAACAGGTCGCAGAAAAATACAAAATAAACCTATTAAATCATTACTTTTATGTATTTTATTGATACACCTTGAAAGCTGAATGTCTAAACATTATTTAGTTGCATACAGTAAACAAAAATGCATATTCCTCATTTAAATATTTGATGATAAAAAGTAAAATAATTTATGGTTAAAAAAGTAAGTCCCATGACGCCAATGTCGTGCAGAGCCGACTGCTAGTGATGTAGTATCATGTTGACGTATATTATATTCTTAAATTAATTTAGGTAACTTAAGGTATTGTAATATTTGTCATTACAGTTTTTATTGTTCTAACAAAATATAAACGATTGTAAGCACTGAGAAAAAAGTAGTTTTACTATATTAAAAACTGAAACATAGTTGCGTAAATACATTTTCGATATTCCCTTATCGCCAATCATGCGCATCCCTAGCAAGCTCTCGATAAGCAGTCCCCTCTGCGCCATTGTCGGCAGAAGTCGACTGACTCGTGACGTCGTAAGCGTATAAAGTGAATTTTAGTGCGGGAAATATGGAACAACAAGAAGTATATACCACTGAACAATTATTACGTATCTTGGAAGGTACTGAAGACGATGAGTTTTCTGAATCTTTAGATGAAGATGATTTAGAGGTAAGTTAATTTTAATTTAAAGTTATGTTTTGCTTTACATGTAAGTATGTACATACTTAATTGGTTATTATATTCTAAAGAGTGCTCTCTTATTTCGCCTACTCGCTTACATTTTGTAAGGGTACCTATATAATCATATTCAACTGAGCTTGAGAAATTACGAAAACAATTTTTACCCACAATCAATTTTTACCCACAAATTAAAATTAGCTTATGGCACAATTCAAACCAAACGGCCGGCACTGTTACTAGCAAACGATTTTAAGCTTTACCTCAACTGCAAAATGCGCAGTATCGCCTGTGAACTCTCAAGGTCTCGCGGAGCCGCATGCCTTTTTGAATTTTCAAGCGATACTGCGCATTTCCTAGTCGAGATAAAGCTTAAAATCGTTTAACAGTAAAAGTGCCGGCCGCTGCGCTGCCACTTCGGTGTGAATCTACCGTGTTTCATAAATCAGAAACAATTATGAATAGTTTACATAAATATGCATTTGTAGTTACTAACAAATGAAATGAAACACCATAGATGTCTACAATTTATTTAATTTAACAAACTTTTACAAAATGAGCATACCTAATAATAATATTTTATGTTGACTTACAATATTACCTACAATAACAAGTAATAAATCCCTATTGTATCACGCATGAGCTTCGACGCGAGTTTGCCGGCAAACATGTTCCTACTTGTCGAACCTAACTTAAAAAAAATTGAAAATTGTTTATTTGCATTATGCTAATCAGTCTTGTAAGAATCAAATAGTAACAATACAAAATTATTTGGGAACTTAATCATGAAATAATAATTAAAAACAAATAATCAAACCTTTTGATTGATTGATTGATTGAATCAAACCTTAATTAACCTTAATCAAAATTTAATCAATTTTCTTGTACCGTATATTTAATGGTAAAGGATTTTCATCTTCGTCAGAAGGACATTCTGGTATGAAATCAACACTTTCGGATAAATCGGAATCACCCCGGTATATTCTGATTAAATTAATTATTTGCGCGTACAAATTAGTACGCCTATCTTCTGGTACTCTTTCCATTTCAAATGCGATTAATCTGGAGAAATTTTCGTTCCTCTCATCTGAAGGGCGTTGATTATAGAAGTCCACTCTGGACAATGCGCCTGGTTCAAATAATATATTGTTTTTGTTACGAGCCACGTAAGGCTCATTGACTGTTTGTGTGGCTACTTCTTTTTTTATTGTATCTTCTTTGCAACGAAGCTTTATATACCCAGATAGTATCGACGGAGATCCTGGTCGTTTTTGTGACATTGTTTTAATCCTGAAATTAAACAAATGATTCAGATAATAAATGATTATAATAAGTAAATAAATGATAATAGTACTTGATTATACTTACCTACTTGTTATATTTATTGTCAGTGTGAAATCAAACTAATATAAGTACAATATATTTATTTTGCCAAATTATTTAACTGCGACACACAAATATAACTTCACGCAGACGAAATTTTATAAATAATATTCGGCGAATTGTCATTAGCTGGTTTCAGTATTACCAGATTAGATTTTTAATTTACCATCAATTCATATAAAATACAGTATACAAAAATATACAATTAAATACAGTAGACTATAGAAAAATTACTATCAGGATTTTTTGAAATACTTTTTTAGATATTTAGGTGAATTTTTATTTATTATAAATGTTTCATTTTAAACGATTAAACAAACAAACTTCCTAAATTTATATGGTTGTGTTATTTGATCACAAATATTTAATTAGTGGTTTATGCGTTACAGCCGACGATTGCTGGTCACCAAGAACTGTCTGATGAAACGCCCTCAACTTCTGGACATGATCGTCATTACAGAAATCGTGAGACAGAACAGTTTAAGTGGACTACAGAAGGACGGCCACCAGAAGTTGCCGCTTTTGATGACTTTTCATCTGGATTGCATTTTACTCCCTCTGAAAATTTTACTGAACTCGACGTGTTTCAACATTTTATGGACAATGATTTTATGTCATTCATTGTCGAAATGACAAATAAATTTCACAACAATTTTCTGTTGAAAGTAGACTTACGAATGCATTCACGCCTGCATAGATGGTATGATGTTACAGTCCCAGAAATGCAATGTTTTTTAACAATTATGATGCTGATGACCCGAAATCGTCATTTGACTATTGAAGAACATTGGTCGACAGATATTTTATTAAATGCCCCCATTTTTTCTAAATTAATGTCACGAAATAGATTTTGCATGATTTTAGGCATGCTACATTTTTCCCGGCCAAGTGAAGAAAATTCAATTCTTTCTAAAATAGAAGCATGTGTCGCTCACGCGAGAGGAAAATTTAAAAGTATCATTACGCCGTATAGAGATGTGTGTATAGATGAAAGTATTGTTCCTTTCAAGGGCCGTTTAACAATTAAACAATACTTACCAAAAAAAAGAAATAGATTTGGGGTAAAATTATTTGTTTTATGCGATGTACATTCCGGTTTAATAATAGACTTTATAGTTTACTGTGGTGCAGCTACAGATATTGACGATCCAGCAAATTTAGGCGTTGGGGGAGCCGTTGTATCGTCTTTACTGAAAGACTTTTTTGGCTCAAACCGTCATTTGTATGTAGATAATTGGTACACAAGTCCACTATTATTTAAATATTTATATGATAACAACATTTATGCTTGCGGTACTGTAAAACAAAATAGAAAGTGTATGGCTAAATTAAGCAGAAAACTAAATCTACATGAAATGGAAACGCAGTATTCTGGATCCCTTATGGCATGTAAATGGAGGGACAAAAAATATATATACATGTTATCAACCATTCATGATAATTCCATGGAACCATCAGCTAGAATAAATAGAGAAACGGGTTTACCAGTCATCAAACCTAAAGCTGTTTTAGACTACTCTAAAAATATGGGTAGTGTTGATACTGCAGACATGTTGTTATCGTCACTTCAGTGCATACGAAAAACAGTAAAATGGTACAAAAAACTATTCTTTCATATATTTGATATGCACCTTTTAAATGCATTTTTTTGTTTTAAAATGATAAAAGGTATACCGAATTTAGCATTTGCCGACTTCCAACTGAGCCTAATTCGGCAAATGATAGATTGTTACAACACTGGTAACGTTTTAGAAAGACCCATAAGAACTGGACGAGGTTTTAACAATCCCCTTAGCATATTACCCGGCAATGCAAAAGACCACATGCCTACTCGCATAGCAAAACATCAAAGATGTAAGTTCTGTGCAATAAAAAAAAAACGAAAGGAGACTCGCTACTGGTGTAAAATATGTAACGTTTATCTTTGTGCTGCACCATGTTTCGAAAAATATCACAATAAATAGATATTTTATTGTTGTATAACATGTTGATTTTTAACAAAATATGTGATTTTAATGTTGATCTGTGATATTTAAAATTATCTATATACAATTGTTGATTATTATAAGAATATTATTATTTTTCTGTGTCATTTTATCGTTACAAGACTGACTATTGAGTACCTATGATAATTAATATAACTGACATTTGTATGTTTTGAATTTTTATAGATTTTTACGAGATTTAGGACTAATTTAAAAAATGGTTTAGTAAATTTTATTTTCAGTATTTCATTTTAAGAGATATTTCTATTATTGCAACACTATTACACTATACCTAATTATCCGCTTAACCGTCAGAAGAGCTGGTTCAGCTTTTTAACAATTAAAAAACTATTGTGTCTAATTAGTGTCAGTTCATAGGTTATGTACTATTGTTGATATTTTATAAGTATTTTTAGTGAGTTTTGTAGTTTTTGAACACTGATCAGTGAGCATTTATAATTGTTGATTGTTGATCCTTTAATGTTTAATTAGGTTAGATACGAGAAACTAAATAATGTATCTATTTTAAGAATATAAATATCGTTATACTTAAAAATCGTTACGTATATACTACGCAATTTCATACGAAAATTTTGATTTATTTTATACATATAATTAATCTGATTAGTGAGAATATTAGAAAGTTCCTGTTATAAAAATTGTTGCTATGTAATAATATCACGTGATAATATTATTCATAAGTGACATGTAAGTAATATGATCTCAAAGTAATTATTAATAATATAACTCAATAATTAAACTAAATGATTGGTAAATAAATAGTTTTATTTGCATTCAATCCATTAACAACCCAAATTGTTGCAATAAGTGTAAATTTCAAGAATAATAAAAACAAACTACTGTGGCCTTTGAATTTAATTAGATACTAACATCGATAAACTGTATGACACTATGGTACAACTCTAATGTACATGCAACGATGTCTTATAAAAGACTCGTCGACGGCGCCAATGTCGGCTATTCCCGACAGTGAGGTACATCAGTACTGAGAATAGTGCTGTACCTAGAGTTATTTTCATTTTAACTGTTGTGTGTCTTAATCATTGTTTTTATGTTATTAACAACTTCGGAACTACTTGAGTGGAACGTTGTAAAATATTTAATATTGGAATGTTCTTTTTAACATATTAATGATCGACCATTTATCTGGCAAGTATTGATAAAAAAAATAATAATAATGGGTATCGATATAATGTTGAAATCCCTATTTTTTTGTAGGTATTTAATTAAGATTTTCGGGCTTGGCGTACAGGGCATAGGAATACCGATATGGCGTGGCGGTGAAAAGGTTAATTTCTTACAAATCTTGAATATTATTTGTTAGGAATTATTTTTGCAGTGAAACAACAGTACCATAGTAATAGAATATAATTTAAACGTGTTTACGTAAACATATTTAGTGATAGAATATGTATACTGTAAATGCACCCAATTTAACTTTGATTTTCCATAGAAATGATTCTGCATAGCATGTGAGCGACGAGAGATATGGTAAATAGGCAATTAAAAAAGTAACATAAATTATTGATATTATATTACCAAAAAATTCCAAGCGTCCTGAATTTCTGATATTGTAATAAAAAAAAAACAACCGACTTCACTAAAAAAAAAAACACGAAGTCGGTGTTAAATTAAGAAAGAAACACCGACGTCCGAAATTAAAGTTATTTTGATAATTTTAGTGGTTTTATTTTCTAGTGAAGTCGGTTGTTTTTTTTTTGTAAAAAGTTTTTTATTTCACACTTTTTAGTTGCGATGCACTTAAAAACAGTGCCTATTTCTCATGATAATTCCAATAAACCCAAACACTGCTAGGATACATTGTTTTATTATGAAGATCTCGTGTCTACCTTCCACCTTCCGGCTCCATCATCAGATCAGTTTGATAGTACCTTATAGCCAAAGTCCATCTCATGACAATTCTAATAAGCCCAAACACGGCTAGGATACATTGATTCATTACGGAGATCATCAGGTCACTTTGATGATATCATTTTCAACATAACTATTCAGAACTATTTATTTATTTATATTGTCATAGTCGCTTACCTATCTTCATTGTGATATTTATGTGAGTATGAAGTTCCCTTGGCCATTTCTGGTCTTCTTCATCAGTTCCACTTCAACAAATGTTACTTTTTGACTGTAAATGCTTGATAAAAATACCAAAATCGCTGTACGTTTTTCTATAAAATTTTAGGAGTTCCCTCGATTTCGCCAAGATTCCATCATCAGATCCCGACTAAGGGACCATTTGGGAAGTATACCTATCAAAAAAAAAAAAAAAGAATTTGTCAAATCGGTTGGCAAGCGACGAAGTTGTGCGCTCTTCTTCTTCTTCTTGGTCGTTTCACTCTTGTCAAAGTGGTAGTGGTTATCACGAAGATATTTCTTCAAAAGCTATCAGGATACGTCGCACGACTTCCTGCCACTTTTGCCTGCTAGCAGTCATCCAGGCGCACTCTTTCAATGGGCCGCCAACAGCCGCATTAATTTGGTCAGTCCATCGCATTGGTGATCTGCCACGCGGCCTTGTTCCGTCTACCTTTCCTTGTATAACAAGGCGTTCAATGGAGCCACTCCCACGTCGACAAATATGGCCAAAGTACTCGTATACAAAAATATGACTCCGCACCGGCGTTGACAAGCGTTCCTTGACGCCTAGTTCCTCGAGAATGGAAGCGTTTGTTCGAAACTCGGTCCATGAGACTCCGAGCATTTTCCTCCAGCACCACATTTCTAAAGCGTCAATCTTTTTGGTCTCTGTATGTCTTAGGGTCCATGTCTCAGCAGCTTTTAAAAATATGGGAAATACTGATGCTTTAACGAGCCTGGTCATTGTAGCATTTTTTTTCTGTTTCTCCATATTTTCTTGTGCTTATCCATTGCCACTCTGGACAGTGCCATTCAGCCAAACTTAAATAGATAGGTATAGCTTCCGCCATTCGGTTCCATCATCAAATCATCATGACAATTATAATAATACCAAACACGGCTAGGATACACCGATTTACAAAGTTCCGGCTCTTTAGTTACAGGACGTAGTTTGAAACCGCTCTAAGACTGTCTAAATATCGAGTGGTGTAATAGGTGTAAAAGGCCTATGACACCACTCGATGTTCAGACAGTCATAGTCAACGTCGCGTAGTGTAAGGGTCAGACTGTCTTACTCGGAAGTAAACTTTAAGACAGTCTGTGTATCGTGTGCCGAATAGCGAGTGGTGTAATATAATATAATTAATTCCACAACTATCACACAACACCGTCTAGTCCCAAGCTAAGCAGAGCTTGTGTTATGGGTACCAGACAGCTGATATACATACTTATATATTTCTAAATACATACATTGATACATATTATAGATAAATAACACCCAGACACAGAACAAATGATCGTGCTCATCACACAAACATTTGTCCTGGGTGGGAATCGAACCCACGACCTCCGGCATAGCAGTCAGGGCCACTAACCACTAGACCAACAGGCCAGTCAATAGCCCAGTAGTTACTCAAGCCCGAAGCGAACGCTGGCGTTCGCACACCTATTGTCTTTCTATGTAGTTACGGTATTCAAAAAAATAAAATAATATCTAGTATTGTAATAAAACTTAGACCGTTCACACCAGTTCACACTGTGCTCATGCCCGAAGGGAGCGGATAAACGTAGTGCTTATATTCTCTTTGGGAGCGGACTTGTGTGTGCGTTACACGGTATATTTTAATCACATCCGGTATGTTCATATTTATTGCAAAAAAATCATAAAGATTATTATTGTATAAAGAATTACGTTTACAGAGTTAAAAAAAGATTTAATTTCAATGAAAAAGCTTTAAAATATTTAAAAAGAAATTAAAATCAACACTAATCATATTTATTATAAAGAGGTAAAGTTTGATTGTTTGTAGTAGTTAATTTTTAAAAGTATCGGTCCGATGGCTCAAATATTTTCACAGTTATCAGGCTGCTTTATTCCTGACATACCATGACCATATTTTGGCAAAAGCTAGCACATATAATTTAAATTAATAGTCAAGCTAATAATTTAAAATACAACAGTAAGTGCTAGATACGTCAATATTTTGGAGAATCCACTACAACCGCCAAAGTTGACGTCTTGCGTACGAATAATGCTATGGTTGCTATGAGCATCTTTACTTACCATCAGGTGAGATAGTGGTCAAACGCGAACCTATCTATAATAAAAAAAGTCGTGAATGGGCCCTTAGTCTGTGCATCGCAGATTTATAAATCTATGGCAACGGGGCAATAGATTTATAAATCTGCTTTGTGGGCCCAGCCTCAGCCAATTGCCATTGTGTTAACGGGGCGCGGGGTTTTTCCACTAATACAATGGCGATTGGCCAAAGCTGGGCCAACGTGTAAACAAGGCATAAATGGTGTATCGTATGCGGAATATCCAGTGGTGTAGTTAGCTTTCTCTTTCTACAAGAGTGTAAAAGGCGCTTTTATGGGTCTATTACACCACTCGATATTCAGACCGGTTTTGTCGACTACGCGTAGTGTAATAAGGGTCAGACTGTCTTGCTCGGAAGACAGTCTGTGTAACTTGTGTGGAATATCGAGTGGTGTACAGTGAAGCCAACGGATCTTGGCGCGTCTGAAGTTAGGCTCTGCGAACTTTAGCGCTCAAAATAACCGTGCCAAATAAATGATTTACAAAAATAAATGCGAATAACAGTTGTTACCAGCAATAATAATTGCTACTGGCATTTATTTTTTCAAACCAAATTATTTTTTACGAGTACACAAACGCTAAAGTTCGCAGAGCCTAACTTCAAACGCGCCAAGATCCGTCGACCGTACTGTATCTTATAGACGATAGATTTTACATTCTCTTTGGCACTGGCCGTGACCACCAAAGCCTTAGAATATATATTCTATTCTCTAAGGTGACCACTGACAGCTGACATACGTAGTATCTCTCTGTAATCTGTGCAGCTGACAGCACAAGAAGTGTCAATTAGTACTTATCTCTGATTTAGACAAAATAATAAAAAATAGTATTGTATTAAATATTTACAGAGGTGAAAAAGGGTTCAGTTCCTGTTATTCTAAATCTTTAACGAAACAAGGAGAAATCAATAAGGTGTGTGAAATAAAACTTTGTTCAGACTTATCATATATTATTGTCACCAGAGCATTTTATTATGTAATATTAAGAAGTAGGTTAAAATTCTATTGATTCTATTGAAAACTAGTTTTATGACTAAAGATTCATCCCCCCACTGCATCCAATTTACAAGACGTGAACTGTGGGAGCCGAGCTACATGTGGCCTCTACAACCTCGGGGGTGTACAGGCATTGTTATTGTGTTCTTATAGATGGGTGGACATGGGCCTCCGTACAAAATTCCGGAATACAGAGACTTTACTATCGACGGCATCCCTCAACTAGAAGAGTTACAGAAGGCACTCCAAGCGAAAGGGCTGCGAGATCCTTGGATCAGGTGATGAGACAACCATTGATTTATGCAAAATTTTTCTTAGTTTGTATGAATAGTGACTCCTGTTTATCCAAACAAATTAATTAGTCCATCTTCATCTTAATTGGAGCACCCTGGTTCATTACAAATATGCGTCTCCACAAAAACTTTAAAGACGAGTCTGGCAAGGAGGAATTTTAATAAAACTTGATACATGGGTGATGTGGTCCATCACGAAAGTATATTCCTCGGGATAATTTTCGCTGGCAGCAGTTAATAGATAATGAAGATAATATTACATATTATTTTCAAAAGATTATTTGAATACTTCAAAACTGAAAAATTGAAATAAGCATAAGTAAACAACTACAAATACATTAACTTCTGGATAGACCTCAAGAAAAGTAAAATGTATTTGTAGTTATTTGCTTATGCTTGTTTCAATATTTCAGTTTTGAAGTATTTAAATACTCTTTATTTATTGTATGTATTTATTTTCTTGTATGTCCATAGAAAAAAAAAGTGCCACTGGAAATACATAGTCCTGGCGGAAACAGTTTTTTGTTGAATATCTGCTGAATGGCTGGATACACAAATTTGCACTTACATTACACATTTACAGGACATCATACACTAAATATCTGGTAAACTGAAATTAAGCATTAGATACTTTTCCGCTTGAAATATGCTCACCCCCTTCTTATCCAGTGTAGGGGCACTTCTACCTGAATTCTCTGTTCTGTGACCAATACAAATGTGAAAGGAAATGCGAACTTTGCACAGAAGGTTGCGCACAAATGGTTTTTTAGGAACAAAATGGTGGCATGAGGCGACGTGCGTAGGGCGGAGATGTTGGATAGAGATTGACACTATGAAAACACAATCGACCGTTTATCGAATCAAATATCGTAATCGATTTTATCGATCTGGAATTTATTGATTTTTGTTTTTAGGAGATATTGAACGAAATAGATATGCTAACATAGTGAATTATTTTGTTAGTAAATAAAATTGTAAGTTAATTAATTAAAAAAAATAATGCAATTTTATTTTCTTAGTTATAATACATGATTTAGTTAAATATCAGTTACCTATACACGGCTATTAGAATAAAGACTTTTTGGGGAATATTTTAAACCTCCTTAGAATATTGAATATAAAAATATTTTTATAACTTAATTTCAATCGATTTGAACAAAAATCGATTAAACAACACCCTCAGACACGCGTATTGGACATCCCTTTTTTTGGTTATTTCGAAAAGCTACATGATTTTTCGGCAATGCTCGGTACAATAATTTGTTCTCTGTCACACTGCAGCATTCCTGTCGACTATCTCTGTCTTAAGTACACGCGTTTAAAAAAGTTATTATTTGATTGTTCATATTGATAATTGTTTCGTTGACTGTTGTTTTTATTATTAAGATTCTTCTATTAACTTCTAATGGACCCACGGCTATAGCTAAGAGATAAATGCTAAGAGTAAACATGTACAAGTATATAAAAAGTCAGTAAAAGTATTAGGAATCTTATTCGTATCGCGTTAAAAAAAATATGCCACTAACAATTCTTTTTAAGAGTGTACATGCGCAAAAGTTCGCAGAGCCTGACTTCAGGAGTGTCAAGATCCGTCGAACGACCTGTACTTATAATACACATTTACAGGACGTTACACTCCGATACACTAAATATCTGCTAAACTGAAATTAAGACATTCGACACTTTTCCGCTTGGAATACATACGCTCACGCTCGTTTAAAGTTCAACCGCATAGTTTTTTAGAAAAAGTTTTTTGGCTCTCCTGTAAAATCAGTAAAAGTACACATATGCGGTATTTAACAATGTTAGTTACGCGGTATTGGACTATCACTGACGATATAACCATGTCCCATAGCTTTGTTAATCATTGTATGGGCTATTTCTTATTCTGTGGTATGGATACAACTTTCTAGCCGTTTGTCCATAGATATCCTACACAAGCTTTGCCTCCTGCACCAGGATATGTGTGGCAGGGTGACAGTGACTATTGTTAACCCAGTGTACGGCACAATCACGTTCATAAGTCCCCTCTTTGAATAATGGCTCGAGAGCTATCATGGCGTCTTCACCTCCCGTATGACACAAGTTTTATAAGATCGGGAGGTTCCTGCACCTGATTCAGGCAGAAGACACGCCCAGGTGTCACCGTGTGCTGACCGCCCAGAGGACACTTCAGGTGTTAGAGATGTGACATAGCTTGGAACCAGGATGCGCATACATGTTACAAACTGTACAGGAGCAGTGTGCAAAATTCGTGTATACATTGTAATCACAGTTTAAAAAATATCAATTTAAAGCAGTTTCCAATGGCTGCAGTAGGTATATGGCTATTCTGGGGGTATTAAGGGGATTACATCGCCCAAATCCAAAAAAAACACCTAGGTTGATTGAAGTTTATAGATTATTCCTTATGTACGATTACCATATAAAAAATGAAGGGGATACTTAAGGACATTACTAATAAATTGTATTGATTACGTTTCTCAAAAAAATACCCTAAATCTAGGAAAAAAAATCTGGTAAATAGGCCTTTTTTGAACATTAATTCCATATTTTCTCGAAAACGGCTCTATATTTATACATTGAATTTATAGCAAAATATATGTTACGATAAATTGAATAACTTGTATTGATTTTTTTTCTAATTTCATTGAATATCGTTAAGTAATCAAGAAAAACCTGGAATCAGTACTAACACCCCGCGCGCAGCACCCCCTGCAATGCTTGTGTAGAGGTCAATTCTTCTCTACTAGTGTAGAGGTAAATTCTTCAAGGTCATTGAGCAATGTAATTCCCCTTAAAAAGGCCACTTTAGCAATTCATCTAGAGCTGTAAGGTCGTTGATCTAGAGCAAATCATATTCCGAATTCCTACCAGATCATAAGCAAATCTTCTAATGTTCGTAAAATGGTTGCACAAAGTAGTCGAATTATACCCAATTCACTGCATATCAGAATCATATTCCCTGTAAATATTGCCGTATAAAAAATATGATTCATATTATGATTCTACAAAAGTGGGTTTTTTAGACCTGCTGGTCTTGTATAGAATGTAAATACGCGTCAGTGTGCCTTCTGCGTTGGAGAATAATTCCCTAATACACGAGTACATTTCAGGAACGAGGCATGGCGATACCACCCCGGGTTCGGGTCGAAGTGGGCTCGCGCCAACAAGGCGTTGTTCCGCGGGCTGCCGCTGGGCCTAGCGCTGGCGCTCGTCACCGTGGGCGTCGGTAAAATGCTCGGCGACAAGGACGAGCACGGCCACGGCGCGCACTGAATGCAGTACAACCTTACCTTTTTCTAGTGTCAGTCTATTCAATAATTACAAACTATGCTGTTAAAACTTGTCGTTATTTACACTGTTTCCCAGTGACCATGACTGTGGTACCGCAAATAACAAATCTTGTAGCTAATTATTTTTTATTATCACATCGGTCTGTCTCGCTCAACAGAACACAAGGCTCCTTACAACTCGTTCGCCTATCTTCTGCACCTGACAACATTCAAGCGTAATTTAGACGCTACGAGTTAATCGTCTCGAACATAATTCTCGCCAGAGTAGACGAGCGAGAGGTATGACTTACCTCTCGTTCGTCAACTCTGGCGAGAACAAGGATCTTATATATCCTAGGGACAAACTGGTTTGATGTCGGAGCAATATTATACTCAGTGTACTTTATTTTCATGGTCACTAGGTTCATATGTTTCTGGTATTAAAGTTTACACCGTAACCGTTTCAAGAATCAGGTCTTTAGTAATTTTCTTTAATTCATATTGATTTATATTCATATTGGTGACGATTCATATGAGTTACTCACAGAAATATTAAAAACAGAGAAGCGGCAAGGAGGCGTGTTTGCGTCCGCGGTGCTTGCTCAACAAGGGCATATACCGGCAAACAGCCGTTTGACGGCCGTCAGTTACATCGCGAACGTGATCGTAAATAAATTTAAAATACCGCGTTGTTCAGTGGTTTTATGCAAAAACTAAAGCGAAAAGAAAAGCCTGGGTCATCAAGGAATCTCTTACCATAAATAAGTACAATGTTAATAGTATATTTATCTTTAAAATTAGGAAAAACAACAAATCTAATAATATCCCTTGCTTTTACTACTTTATTTTTGTTTTCAAATATCAAAGCGACTTTATTATTCATAGAATAAATACATTGCTCTTTAACCATTACGTAACTTTGACGCTCAGTAACTGAACAAGCAATGTAAAAATAACATAACGATACTTTATCAGTGCGGTGTATTTCTTATTACGGCCGCAGTCAGTTGAGCCGAGTTAGGGTTGCGCCTGTACACATCCACCAATATAGACTATCGACCACAATATCGATTGGTTGGATATCCGAAGTGAAATAATGTATTTTTATTTATTTTGGAGGAGTAGACAAATACGTAAGCAACTTTCGTAAAGTAAGTTGGTAAAATTGTAGGTCAAAAGTCGGTGGACAAATGGGAATAAATAATAATTTTTGTTTTTATTTTTATGATAACAATTTTACTGTTCTATTATAAATAAATTATTTTCTAGACATATTTATTTTTATTTAATTAGTTTTTGGAACATAAAAAATATCATTATAAAAATGAAAAAATCGATAATTTTTCTATTTAGTCAATAACTAGCGTATATGTAAAATAAATTGCTTTTGCACAGCACATCGATGTTAATGTGTGCGTAAGTTATATGGTGCATGAAAAATATACGCTGTATTTAGGAAGATAAGGTTTATAATTTACTGTGTAGTATGATCTGATTTATAATTTGCGGATGTGTGCGGGACTGCGTAACAATAGCTGCATATGTAGTAGAGTCAGTGATGGTAGGGATAACTGGAGACATGGTGTTCCGGTACATTTTTGCCCTCTTGGCGCTTCTCTGTTTTTAATATTTCTGTGGAGTTACTGGTACTTTGCCGTTCTGGTAATTCTACAGCATCAATTAATATTAAAATGTTGCAATGACAAAAATATTAATAATTTACATATACACCGTTAAATTTTGGTCGTTTTAATCCTGTAGAGGGTCGATTCGGTACATGAAACACTAACGATTTGTAAAGATAAATTAAAAATAAAGTACTTTGTATGTACGCATGTACGAAACTATTATGTTTAAGTAGGTAAACAAGTCAATGACCTTGTAGGTAGTTGCTGCGTACTAACTACCTACAACAGTTCATTGACCTCGCTCAGTTGACGTTTACTTAAAGAAATCAATTTCTAACTAGCGTAAATTAAATTTACGTTTAACTACCCTAGTTAAAAATAGGGGTTAGAAAGAGACACACCACCTCTTTCTCGTTGTCTTGCTGGGAACGTTTTTCATATTTTGCTTGTTAATGAAACTTATGAACCTAATGCACAAGAAAATAAAGTACACTTTAGAGTTTGTAATATTGCTCCGTAATCAATCCAGATTGTCCCCAAAATATATAAGATCATTGGTAGGTGTAGACAAGTCGAGATTCTCGGAACCAAGAATCTTCTTATTATAATTTTGCCGTCGAAACAGACGCAGGACATTATCGCCTAGTGATTATTGCTGTGCTTACGAGTCTCGTATGACGTATCAAAATGTTCGAGAAACTCGTACCGTCTAAATTACGCTTTATTTACATCAATGAAAATACAATATTTTATTCTATTGTTTAGGATCTCAAGGCATGACATGGTGGATACGTCAGGAAAGTAGATTCACCTAATGTTATAAGAAATACATGGGAACATGTGTCCGGAGGCGAGGGGGTTGCTCACGTGGAGCGTGGCTTGAGATCCTCGTAGCAGGCGCGCAGGTAGATGTAGTTCTTCTTGGCTGGGTTGAAGTGCTCGTGACCCTGTAACCGAACACGCACGACTTGGCCATGAGACGCTTAGACGCTTACGCCCGACGATTAGTTCCCTGAGTCTGAGTGTGTCGGTATTTTGCAAGAACAACACTCACAGTGTCGACGTAAAGGGAACCAATCGACAAAGGAATCCCTTTAAACTTTTCAGTCACTAGCGCCACTTTCAGATTTCCCCTAGTGTACCTATTCTTTTCTCAATTTATCCTTTCTCGTCATACCATACATCCATCTCAACATTCTCATCTCCACTACATGCAGGCAAGTTATTGGATGATTTCTCAAAAAAAAAAGCATCCATACATTGAACTTGCAAACCCGGTAGAAACAGGTTAGCTGTATCGTCACATATACAAGTACTTACGACAGTTAGTAGTTTTTTTTTTTTTTTTGGTGGTGGGTAAAATCATCCAATGACATCTCCCGCCCTTGGGCGGAGCGGGAGATAGTGTCAGACTCTTACTGACTAAAAACCCACCCCGTTCCTTCGTGGCCTTAGATACCAGGGCCGGGCTTTCCTTTCGGAAGCAAACCCTTGGCCCCAGTAGGCTTCGACCCTGCCTGCCTGCAGCTAGCAGGCTGGGTCTCTACGGTTTGCTGACAACTCCTTGAGGCGCGCGGGAACAGTGCGCGCCGTTGACGACCTGGGCTTGGTCCGGATGTTTACCGGACGGTCGGACAGCGAGCTACCCATAGCCCGACAGTTAGTAGTAGGTTTGACACTGAAGACTCGAAATATTTTTACGTATTTTTTGTTATTTTAAGTAAAATTTATTTAACATTTTTATGTAAAATCTCAAATATCTCTTATTTTAGTTGTGTCTACATAATTTTTTGAACATCTTTTTATTTTACAACATTATAGGTAAAGCCGGCTTATCAGTATGGGATGTAATATTATTACATCTGAGAGCTACTCGTTTACTTATATTACATCCCGCGATTACTGTTCACACTGTATGATTATGATACACACGAAATTTCAAAACACGGGCGAGGCAGGGGGAGGCGCGGTGTCCGGGAACGTAACATAAAATTTACACCTTCAAATGATTTCTAAGGGCCAACGCTGCGTTAAGCGGGCGCACGAGCAGTCGCCCCATACAAAAGTGCATCGTCCCGGACAGCCCAGCCCCGCGCCCGTTTTGCTATGTAATAATATATTAAAGTTCTCCATCGACACGACTACATGCACACTGTTAGAGTTGAACTAGTGAGACCGCGCAGGTAATAATCCGGTTTTCGCTACCCGCCGCCCACGACACACACGGTAACCGCGTGGGGGCGGCCGCGAGTACGCCCGCTTAACGCAGCGTTCAGTCGGTCAAAAAATATTTATAATTTGGGACGTAATATAGAATGCTAAATTTTGATCATTTTAATCCCTTGGAGGGTCGATCCGATACAAGAAACACTTGATTTGTAAAGATGAAATTAAAAAAATAAAGTACTTTTTTAAACTCGAATTAATTTACGCATGTACGAAATTAATTCATTTATGTAAGCATTAGCTGAGCGAGTTAGTGACCTGTAGATAGTTGTCGGTTGTTGCGTACTACCTACAGGTCCTGTAAATGAATTAGTAAGGAATAATACGATCAAAATTTAGCTGTGTATATTAAAGCAGAGTGTACTGCCTCGTACAAAATGTATGACGAGTGATAAAATAATATTTTTCAAGATCTGACCTTGGACCAGTCGTATCCCACGGCATAGGCGAAGATCTGGCCGTTGTGGTTAAAAGCGCATTTGGTGAGCGGCTGGTCCAGCATCTCGGAGGACTTGAGACGCGTGCGCGCGTCCTTGTCCCAGAACGAGAAGGAGCCGTCCGAGCCCACCGTGGCCAGCGTGCCGTGTGCCGGGTGGAACGCGATGTCGTTCACCGCGTAGATGTCCTGCACAGAACAAGGCGGTCACGGCCATGCGCGGGAGGCGCACGGTGCTAGTGGCGCGGTCGAGTACTCGCCTGGTAGCCGGTGGTGTTGGCGGGCGGCCGGTGGCACTTGAACGTGAAGTTGTCCTTGGGGTTGGTGGGGTTGACGTACTGGATGGCCACGCGGCCCTCCACGCTGCCTAGCGCGAAGCCAGTGGGCTGCTTGGTCTTCTTGTCACGGAAGATGGCGATGCAGCGGTGCTGGTGCTTGAGCGGCGACTCCACGCGCTTGAACTCGCCCGGCTTGCCCTCCAGCGTGTACAGGCAGATGCCGCGGTCCGCCGTGCCCACCACGGCCATCGGGTAGTCCTGCACAGACGCTGTGAGCTGACATCACCGTACAATACAATAGCTTCTGCCAGCGCGCAGCGGCTTCACCCGCCTCAAACTCGCTTTTTATATACAAACTTCCAACCCCCGTTTGAGCCCCCAGGGCTCGAGTTTCGTAAATTCCGTTCTTAGCGGATGTCTACACCCTACATAGAGAACCTGCCTGACAATTTTTAAGTTTGTAGGTGTTTTAGTTTCTGAAATTTCGATCTTTTCTATTTTATTATAACGATATTTTGGCCAACCAGTAATTTTTTTACTTATTTGAATATAGAATTATTATTTATGTCTAGGTTTACTTTGATCAGAATTTATTAGCGCTGCTCCTACATTGCATGAACGTCAATATTGCACTAATGTCAGGTGCGCGGACTGCAGTCATGCAGTGTCTGCAGTTCATCCGAGTCTAGTGCGTTGTACATTATATCCATAATTATAATAGATTTAAATCAATTAATTAGCTAGATTTTTTTTATTTGATATAAACTGTTGCTTGACTACGATCCCACTTACCACCGCTGGTAAGCAGTGATGCAATCGTTGGTGTTGTCGAGTTCTTGAATCTTGAGTTTCAAGGGCATCGCCAAGGGGGGCAGGGGAGGGCTACGACCCCCTCTAGAGGCTTGCTTTACAGCTTCAGAGACAGCAGTTTTAGGCACCAGTCTCCCACAATATAATACCCATCCTATACGTTACCGTAGATATAAGGCTAGCAATTAGGAGTTATATTGTGGAGAAAATAAACTCTAATTAAAAACTTTTTTGTTGTTCTCTATACATCCAATAGCCCTCATCTTGATCATCGGCTGGTGACGCCCTTGACTAGTTTATTAAGAGCCTATTCACTCTACCCTTGAAGACACCTAAATTATAATCGGGTGGGAAGACCGCAGCAGACAAATTGATTAAAATCAATTTAAATTAAGATCAAAATGAGATATTTTCTTAATAAAAAAAAACTGACCACGTCCGCGCAGTAGCACCGCTCCGACAAGTTCATATTCATTATGGGGACTGCACTGCGGGTGTCCCAGAACTGAAACAAATGTGCATTTTAATTCCTACTGCCATAGACAATGTGAGCGACGAGTGTGTCCTGCAAGACACGCGTACCTTGAGCGTCTTGTCCCAGGAGGCGGTCATCAGGCAGGTGTAGTTGGGCGCCTTGATCCAGTGGCACGTCTTGACCGGCGCCTCGTGCGCCGCCACCTGCGTCACACACTGCACTTGTACTCGCTTCAAAACCAATCCCTAATGTTTTCCTTTTTTAGGGTTCCGTACCTCGGAGGGAAAATACGGAACCCTTATAGGATCACTATGTTGTCCGTCTTTCTGTCAAGATCCTTTGTCTCGGGAACGCATGGAGATATCGAGTTGAAATTAAATCGTATACTCTGGTCTGCGGTCCCTTGAAGCTGTGAAAAAACTTAACAGAAAAAAAAATACGGACTATTATCTAGCAAAAAAATTTATATATCGACAATTTCAAGGGAATCAAAATTTATGGAGTACTTCCCGTTGACCTAGGATCTTAATGTTTGCCATGGTCGCATAGCACAAATATAGAGAAAAATCTGACAACTGTAACGTCAGCAAAAAAAAGACTCAATTGGAGAATTTAATTATTTTCATAGATAGGCCTGTACAGAATCCTCAGTGCACGAGTTTGAGAATAAAAAATAATTGTGTCACCTGTATTGCTTGATTTGAAGCTAGATCCCAGCACTTGACACTCTTATCAGTGGACGCCATGAAGATTTTACTGCCATCCTGAAAATACAATAAAGCAAAGTTTGCAAGGTGCAAGCTCCAATCAGTGAAGTCAGGTAGCTAAGTGGCAGCATGTACTAACGTCGTGCCATGCCACATCCAGAATGGGCCCGTCCATGCTCTGCACAGCCTTGGGCACTGTCTTGCCTGAAGCCTCCACCTCCCAGCATCGCACCTGCAAGCAAGCCAGTTTGATTAGCAACCTACAACTACTATATGGAGCATTGGAATTATTATTCACTAGCTACTAGCCCCGACTTTGCTTGGGGGCATTTCTTTTTTTCGAATTTTCGTGATTTGAAATACTTTGTTGTGGCAATACAATGGTGTATGCTGTGTTGGTAGTCCTTAAAAAAAATTGTTAAAAAAAACATATAGATCTTCTGCTGTATTTGTGTGTACATTAATAAGAAAATAAATAAATAAAATAATGTAGTTTGATTTTATAAATAATTTTAAATAGGGAAACCCTAATTAATGACATGACAATCAAAAGACTAAATTGACTAAGCTAAGCTGTACTACAACACCATACTTGCAACATTTAAAACAAGGTTGATTCAAGCTGTCACTTTAGTCCATGTGATTCAAAATTGAAGTTAGTCATATTATGTTGTGACACTTTTTGTAGATGATTATCTGTAGATGTGTAAGTACTGCCAAACCCTAGGACATTATTTTATTCTATCACCAATAGTTTTTGCAGCAAATCTATATTAATATTATAAATGTGAAAGAAACTTTGTCACTATATTGAACCCATTCTGATGTTTGGTATGAAGGAAGCTTGAACTCGAAGGCTGGACATAGGCTACTTTTTATCAGCAAAGTCGGAGCTTTGCTCAGACTGCCAATTTACCCTCCCTTGATGGCTACTGCACTCACAAAACTAATTCAAACTTGAATCAAAATCACCATCATTTTGATTGATTGTGGTTTACATCAAAAAGAACTTAAAAGCACACGTGGAAGAGCTCAAAGTTCAAGACAGTAATTGTTTAATTATCAAAATTAGTCCGGATACAGTAATTATGGCCATTTACAGGCCACCGTCTCAAAACATTGACAGATTTTTGGATTATCTTGATATAAATCTAAAACATCTATCAGCTTTTAAGAATATTATTGTAATAAACACCTTAGGAGGCTCTCGTTAGGCGGCTGGATCAAGGGCTTGATTCAGAAAGCGGTACTCCTGGACACGGCTCGTATTGTTAGGAGGTTCCTTTCTCTGGAGCCCTGACCGCCGGTAGCTTGGACTCTGTTCCCGATACCGGTGGGACACTATTTTTTATATTTTTAAATGTTTTTTATTTTTTATTTTTTGTAAGTTTTTTAAAAAATATTTAAAAATATAATTAATAAGCTTTTAGAATGAATAAAGGAAATAATAATAACAACAGGAATAACCCAACTGCTCCACAAATCAGGTAGTACTGCGGATCCTAAGAATTATAGACCGATCACGTGTTTGCCGATGGTCTATAAAGTTCTTACATCCATTCTGAGAGCTAAAATCAATAGTCATATTGAGACAAATTCTATCATGTCGGCCTCTCAGAATGGTTGTAGGAACGGGTCCCGTGGTACTAAGGAGCTGCTCCTCATCGATATGGCCATAAGCCAACAGGTCTGCGAAGCAGTAATGCTAGCAAAGGAGGAGGCCGACCGCATCAGGCAGAGGCAACGGGGCGCTCGCCCCAGCCGCCGCCGGGATTCCGATCCCGATTTCCGGCCACCGTAGGCGCGGGCTTGCGGACGGCGTGCAATGGGTAGCACGCTGTCCGATCGTCCGGTAACCGACCGGACCGAGCCCAAGTCGTCGACGGCGCGTTCTGTTCCCGCGCGCCTCAAGGAGCTGTCAGCACACCGAAGAGGCCCAGCCTGCTAACTGCAGGCAGGCAGGGTCGAAGCCTACTGGGGTCATGGGTTAGTTCCGAAAGGAATGCTCGGCCCCGGCACGATAGGCTACGTAGGAACGGGGTAGGTTTTTAGTCAGTAAGAGTCTGACACTACTTCCCGCTCCGCCCAAGGGCGGGATTTGTCATTGGATGATTTTACCTACCATAAAAAAAAAAAAAAAAAAAAAAAAAAAAAAAAAAAAAAAAAAAAAAAAAAAAAAAAAAACAGGTTCGACGTTCTCGAAAGAATTTGTCGGCATGTTGGATAGATTATAAGAAGGCCTATGACTCTGTTCCTCATACATGGCTCATGAGGGTGCTAGAACTGTACAAAGTAGATACAACCCTCCTGTTGACGTGTATGGGGCAGTGGAGAACAGTCCTTCGCTATCCAGGATGTCGACAGATTCGAGGGAATAGTGAATCGATAAGGATCGAGTGTGGCATATTCCAGGGTGACAGTCTGAGTCCACTATGGTTTTGCCTAGCCTTGAACCCTCTCAGCACACTGCTGGAGGGTTCTGGCTTAGGCTTCCGGTTGAAAAGAGGTGGTCAGGTTATATCTCACCTTCTTTACATGGATGATCTGAAACTCTTTGCCCCCAACGACTTCCAACTGCTGGAGCTACTGAAGATAACTGAAGCCTTCAGTAGTGCCATCAGGATGGAATTTGGTGTGGACAAATGTGCAGTCATGCATGTAAAGCGAGGAGAGATTATGGAATCCGTGGGAACTCAACTTACGGATTCCATACACCTTAGATCCCTCTGCTCAACTGAAACTTACAAGTATTTGGGTATGTCGGAAGCGTTAGGCATCAATGCTGATGACGTGAAACGGTCGTTGAAGGAGCGCTTCTTCGGCCGCCTGAATAAAGTACTGAATAGTCTTTTATCAGGTGGGAACAAGGTGCGCGCTTTCAACGGTTGGGTCATGCCGGTGTTGATGTACTCTTTCGGCATACTCAAATGGACTCAGACAGAACTTGACGCCTTGAATAGGAGGGTCCGCACACTGCTTACCGCAAATCGGATGCATCACCCACGGTCATCGGTGATGAGACTGTATATCCCGCGGAAGTGCAGGGGTCGCGGCTTTTTAAATGCTAAGACCCTACACAACCGTGAGGTGTGCAGTCTCAGGGAATATTTCCTAGAAACCGACGTGGGCATGCACTGAGATGTGGTAGCGGTGGACAAGGGCCTCACTCCGCTCTCCGTTAATCCGCCGCTTACTAACCTAAACATATATGCACATAATTGCAAGCATGCTGTCTTTGCTTGTAGTTGCCCTACTTTAATTAAAGCTGATCACATAAAATACCTCGGTGTTACGATTGACACAAATCTAAATTTCCGTAAACATATCGAGTTACTGTGCACAAGAGTGCATAAATTAATTTATATTTTTAAGAACTTACCTCACATAGCCAACTATAAGTTAATTAAACAGGTTTATTTGGCTCTGTGTCAATCTGTGTTAACCTACTGTATTACTTCATGGGGTGGTACCAGAAAGACTATCTTACTTCCTCTAGAACATGCTCAAAGAGCAATTTTAAAGGTTGCAACCTTCCGACCTTTTAGATTTCCCACACACAAGCTATACACTTCATGTAAAATACTAACAGTACGTCAACTATATATATTGCACATCATACTTTATCAGCACTCTGAGCTTCCTTTGACCCTGTACCTTCAACCAGAAGGAGGAAAGATTTGGTTTGCAGAAAACCACAGACGAGACATGCATTTGCGCACAGATATTACGTATTTTTAGGACCTTTTTTGTACAACAAGCTTAACAAATTATTAGATATATATAGCTTATGTTATATTAAATGTAGAAGAATGGTATCAGAGTATTTATTGAAACTCAATTACACAGACACAGAGAACCTTTTGGAAGTTTTAGTATGATTAAGGTTTAGTTTGTAAGTTGTTATTCTTTAGTTCTGTATACATGCACCCATTAGTCTTGTTTAAGTGATGACCTGAAACACAGGTTTTTGTAAACATAGCTCAGGAAAGTCGCTAATTATACATAACATACGTTTTTCGCAAGCTTTGAAGTCTTCATCATTTTAGATAAAAACAAAGTTATTTCTAGGGCATTAGCATAATTATTTACTTAAGATTTATTTGTGGCTATTTTATGTAACTATGTGTAAAAAGATTAAATAAAGATTAAAGATTATTATTATTATTTAGTTATGGTGCATATTTCAGTTAAAAATGTTTGCCTTAGGCATTCTCTACCAGTCAACCCAATTAATATGTCAGTTTTAATACCATATTAATATTACAAGAAATCATAACAATTGAGTTAGAGACCCTCAGAAAACAATGATCACCCAAAATACTAAACACTCAGTTTAATACTTTGGCAAATAACTATTTTAATAACACAAACAAATACCGAATCGCATATGAAAACATTGCAATAGAACCCACCTCTCTGATGGTCTTCTGACCTTCTTTGGTGCTGGATATGAACCGTAGGAAACCTATCAATCAATCAATCAAGAAATCCGTTTCTGACATATCAAGTGTGCATTCCGCTAAGTAGACACACGATATACCTGAGAGATGTAGGAAAGGTAAGACGCGCTAGTGTGCGACGGGCAACAAGCGACTCACCCGGCAGTCCCAGCTTCCCGACACGAGGAAGGTCTGCGGCAGTGAGGGCGGCGAGAACTCCAGCGCCGACACAGTGTCGTCCGGAGGCGAAGTCACCTCCAGGTCTTTGTTCGGGTTGTTAGGCGCACCGCCTAGCTGGTTGAACATCTTAGCTATCACAAACGAAAACAAAATAACAAGCTCAAGTTCTTGAATTAGACCTTCACACTTAGCAGTTATTCAATTTATTTGTTTATTGGCGATCGACACGGGACGTCAGGACCTATACTCCACACAATACTCTTTGGTCGGGACGAATTAAAGAGTATAGTAAATAATGGGTGAATCCAGACGAATCGTCTTGTTGTTTTGTTGATTTTTAAATTTGAAGGTTAAGTTTAATGTTTGTGCAATGTTTGTGGCATGGAACAAAGAGAATATAAGCACTACGTTTAGCATGGAAGGTTAAGTTTTTTTTTTATAATGTTTGTGGCATGGCTATTTGGCCTTTGCGCCAGGAAGGTTAAGTTTGGTTTGGGTCACTGACATTTTGACAATTCAAAAGTGATTGATCTATTTGAAATAAACGCTTCCGACTTCTGATTCCGTAGAAAAAAAAATCGAATTTCAATTTCTAGTGTCTGAGATCGATTCATAGATTCAATCCATTGTTTGAATCGATTTTCTTGATCTATAAAATCGATTCTGCTGTTAATTGTTCTCAAATCGTCTACCCTTACTATCCCCGCTCCGAATTGCATAAAAAGCTATTATAGTGCGAATCTGACCAAATAGAATAGCTATAAAATATGCCCTTATATTTTATTGATTAATACTTTTGACACAATTCGGAACGAGGCGGTTTAGCCACAACAGTTTGGCAACAGTTGTCAGGGCTGCCAGATGTACGATTTAAATCGTACTCCTACGATTTTTTGGCACATGTACACTCATGTACGATCACTAAACCAAGATCGTACAGAAAATGTACAATTTTTTTATACCTAACAAGTCTGGCAACATTTCATAACAAACGAATGTGCTCTACTGGCAAGTATGAGTTTCAGGGAATTATCCAACCATCTAACGCAAACCTAGATCTTTTACTTGAATTGTAATAAAACTGCTCACTTCAGTATAAAACAATATATTTATTACTCAAGAAACTCCATGGGCACTCTTTTTAAATTATCTTGTTACATCACTTTGTTAACACTATAATAAATGCAAGAGACTAAATGTGCGTCCTGCCTCAACGGCTGTCGAACTCAGACTGCCCCCGAATTTTAGTTTATTTTAATAAAAACTTTGTACTTACTTCTCGGACGATCTTTTTATTTCAAAACCTTGGTATTCTATACGATCATTTTGAAGTAAGTGTTCGATCATACCTTTTTTGGACCTGGCAGCCCTGGCTGTCAAATCCAATTCAGAGAATGTGTCAATTTCTCAAAGAATTGATTGAGTGTCAAAATATGGCAAAATTTAGTGCAAGATTGTAAGCAAGTATCTTACAACAATATTTTATTTTATACTCCTTTTAAATAAATTACCATTATTTAAGACTAGTAAACAAGTCACAAAAATTAAAATGAGTAATATACAATACGTTCAAATAAAGGATTTAAAACCCGGCATGAAAAGTATTAATGCAGAGTTCATCGTGCTCGAGGTTGGTCCACCGACGCTGACAAAAGAGGCGCGGGAGGTGCGTACCCTGCGCGTGGCGGACGCCACGGCCTCTGTGAACTTGTCTGTGTGGGACGAGCCCGGCGCACTGCTGCAGCCTGGGGACATCGTTCGCCTCACGCGCGGCTACGCGTCCCTGTGGCGTGCCGCGCTTACTCTCTATTCCGGCAAGTCTGGCGACATTCAGAAAGTGGGCGAGTTCTGTATGTTGTTCAACGAGCAGGTGAATATGAGCGAACCGCAGCCAGTGCAACCACCTACCGCTGCCGGCACCGCAGTCACCGCGCCTGAGCGTTCCAACGGGGCGCACGCCCCGCTGCGTGCGCTGCAGGCGCCGTCCACGCCCGCGGCCGCTCACGGCGCTAAGTCCGATCGCTTCGCGCCGGCAGCGCCCGAGCACGGTGGCAAGCACGCGCACAAGACGTACGTGCGCGGTCGCGGCCACCAGCGTGGCAACAGCCGCAGGTAGCATGAGCAGCTGCCTGCCTTCAGTGCCTTTCAAGACAATGGTGCATTCATTGTGGCTTGATGAATAATGATACAGGTTGTGTATGTGTTTATACTGTGCTGTATCTTACAGTAGGATTCTACATGAGCTCCCATGCTGTGTAGTGTTGATTAGATATTATGTAATGAAATATACTCTCTAAGTTTTTATCATAACTATTTTTATATTTAGGTTTAAATAATTCTGAATATGCTGATTATTTAATAATTAAGTTAAGGTATTGTATGATGTTTATAATGTTTGTGAGAAGCTATAATTATATGTAAATAGATATAAAATCCTGCTCAGCACTCACAAAATTAGATTTTTTAATGACTCTTCTATCCTATTGCAATTTCCTTGCTTGCTTTGGTGTTGTTTGTTGATTCATTGAGCTCTTAGAAAGTTCTAAGCAGAGCTACATGATTATGGACAAATACTATAATTACTACTATAAACACTTATCGCACTGTCTGGACAGGGCCATTTATATAATAATAATAACAATGATTTATTCAAGGATAAAGTGAAATTACGATTTACATTAATTACAATCGAAATAAAATTTAATTCTAAATAATGTAGGCCTGCCTGATCTAGGTTAATGAAAACCTGTGTTGCAGGCCATCCATTTACAAACATTTACAAAAGAAAACAATAATAAAAATACAAGCTAAATTAAAAAGAAGACAATATTTCAATGACTTAAAAATCTATTAGTAAAGTAAAAAATTAGTTTAAGTACGATATATTATGTTTAAATAAATTAATGAACAAAAGTAAAGTATACAAAGTGGAGACTATTAATTATGTTAAAAAAGAGACTTATATTAGAGAAGATACCTATAAACTTTATTTTACAATTTCTAGAAGTTTTTCCGTGTCTGCATAATTGTGTTTTGCCAAATATTCCTGTACCAATAAATTACACCTATTGTAACTTAAACTATAAATCTTTAGCACTTTGTTAAACTGGTTATATAAGTGTGGTCCTAAAAATAAATAAAATCGTTTAGCAAAAGCATGATTAGGCCGAGAGTTAGCATAAACCAAATCTTTTCTTCTCCTATCTGAAGGTATTGGGTTAAAATAGAGTTCAGTGTGTTGGAACAAAATTACATTCAAAACAAATAATTGACGTACTGTTAGCACCTTACATGCCAAGTAAAGCTGATCTGTAGGAAAACGAAAGGGACGAAAAGTAGCAACTTTTAAAACTGCTCTTTGGGCGCGTTCTAACTGTAGTAAAATTGATTTAGCGGCGCCACCCCATGATGTTATGCAGTAGGTAATAATAAACTGACACAAAGCCAAATACACCTGTCTGATTAATTTAAAGTCGGCAATATGGCGTAAGTTGTAAAAAATGTATATTAGTTTACGCACTCGGGTGCATAATAAATCGATGTGTTTGCCAAAATTCAAGTTTGCGTCAATCGTGACACCTAGATATTTTATATGGTCAGCTTTCGCTAAACTGGGGCCCTGGGTGCATGCAATATCAGCATTAAGTAAATAACAATTGTTATGCGCTTGAATGCTTAGATTAGTACGCATTCAAGCGCATAACAATTGTTGCATAGTACGTCAATTACTGCATTCGATTCGTCTTCAATCTACGTAAATATGATCATGTTTCAGCGCATCGGTCGCTTCTAAAGTGGTTACCCATACGTCAGCGCAGAGAGCAAAGGGCGCTCACTACCTTGTTTTCTTTTCTTGATTCACCTAACTCCCCTAGTTATTTAGCCCCTTATTTTCAATACATTTGCGCCAACCACAATAGAAATCTGCGCTCATCTTTTAACCGCCTACTTCAATTTCCCACACATCGTACTGACTTTCTTCACTGTTCTTTCTTCATACAAGCTATTTCTTTGTGGAATGCGCTTCCCCAGGAGATTAGGATGGCAACAAACCGATCGACATTTAAAGCCAAAGTTCGCGAGTTGATTCGTAGGAAGTTGGCAGTGGTTTCATCACAGCGTTAATATTTTGTAGTTGCTGATTTGAACCATTGGTTGGACTTTATTAATATATATATGTATATATTATGTAGTTTATTAATTTGTGTATATATATTATATAATTGTATTATATTTATGGTTTATTAGTAATTCTGTTCTTGTATTCACCTTTTCTCTCTCTTTATTGCACCTACCACTATTTGTCTCTCCATCACCCTAAGGTTGACTGGTAGAGAATGCCTAAGGCATTAAGTCCGCCTCTGTACGTTTGTGCATAAAGTGTTAAAATAAAAATAAATAAATAAATAAATTAGTAAACGATGGATAAGTGTTTCTCATTGTAAATAATAGGTATTTGGTTTTATCTATATTTAAACTTAAGAGATTATTATGAAGCCAATTAGACACAGCATCAAAACCATTCTGTGCTACCTGAAGACCTCAGCCTTTGATTTAGCTGCAAAAAAAACGGTAATTTAAAAAACTAAAAAAAACCCGACTGCTTTTCTGAGCATTCATGAAAAAGCCCTAAAACAAGAAAGTCGTTGTACCCGATTGCACTTAACTATATAATATATTCTAGAATGGGTCCCGACTGCTACAATTTATCTTGTATTTATAATATTATATAGTTAAGTGCAATCGGGTACAACGGCTTGGCTCGTTGATCTTTTAGGCCTAAAACCAAATTGATGATCAGAGAGTAATTTATTGCTTTCAAGATATTTTACTAGTCTACTGTTTATAATTTTTTCTAATATCTTTTATAGGCCAGTTAAAACTGAAATTGGGCTATAATTGTTAACACAATTTCTGTCTCCAGCCTTAAACACAGGGGTGACTACGGCTCTTTTAAGCAAAGGAGATCATTTATTTTGGTCCAAATTCAAAAGTGCCGGCCAAGAAAAAAAAAATATGCTAGTCTGCATAAGCATGCCCCCATGTAGCATGACACCTTAAGCATTTTTTATTATTTCACCAAAACTGTAGGACCATTGCCCTTGGTTTTATTTAAGTTCAAAAAAATCATTTTGCGTACATTTTCGGTAACATGATTTGTAAAAACAAAGAGTTAGATCTTGAATAAAAACTTCCATGTAGCTGCCATTTACAACCACACAACGTGGCGACCTCCCCTCCCCTAGCCACTGAACGCTCGCCTCACCTAAAACATCTTTTCTATTTCTTTCATCATAATCATCATCATTTCAGCCAAAAGACGTCCACTGTTGGACATAGGCCTCCCCCAAGCGTCGCCACAATGGCCGGTCCTGTGCGTCTCGCATCCATCGGACTCCAGCGACCCTGACCAGGTCATCGGTCCACCTTGTGGGAGGCCTTCCAACGCTGCGTCTTCCGGTACGCGGCCGCCACTCCAGAACCTTTCGGCCCCAACGGCCATCTGTTCCAGTACCAGTATTTGAGGAGGGAGCCATGCAAGTCCAAGTCAACTCTGACCCTTCCAGCTACCTTCCCATCAGTCCATTCAATGTTCTCGGTAAAATCTACGAGAGGCTTATTTACAAGCAGCGCAGAGGTTATGCTGAAGTTAAAAGTGGTAATCCCAACGGTGGTTTGGTTTGCGAATTGAACACTAGTGCATCCAACAAGTCTAGCGAATTGTTGAACACCAAGGCGCTGGTTTCCAGCATAACGCGATGACGGCCATCTAGTTTTTTGACTTAGCGAAAGCTTTTGACAAAGTGTGACATAATAGTTTATCATTTAAGCTATATCAACTCGGTGTGCCAGATTGTCTAGTACTCATCTTGCGAAACTTTATGTTGAATCGTACCTTCCACTATCACATCTACCATCTGGTAGCGCTTCCTCTATGTGATAGTGTGGAGATCCCCAGCTATACGAGCAGGAGTTCTTCAAGGCTCTCCCTCTGATCACCATATACCAATCCGATCCCTTGGGAGAAGAAAGTGAAATACCTCGGTGCGATCCTAGATCAGCATTTGACCTTTGCTGAGTACATAAAGCAAACTTGTACGCGTGCCACATTCGCACAAAGCAGGGTCCACTACATCCTGCCAACCCGTAGGTATGGTCGAATTTTTAATACGCTTATTCTGTCTTCACACACGCAAAGCCCCGTCATGTCCATAGAAGGCAAATGCTTTAAAAGTGATTCCTAAAAATCTGTGGAACCTCCTATCATGTCTGAAATGTTCAGTTCATTTAGATTACAAAATGGGGATTTTCTGTGGAGATCACAACATTCCCATCATCTAGCAGTTCAGTAAACGCTTTCCAAGCATTTCTTTGACATGCGATACTGACTCATATCCGGAATTCGCCGTCATATGCTTTTAGGATTGGAAAATATTCCTGTAGTTTCTAGAGGATAACTATATGAATTGGTACTTGTCATGACTTTTCTAAACAATTAAAGCATTGAGCATTGGATATACTGGTATTTTTATTCTTTAAAAATCTCAACAATACAAATAAAAAAAAACAAAATAACGCAATGAAGACACAACTACAGAAGCTGAATTATTATTATTATACATATATACGATAGACAGCGGACCGATGGCACTAACGTCATGCAATAATGTATCATTCAATGACGAAGTAAATGAATCTAGTGAGTGTTCATATCTTAACACATTCACAGCCACCACAATTTTTTTGAAGTTCATAGCGATGCCGCACTATAAAGCCACGCGGACAAGCCAGGCGTGTCAGCGGCACTGCATCTTAAACATGGACACGCTAGGCGTGTCCAGTGGCACCTCGATGACTAGAGGATTATGTACTGAGAGTTCCAAAAGGGAATTTTGACTAATTTTCGGAATATCACTGAAACATTTAGGACACGCATGGCGTGTTCAAGGCGTAGTTATAGAAATTCGCAAGAACACGCTAGGTGTGTCGGCAGCATTGAACGTGTTAAGCATAAATCAATGAACAAATCTATGTGTTCTTGTCACTCATCGCCCATTGTGGAGACACGCGTGACGGAGAAAATGCAACTACCGGCGAGATGCAGCAGCGCGGAGCGCGAGAGCGGGACGTCAAGTGAATGTGTGTTGTGCCCTAGCACGGTGAATGGAACAGCTGTGGAGCGCACTGGCAGGTTAGTGAGTCATACTGTTGTTGTTAGCGATAAGGAGGTTAATAGTTTAACTAAGAATGCATTATCACCGCAAAAACAAGTTTCCTTTGCCGGCGTACTTCAGAGAGAGGGTGAATGGAAGGTGCAACAGAAGGATGAGGCGTGGCATTTGGTACAGAGAAATAGATTTAAAAATCGTTTGATTAGTCAGACAGGCAGCGCCGTTACTGATTCTAGCGTGAATAGCTCTAAGTTCAAAGCGGCGGACACGAACCACTGTTTATATCTAACGTGCATAGGGATGTAACGGAAAAAGGTTAGGTTAGGTTTTTTTTTTTTTTTTTTTTTTAGTGGCAGGAGTGGGAAATCCATCATGGACACCCAGACTACCCCTCAATAAAGGCAGTCTGGGTAGTGCCGGACTCCTAACGGCTAAAAACCACTCCTGCCATGCGAACGGCCCCCTGCCGTCAAGTTTCGCAGGGGCTTTGTATGGGTCTGTAGGTTTCGTTCATTGTTGGTTTATTACTTTCTTGTTATAAGTATATTTATATTTTATTTATTTATTTTTTATTTTTATTTATTTTGGCATCAAACAGTCATATTACAAAAAATATAATTCTTAAGCTATTAGTTTACTTACAAAAGACCTATAGTGCCGACAAAAGTAATGGAAAAATTTAGTACAATTTATAAACTCTTAAATGGAGGACGCGTTAGGAATATAATTTTAGTTTTAAGTTCAATGAAGAGCAAATGTTTAAAACTTAGTGAAAAGATAAAAAAACGGAAGTTCAAATTAGGTGATATATCGACTTTTTAGCTTTTTTTTCAAGCTGTTAAGAGAAATATTAAAAAGATCTGTCTGTAAATTCTCTGTTATAATTATTAGTAGGAACGGTATAAAAATGAATATATATGGGTATATGTTTTATTTAGACGAGGAAGAACAAATAATGGTTTTGTATATATATATTGATAAATAATACAAATACTTATTTTATAAAAGTTGATATCGTAGACATCTGTCATTTTAAATTTATTACGTTTAAAAAAAATTTAAAATCCGTTAAAATTGATGTATAGATAATTGCCATAAAATTGTCCAATTTAAAATAATATTAATAAAGATAAGAATTTTCAATAAATAGTTTAAAATAATATTAACAGATAAGAATCATCAATAAATAATTTAAAGTAAAATTGCAACTTCGGTGTTAAAAATTTTTTTTTTTTTTTTTCAGTTTTGTAAATCATAAAAAAAGTCAATTTGGTTGGTTTATATGTTGGTTTTATTTCGTTTATTTACCGACAATACAATTCTAGTAATAAACCGTATGAGATATTCTCTCATCTTTTCATTTGCAATTAAAACGCTGAGATTTTCTCCATCTATTCTATCTCCAATCTTAGCTTCGATGTCATATCTATGGGAGGCATACACCGGGCAATCCGTGAGGAGGTGGAGGATTGTCTCCTGCTGGTCCAGGTCGCAGGCGCACGCCGGGTTCTCCTTACACTTGAAGCGAGTAAGGTATTCGGAGAACCCGCCGTGTCCTGTTAGGGCTTGAGTCAGCTCCTTGGTGATCTCCATCTTCCTTACCGTCCTGTACGCAGCGATCGCACAGGGGAAAAACATCTTTGTCGTGGCCGCCGTTACTCCTTCACAATATCTCCGGTTCCATTCGCCCAGCGTCTCCATTCGGATCATACGCTTGACGAATGAAACCGGGCACTTGTCGTAGTCGGGTTGCCGCTTCGACTTCAGGGCAGCCTCCTTTGCGAGCAAGTCGGCTCTCTCGTTACCCTCCAGCCCCGCGTGAGCTTTGACCCAGAACAAGGAGACGCTCTTGTTCTGGGCGTTGCTGCGGCGGATGGCGTCCCTTGCTTCCACTGCAAGGGCGTGGAGGGCTTCGGGGTTTACGACTGCTTGGAGAGCTGCCATGGAGTCGCTATAGATAGCGAACGCCGTCTCGGTCCTTCGGAGGGCTTCCTTCGCGGCTTTGCAGAGGGCGAGGAGCTCTATAATAATAATAATAATAAGCGGCATGTCGTGTAGCTCACGTCAAATTCCCAACCAGTGACGTAGCTACACGACCGAAACCAGCTGTACCGGCCTGGCAGTGCAGGATCGAGCGTCGTATTGGTGGGGCTAGAGCACTCATCGGCAAACTAGTTTGCTTCAGGGAGGGCAACACTCGCCCTAGAGTGATGCGCTTTGTGAGACGGGCATTTTCGGGGACAGGCATCAGCCCCCGAGACTACATGTCCCGAGTCACAGAGCGCATCGACTACCTGAAGCAAAAAGTGTATGCATGGGCAAACCGTATCCGCAGGTATAAGCGCCGAGTGGAGCGATACACCCAGAATCGCATATTCCGGAGCAACGAAAGGTGGGTGTATAGGGCTTGGGAGCGACCGGACCAAGGTGTGACTGACGCACGCCTCCCGGATGATGACGCCATGAGTTCATTCTGGCGCAGCATCTGGTCGGTGCCTGTCAGTCACACCGAGGGTGATTGGATTCGGGATGTGGAGCGCGCGTGCGATCCAATACCACAAATGGGGGCAATTTACATCAGCCCCCAAGATGTAGCTCGTGCAGTCCGTCCGTTGCCTAACTGGAAATCTCCAGGGCCGGACGGACTGCACAATTTCTGGATAAAGTGGTTCACAAGATCGCACGCTCGTTTGGCATCTCAATTCCAATCTGCCCTAGAGTCAGGGTCGCTGCCCGAGTTTTTTACGACAGGAATAACCCACCTGCTCCATAAATCAGGCAGTACTGCGGAACCTAAAAATTATAGACCGATCACGTGTTTGCCGACGGTCTATAAAGTTCTTACATCCATACTGAGAAGCAAAATTAACAACCATATTGACAAAAATTTGATAATGTCGCCTTCTCAGAATGGATGTAGGAATGGGTCCCGCGGTACTAAGGAGCTGCTCCTCATTGATATGACCATTAGCCAACAGGTTCGACGTTCCCGAAAGGATCTGTCGACATGTTGGATAGATTATAAGAAGGCCTATGACTCTGTTCCTCATACATGGCTCATGAGGGTGCTAGAGTTGTATAAAATTGATACAACACTACGCACCTTCCTGATGTCGTGTATGAGGAAATGGAGTACGGTCCTTCGCTATCCAGGATGTCGACATATCCAGAGGAATAGCGAACCTGTAAGGATAGAGCGAGGTATATTCCAGGGTGATAGTTTGAGTCCGCTTTGGTTTTGCCTAGCCTTGAATCCTCTAAGCACACTGCTGGAGAATTCAGGTCTAGGCTATCGGTTGAAGAGAGGTGGTCAGGTTATATCTCACCTTCTTTACATGGATGACTTGAAGCTTTTTGCCCCCAACAACCTGCAATTGATGGAGCTACTGAAGGTAACTGAAACCTTCAGTAGTGCCATCAGGATGGAGTTTGGTGTGGACAAATGTGCGGTCATGCATGTAAAGCGAGGGGAGGTTGTGGAATCTGTGGGCATTCAACTCACGGATTCCATAAACCTGAGATCTCTCTCTCCAACCGAAACCTATAAGTATTTGGGTATGTCGGAAGCCCTAGGCATCAATATCACTGACATGAAGCAATCGTTGAAGGAGCGTTTCTTTGGACGCCTGAAGAAGGTTTTCAATAGCCTTCTTTCAGGCGGAAACAAGGTGCGCGCTTTCAACGGTTGGGTCATGCCGGTATTGATGTACTCTTTCGGCGTACTCAGATGGACTCAAACGGAACTTGACGCCCTGGATAGGCGGGTTCGAACACTGCTGACTGCATACCGAATGCATCACCCACGATCGTCGGTGATGAGACTGTATATCCCGCGGAAGTGTGGCGGTCGAGGTTTTTTAAATGCTAAGACCCTACACAACCGCGAGGTATGCAGTCTCAGGGAATATTTCCTAGCTGCCGACGTGGGTATGCATCGAGATGTAGTGGCAGTGGACAAGGGACTCACCCCGCTCTCCTTGGCTAATGAGAACTGGCGCAAACCGGTAGTGCTTGACACTAACGATCGCAGGGAAGTATGGCAGAGCAAGGAACTTCACGGACGCTTTTTCCGGGCCCTTCACGGGCCCGATGTAGACCAATTGGCGTCCGTAGCTTGGCTGCGTTTCGGTGACCTCTTTGGGGAAACCGAAGGTTTTATCTGTGCAATTATGGACGAAGTTATCATGACGAATAACTACCGGAGATTTATTGTGAAGGACGGCACGGTTGACATCTGTCGGGCATGTCACCGTCCGGGAGAATCAATTCGTCACATTATCTCCGGTTGTTCTCGTCTGGCTAACGGCGAGTATTTGCATAGGCACAACCTTGTAGCCAAGATTATCCATCAGCAACTTGCTTTGAAATACTCTCTTGTGGGATCGGAAGTGCCGTACTACAGGTATGAGCCCGACCCAGTTCTTGATAATGGTCATATCACTTTGTACTGGGATCGGTCCATCATCACTGACAGGACTATTGTAGCCAATAAGCCTGATATAGTGGTGGTGGACCGAAACGAGAGGCGTGCAATGATTGTTGACATATCCGTTCCGCATGACGAGAACCTCGTGAAAGTCGAGAAAGATAAACAAATCAAGTATATTGACTTGGCTCGCGAGGTTGTCGACATGTGGGAAGTGGATTCGGCGATCATTGTACCGATAGTCGTGTCGGGTAATGGCTTAATAGCCAAGAGCCTCGACCAACACCTTAGGAGGCTCTCGTTAGGCGGCTGGATCAAGGGCTTGATTCAGAAAGCGGTACTCCTGGACACGGCTCGTATTGTTAGGAGGTTCCTTTCTCTGGAGCCCTGACCGCCGGTAGCTTGGACCCTGTTCCCGATACCGGTGGGACACTATTTTTTATATTTTTAAATGTTTTTTTATGTGTTTTTTTTAGGAAATATTTAAAAATGTAAAAAATATGTTTAAGCAAATAAATAAAGGAGATAATAATAATTTATTTCAGAATTTTGCTTCCATATTTTGTTAGTAACAGTTTTCTTAACCTAGTGTTAGTAAAAGCATGATAAGTTAATAAAAAATGATCAGGCTTTCGCGTGTAGGCCTATCCAATGCTCCATTAGTAATGAGTCCCATCGGGCAGCGCACGCGTTCAGGATGGCGCTGGGGCCGCCGCGCACCCGCGCTAATAAGTACGCACTTCGCTTGCGTATGATGGCGTGAAAGCCGTCCACGCGCGCCTCCGCGAACATACCACTTGCGCTGCAGTACCGCGGCAGCCCCATCAACACCCTGAACGCGTTATTATATTGTACACGCAGGGCGTCGTATGTCCTCCGCGTGTATTTGGCCCACAAACTGCATGTGTAAAAGGTCTGGCAGAAAGCTTTAAATAGTGTGACCTTCACTTGTTCAGTACACCGTGCGAATCTGCGAGCCAGCATGTTACAGCGAACAGACAACGCCCTGCGTTCCCTTTCCACATCCATATCGTCTTTAAGGTCCTCGGTGACCCAGTGGCCCAGATACTTGAAGTGAGTGACTTGGTTTAATGGTGTACCATAGACTGAAACGGGAGGTACCACTGTAACCTCTTTTTTAGGTGCCTTAAATACCATAACCTCGCTCTTTTTTACATTGTATCTGAGCCCATGGGCCTCCGCATAACCTTCACATATACGGAGTAACTTGCGCAATGCACCGATTGAAGGGCTGAGCAGAACCATGTCATCCGCGTAGCTTATGTTATTTACGCAAATTCCATCTATGTGACACCCGATGCCAGTGCTGCTCAGCTCTCCAATCAGGCGGTCCATATATAAATTAAATAACTTCGGTGAAGTCAACCCACCCTGCCGCACGCCACACTCCAACCTGTATTCATCTGACTTACTAGCCGCCCACCTTACAGTATTTTTCTGATTTTCGTACCAGTATTTAAATATAGACACAATTTCAGGGGGTAGACTAGTGTCTTGATACATTTTTGTCCACAGCAGATCATACGAGACCAAGTCGAATGCCCTAGACATGTCCAGGAAAAATGCGTATACTGGTGTTTTACGAGCGGTATAGTACTGCACAGTCTGCTTGAGGCACAAAATCGCACTTTCAGTGGATAGACCTGTTCGAAAACCGAACTGGCCATCATGCAGTTTTATATGTTTGTTTAAATGGCCGTCAAGCAAACTATCCAATACCTTCGCTATAACCGTGGCTAAGGAGATAGGCCTGTAGTTAGACCTGTCCGAGACATTTCCGGTCTTGTTTTTTACAATGGGGACAACAATGGTATACATGAGATCGTCAGGCAGGTAGGAGTGGTTAATACATATATTAAACAGCAGAGCCAGAACTCTGGGCAAGTGTACACCAGCAAACCGCAGGTGCTCAATGCTGAGGCCATCGTGACCTGGAGATTTTCCTCTTTTCATAGTTTTGATAACTACATCAACATCCTTAGCAGTGAACCTTACATTGATATCTCCAGGTATAGCCCCAGCATCGGACACCGACATCATCTCAGACTGTGCAGTATTCACAACCGGCTCAACTCTGAAATGCTGCCGAAATAATCCTGCGATGGCATCTGGCTCGTGTTCACCTTCGACGCTCACGGGCCGGCTAGGCTTTACATTCAGTTTGTTCGTTGATTTCCAAAATTTTGAGAAGTTGTTATTGGAATGGTGTCGTGCAATTATATCCATCTTAATTTGTTGCTGGTTATCTTGACACCATTTCAATTTCACCTTAAACAGACGTCTAGACTCAGTCATTTCATTGTAAAGCTGTCCAGAGTTAGGTCTCCCATAGGACAGCCAATTCTTATAACATTGCCGAGCCTTACCACGAGCCTCCCTCACATGTTTATTCCAGCCTATAATGTGCTTGCCCCTACCGGGATTTGAAGTCGCACTACAAGAAGATTTCGCGCCTTCTGTCAATATACTCGTACGTACTATATTTCTATACATATCCTTAATTAAAGTTTTATGCATATCACAGTTACACTTTTTATTAGCACAAGTAGCAAATTCTGGTGGAAAATCAATAAGTCGCAAATTTGCGTGACAATAATTGTGGTATATTTCAATTTGCCTAGGCTGCCTTTCACCCCAAATTACATTATTTTTAAATTCGTTACACATTACAATTTTAGGTTTTATTAAATTCAAATTACATGTTAATTGCATCGGATAGTGGTCAGACTAGTAGGTATCATATAATATGGTCACATCATTAACGGTTGCGAGCGCAGCGCTCGTCACCACACAGTGATCGAGCCACCGCCGACATCCGTGTGCGTCGCTAACAAAAGTGTGTGAATCGTTAGGTAACAAATCGAGATCAACACATGTCCATGATTGTTCTGCACAAAAGTCTAAGAGTTGCATTGCAAATGACTCACCCGGGTGTGCGTTGAAATCTCCCAACACATACACAGATTCAACATCACTAATTGCAATTAAAGAGTTTATTTCGCCGAGACACTCCGTAAACTCGATCAAATTGTCTTTTGAATCCGTAGGCATATACACAGATATGATTAGCAAAGAACGCTCACGTATCTCAACCCTAATAGCTGCTATACGGTCACTGTTACACTTTAACACTGACACTAAAGGAAACACCGACTTCCTCCACAGCAATGCCACACCTCCGTAAGGTCGACCACGGAGCACACTTGCCGAAGTATCCACGGCAGACTTACCAGTGAACGCAAAGTTGTCACTGATGCTGTCCAGGAATGGAATATCGTGCGGCAACAGCCACGTCTCCTGCAGTGCCACAATATCAGCTGTTTCACATATTTTCCTTACACATTCAGCAGATCTTATAATGTTTTTACAGTTAAATGTTACGAGTTTAGTGTGATTATTCATACGATAAGTTAGATTACAAACAGATCAATTATTTCGCACTTCTAACACCCGAATTACTTCTTGCCCTGAAGTTAACAAAGCGACGGTATGCGACGCCTTCTGGCCAGAAATTATCATTCAAAAAAGTTTTCAGTTTATGTTTTGGCACCAGCACTTTGTACGCATCATATAATTTAGGTACTTTCATATTCATTTTCTCCAGGTATACAGTAACATCAGTTTTACTCGCTATGTAACTCAGTATGTCACACACGGGCACGTCCTTCGCAACATTATAAATATAGATAGGAATTTTTATATCTGTAGCTTTGAAATTCGTGTCTGCGCTAGAAACTGCTTTTCCCCTGCTAGCAACAAAGCGATTCCTTAGACGTCTTCTCTGTACTAGGGTCCATTCTTTGTCTTCATTTGGTATTTTCCACTCACCATTGCGTACAATATCAGCCAAAGATTTCCTATTATCGAATACGTCACACTTTTTGTTCGGTGCGGCCGTGTGTCCCATCTCGCTAGAAACGTCGATCGCAGCTGATTGCAGGTGAGTCATAGGCTCGCGCTCGTCACTGGCCACTGTGAGACGAAAACTGTTATCATTAGCGCGACCACAATTTTGTTGACTACCCTCATTTCTGGAACATGATTGAACCATATCCCGATAGCTCGTATCTACGCGTATGTCGCTAGTATTTTTGCGTGATATGTCATGTTGAGTGTCCATATACTCAAGCCCCCTTGGACCGCTGCAGTAGTCATCGTTACTATCCAGCAAAAAGCCACCTCTTTTGATGTTGACATTACTGGCGGTACTTCTAAAATTATTGACTATAGATGCCTTTTTTAGGTTTTCAAGATCCCACTTCACAGTATCTAGGTTTTCCTTAGTGACATACAGTTCTTTGATCTGATCCATCTCCTGCTGCATACGCATCAAATCCTTTAAAATCCGAGTGACATCGACGTGATCAAAAAGTACCGGCGGCAGCTTGTGCAGATCACGGGCCACAAAAACCGGTAACACCTCAGGATCGGACTCCTTCAGCATGCAGATGATGTCATCTATTTCACGGAGCTTTTTTCCATTTCTCTTTCTCATCTTCTTACGCTTCTCCGAGGGTAACGATTCGCAAAGTAGATTTTTAGCACTGTGAATGTCCTCGTCAGAAAGCTCTGCCTGGTAGACGGTACTATAAGACGGCAGAGCAAGCTTGAGGGCCTTCGTCTCCGCGTCGCTAGTCCATACCGACAGTGCGGCACCGACTTTGCCCTCAATCTTGCTGCCGTCTGTGAAGATACGCACCGCATAATTGCGGTGCTCATTGTACTGTTCCTCGTCTACCAGGCGTCGCAGTGCAATAGCCCTCTGCTCAGCCGGATGTGGCATCTGCAGCGCCGATACCACTCGCTCGATCTTCCGATCTCCTAGCGCTGGATGGGGTACCCCTCTCTTGGCCTCGTAGAGCGAGGCTGCCTCCTGAATTCGGAGATCAAGAGGGAGTATCCCAGCCAGCACCAGTGCTGAGTTTAGGGAGACCGTGCGGTAGGCCCGGCACAGCTTTTGCGCGAAGCTCCTCTGGACGGCGTTCAGCTTCTTTTGCACCCCGACTTTCTTTGCGGCCGGCGACCACGCGCTCGCTGCGTACAAGATGATAGGCTCCACTGCAGCCGTATAGATGCAGCGGATTACCTCTGGATGGAGACCCCAACTGACCCTAGCAGCCCGCGACAACTGCTTGTAAATGCCGATGGCTCGGGAACAGACGTTTGCGACGTGGGTGTTAAATGTCAACTTGTGGTCGATGGTGAGACCGAGCAGCTTGATTTCGTCCGACATGCCAATGTCTACCCCGCCCATCCTGAGGCATGGGGTGTCATGCTTCAGTTTGCGCGTGACCAGCATTGCTTTGGTCTTATGCGGCGCAAACCGAAGCTTATTCGTGACACCCCACGCTCGCACGTACTCAAGGGCGACATTGGCATCCCGTTGGACCTCAAGTGCAGCTCTCCATCGAACACAAGGACAATATCGTCCGCAAACGCCTGGCAATAGACCCCTATCGACTCTAGACCCTTCAGCAGAGGATCCAGCAAAACGTTCCACACTATGGGACCACCGATGGACCCCTGGACGCATCCCTTCTCGGTCCTGGATTCGCACTCCACTCCCGCGTACCTGACTTTCACCACCCTCTCGGACAAGTAGCTGTCCATGACCCGTCTCAAGTTTACAGGACACTTTTCCTCAGCCAGACGGACCCGTATAGCCGGCCACCAGGCGCTATCGAAGGCTCCCTCTATATCCAAGGACACAACCGTGACAAGTCTTTTTGCATTAAGTTTGCCACGAATGTGTCCCATCAGAGTATAGAGAGAATCCTCGGTGCTTCGCTGGGGCATGAAGCCGTACTGGCGAGTACTCATCCTGGGTAGAAGATGAAACTTGAGTCGGGCCACGAACATCTTTTCGAATATCTTGCCGAGGACAGGCAAGAGCCCAATTGGCCTGTATGACTTAGGGGTGGTGTAGTCGTCTTTCGCGGGCTTGCTGAGCACGACGACGGTTGCCTCTTTCCAGGACCGTGGAAAGTATCCATGCGCCAGGCACTTGTTTACCAAGCGCAGAACTACGTCTGGGTCTTGATGGATCGCGTGGCCCCATATATCCGCCGTCAGACCGTCGGAACCGGGGGCTTTTTTGGGGTTGAACGAGGAGACAGCTCGCTCCAGCTCGTCGAGTGTGAAGGGGGGTCCAAAGGTTCAACTTCGTTCCCCCCGTTCACCTCTTCGGCTTTTTGCCTCACCCTTCTTTGCTCCTCGTTATCCCCCTCCGAACGGTCTTCTGGGTAAAACTTCTCTGCCAGATACCTCGCAGAAGCCTCTGGGTCCAGAGTCTTGCCGTCCCTAACCATCGGCAAATCCTCCTCTCTTTTCTCCGTCCTACGGATCACCCGGTATATGCCCTCCCATAGGCCTTCCCTATCTTGCTTCGCGCAGAACCCCTTCCAGCTCTCGATCTTTGCTTGGACTACCGCACTTTCGTACTCTTCTTTCTGTTTCAGGTACTCCTCAACAACCTTTGGTCTCCGAACTAGCGCTGCACAACGGATTCTCCGCTTCTTGGTGACCACTTGCCTCTTCAAACTGGCGAGTTTATCAGACCACCACGGCACGGTTAACCTCTCTACGCCCTTCTTCTTGGGTATCCCGGATGTGCAGGCGTCTGGCACTGCCGTCGACAGTCCCTCGACTACCAGGTCTATTTTGTCCACGCTGTCGACTTCGTCGAGCAGACTCACAGTATTACTTGCTTGCATAATTTGGTGCAGTTTCTTACGAAACTGCGCCCAATTTGCTTTTTTGGTGTTGTAGATCCTGGTAGTCCGGTTAACCGTGATACCCAAAGACTTCTCGAGGTGTATGCTAAACTCGATACCGTTGTGGTCCGACCCCGTCAGGTCGTCGACGACTCGCCAGCCGTCGGTCACCGTCAGCATATCCGCCGTGCAGGCTGTGACGTCGACGCAGCTCGTGTAACGTCTGTTGCCACGAACTACGTCGAAGGTTGGAGTTTCCCCTCGGTTAAGTACTTGCAGTCCAAGCTGATCGAGAGCTCCCAGCATCTCGTCGCCTCTGCTGTTGGTCTCACTACTGCCCCACCAGACACTCCAGGCGTTGGCGTCTCCCCCCATTATGAGCTTATGCGGGCCGGTCTCGCTTTCCACCTTTCTGAGGCTGTCCAGGTATGGCCCTAAGGGCTGATCAGGTTCGAAGTAGAACGAGACCAGAGTTAGTCTCCAGGCACCGGTTTGGATACCCACCACGACAATGTTGTTCGTGGTGAGTTCTGGATACTGTCTAACGGCAATGCATGGGTCAAATACGGCTATTGCCGCTTTGACAGTCCCTTCTCCTTGACCGGTGCTCTGGAAGATTCGGACACCTCTGGTCACGCTCATCCTTCTTGCACTGCCCACGTAGGGCTCCTGGATCAGCGCTACAGTGGCTTTGCGCTGCTCGGCCTCAAGCATAAGCTCCTGGGTCGCCAGTTTCTTCCTCTGAAGATTCACTTGGAGTATCTTGTGCGGCATCGTGTTCTCCGGGACCACCTTAGCAGTAGGCGACGGATGCACGTGCCAGCCTGTCCCACCTGATCCGAACAGGACACTCGGGGTTGAACGCGTTGTGGTCGGTTCTCTCCATCTTCGTCTTGACGCAGTTTGGGCATCGTGGTGTTTCCGCCTTCAGCCACTGGGGACATTCTGCTCGTAGGTGTTGGCCTCCGCAATGGCAGCATGAGTCGGCCAGTTCTTTACAGAGCCGCCGACTATGCCCATATGCCAGACACCTAGTGCACTGCACCAGTGGCGACTGGTCGTCGACGAAGACGGTTTGGAGATCCACACGCGCTCTTCCCTTATCGAGCATCCTGCTCCAGACAGTAGGGGACGTGCTGACACCACATTTACAGTTTGGGGGTTCCGCGCGTTCCTTCTATACTTAATAGTCATTCGATCCTCCCCGTTGTTGAGGCCGTGGAAGACATCCCGGTTTTGATTCCGCAGCGCCTCCAGCAATTCCTCGTCTGAGTGTATGCGGAGGACGCCGCGGAATACTAGCAGTGGGTCTTTGTTCTTTACGTCCTCGACAACGAGGTGGTCTCCTGACTTCGCGATCCTGTCCTTCACCCTTTTCCTGTCTTCCGCCGACCTACAGCCCATGATAATTTTCCGGCCTTTAGCCTTTCTCACATTCTCTATTTCTACCCCTCCTTCTCTGGCTTTAACTGCTTCTCTTATTTTCTTAATCACGTCCTCTTCAGAATCCCCTTCGTCTTTAGACGTCACCACAATCGAGTGCAGCGCGGCCCTTCCTGGGGTCTGCCTTTTCGGTGGACCCGCTGCTACACTCGCGTAAGTGGCCGTCTTCTCCAATATTTCCCCCTGCCTCTCCATCGCTCGCTGCAGTCTCTCCATCTTCTCGCTGCTCTCCTTCACCAGCGCGCTATGCTCCGCTAGTGAAGCGAGCAACGAGTCGACCTCCGGTATGCTCTTGGTAGCTTCTGGCAGAGACACCCCTTCGCTTGTTCTGTGGCCGCCGCCTCTTCCTTCACCAGCTGGTACAGTCGTTCCACCGATTGGGTGATCCCGGCTTTAAGATCTGCCCTCAGGTTGCGCGAATCGCCAAGGTGCGATTTCGCGCGCAGAAGGCAGTTGCGCGCCTCGGTCACCCGATCGGCGGCTTTTCTCGGCTGGAGCTGGCTCATCACCGGCGACACCCCCACCGACTCAGTGGAGGTTCGGCGCGCCCCTGCCTTGCCGTTCGGCTGAGACGCAGTGCGCCGAGTGGGCCTTTGGGAAGTCGTCACCATTGGGGCCAAACTCTTGGGTGAGAGCGCGGCGGCTGACTGAAGGGGCCGAGATTCCGCCATCTGACCGTTTTCCCACTCACCAATGCTTCGCCTCACACGAGAGGCCTGAGTTGAAGCATTGGGAGGGGAGAGCTCCTTGTCGAAGGTGATTGAGAGTGCTGGATTCGATGGAGAGACTTGGGGACCCGTGGAGATCTTTTTTGCAGGTGTCCTGGAGAGGAACATGATAATGGGAAGGGAGATCGAATAAAAATAAATTAATCAAAATAAAATAAATTAAAATAAATGTAGTAATTATAATTGTATTAATGTTCTGATCCCTGTAAAGGGGGGATCAGTGAGTCTTAAAATAAATAGTCAGAATTTTTCCTCAAAAGAGGTGTCAACAAATTAAAACAAGGTCCTCAAAACGAGTCAAATCATTAAAAGTATGGGTTACGTTCGTCAAATTAACAAATTTTTAAGTTTCCCTAAATCCAAAAATAAAATAAATAGAATGTGAAATTTTCAAATGAAATGTGTTGTACCCTCCTTTCCTATATATATAGAGGGTAGGTAGGCGGGCAATTTTTTGTGTGAGCTAGACTCGCGTGCGAGGTGTCGTTAGACGCGTCTCGGCGAGCCCTAGCGAACTATGCAGAAACTAGATTTTTAGCCGAAGAAAAATTTTGGGTTTTCGAAGAAAAACCTGTTTTTTGGTCGAAAAATGAAAATTTTGAAAGAGAACCTAAATTCGGGTTCGCGAAAACGCTCGCCAGAATATAGGTTCAGATGATATGAATATGTTGCCGAAAAATTAAGTCCAAATAATGAATAGATTTTGAGATAAAAATATTTAAATTTCGAATTTTGATGAAAATTTCACAAGTTCCAGGGAAGAAAATCAATGTCGCGAAAAATGAATTTTCACCGTACGGATAATAGGTACTAGCCTATTTAACGTCAATTATGCCGAAAACCGTGTCAAAATCGAACGGGTTAGGTTTTTTTTTTTTTTTTTTTTGCTTTCTCTACCCCTGACATAATCAGGGTCTATTTTAATTCTATTTCACTTCCATTCCAGTTCTCGCTTGCTTGCCTCTCGCACTTTCATTCCGCATACTGTTTCTTTCTGTCATCCTTCTCTTTCAGTCTTTTAATGGGTGGGACTCCCATTTTCCAGATTTCCTATTCTAGCCTGACTATTTTTACCTTTATTTTTATTCTTCAGATTTTCTGGGTAAATAATACTCATACGGTGTTTATTTTAACGTTTACATAGGTCTTACTTACTAGGGTACATTTGTTTCTTAGTTTATTTTATAAATTAGGGGTACATGTTACTTTCTTATTTATTATTCTTATTTGTTCTATGTTCTACATTCTAATTACATTTTTTCAGCTTATTTTTACGTTTCCTTACATCTATTTTCTATTTTGTACTTAATTTCTAATTAGTTTTACTGCCTATTACAATTTTATTTACTTTATAATTTAGTATGCCTAACTAATATAATCTATTATATTGTGGCTGCATACATTACCGATTACTCTTGTTTCTTTTAATAGCTTTTTCCGCAATTTTTATGCAGTAATCCAAAAATTTACTTCTCTTTTTTCCTGACATTATTACCCCTATGCTTTCCTCATTTAGGTCCATGCCAATTTCTTGTTCTGCTCGGTTTCTTTCAGAGGCGTATGCAGGGCAGTGAATCAGCAAATGTGGTATCGATTCTGCAGTGTCCAGGTCGCAGATGCACGATGGACTCCCCTTACACTTGAACCGATACAAGTATTCGGAGAATCCACCGTGCCCCGTCATTATCTGAGTCAGGATCCCATTCATCTGTAGCTTCCTGACTATCCTGTACGCCGCCACCGCATCCGGGAAAAAAATCTTTGTAACAGAAGCCGTTGTACCGGCCCCGTATCTACTGTTCCACTCGTCGAGCGATGCCGAACGAATGCAGCGCTTGACGAATGAAACAGGACAGAGGTCGTACTCCGGCCTCTTTTTGCTCAAGATAGCAGCCTCTTTTGCCAGCTGATCCACTCTTTCGTTACCTTCAATCCCTGCGTGAGCCTTGATCCAGAACAAGTCAACTGCCTTGTTCTGGAGAGAAACAGCTGTTAAATTCTCTCTCGCTGTCACTGCCAGGGGATGAAGGCAACTGTGGTTTTTCACTGTCATGAGGGCTGCCATTGAGTCACTGTAGATGCCAAAGCTGGACGCCGTACTCCTCCGGATTTCCCCAGTTGCCTTGCATATCAAGGTTAGGTTAGGTTAGGTTTTTTTTTTTTTTTTTTTTTTTTTTTATTAGTAACTCGTGTCCCCCTGACATCGTCAGAGTCCTTATTTTATAAGATTTTAATTTAGTTCCTTTATTATGTTTGGAGTATCTTTAGAATTATAAATGAAATTATTGCTATTAAAATTTGTTTTCAACTTTTTGTTTCTATCTTTAGTATTTTTGTATAGATTTATCTCACTATGTCTATGCTTCTCATATTATATAAGTCTTATACATAGGAAAGCATAGCTTAAGTATCTTTGTTTCTTTTAATTACTCTTTGGACTATTTTTATGCAAAACTCTATTGTAATTTTTCTGGTTTTTCCCATTTTTAGTAAGTCACTAACACTATCTTTATTAAGAATGATCTCCAGATTTTGCTCCAACTCTTGCCTTTCTTTGGCATAGGCAGGACAGTCAAAAATTATGTGTGGGACGGACTCCACAGCGTTTGGTTCACAGATGCACGATGGGCTCTCCTTGCACTTAAAACGGTGCAAGTATTCAGAGAACCCACCGTGCCCCGTCAGTAGTTGAGTAACAATCCCGGCCGGCTTAATTTTGGTGACCGTTTTAAAGGCCTCGACAGCATCCGGCAGAAAAATTTTTGTGACTGACGCGGTTTCACCCTCTTTGTACCTCCGGTTCCACTCGTCGAGCGACTGCATACGAATCTGCCGCTTGACGAATGAAACCGGGCAGCGGTCATAATCCGGCTTCTTTTTTAAATTTAATGCGGCTTCCTTTGCCAAGTGGTCTGCACGTTCATTGCCCTCCAGTCCAGCGTGTGCCTTTATCCAGAACAAGGACACATCTTTGTTCTGCGATAAGGCCACGCTGAGGTTCGCTCTTGCCTCCACTGCTAGAGCATGGAGGGAACCCTGGTTCGTAACTGTTTCCAATGCGGCCTTTGAGTCACTATAGATACCGAAGGTTCCCTCGCCGCGCCGCAGTATCAGCCGTGTTGCTACGCATACAGCCAGGAGTTCCGCTTGGTAGACAGTACAGTACGACGGCAGGCTAAGCTTGACGGACTTCACCTCGGTTTCCCGGTCCCATAAAGACAGCGCTGCTCCGACCCTGCCCGCCATCTTGCTGCCGTCAGTGAAGAACCTGATGTCCTGGCTGTTGTGGGTTTCCACAAGTGACTGATCTACCAAGCTCACGAACCCCATATCTGTATGTTTCGCTGGGTGGGGCGTCTCCGCATACGCTACCACCCGTTCCACCCCCCGGCCCGCAAGCAGTGGCTGGGGTACTCCTCTCTTTGCCTCGTATAGAGCGGCTGCTTCCTGGATTCGGAGGTCGAGTGGGAGTATTCCCGCCAACAGGAGTGCGGAGTTTAGTGAAACGGTGCGGTAGGACCTGCAGAGCTTTTGAGCGAACCCTCGCTGGACTGAAGCTAGCATTTTTTGCACTCCGACCTTTCCTGCCGCTGGTGCCCATGCACTGGCCGCATATAAAATCACCGGTTCAACCGCCGCGGTGTATATGCATCGGACAATCTCTGGGTGTAGACCCCAGCTCACCTTGGCTGCTGTGGACAGTTGTTTATAAATGGCTATGGCCTTCTTACATACATTTGCAGCGTGGGAGTTAGAGGTGAGCTTGTGGTCCACAGTGAGCCCAAGTATCTTTATCCCCTCGGACATGCCAATATCAACCCCGCCCATCCTCAGAAGCGGGACATCGTACTTCAGCTTCCTCGTTACAACCATTGCACATGTTTTATGAGGTGCAAATTTCAGCTTGTTTCTGATGCCCCACTCCCGGACATACTCGAGGGTGACATTGGCCTGTCGTTGGACTTCCAAGGCTGTCTCACCGTCGAATATCAAAACCACGTCGTCGGCGAATGCCTGGCAGTGGATTCCGCGTTTTTCGAGTTCTTTTAGGAGTGGGTCCAGCACCAGGTTCCACAGGATCGGACCGCCAATTGACCCCTGCACACATCCCTTGTTGGTGTTTCTCTGGCACTCTGCCCCGGCATACCTGACCCGGACACTTCTGCCACTCAGGTAGCTGTCTAGCATCCGCCTTATGTTCACCGGGCATTTTTCCTCAGCCAGTCTGACTCTAATAGCTGGCCACCATGCGCTATCGAAGGCTCCCTCTATATCAAGTGAGACAACAGTGATCAGTTTCTTTTGGTTTAGCTTTGACTTGATATGTTGTATCATGGTATAGAGGGAGGTTAGGTTAGGTTAGGTTAGGTTAGGTTTTTTTTTTTTTTTTTGGCAGGAGTGGGAAATCCTCATGGACACCCAGACTGCTCCATTGGTGGAACAGTCTGGGTAGTGCCGGACTCTTACCGGCTAAAACCACAGTCCTGCCACGCCAGTTGTCCTCCGACCTTATCAGAGCTCTTGTTGTAACAATAAAACTGAATAATACTGGTACCTTTTCTCTGAGAGAATGCGCCTGAGTGGCGATGACAAATATTTACAACACAACAATTATAATAAATCAATTTTGCACTCCACTGCTGGAAACGAAACACTTTTACACTAAATCTATATAATATTGGCCTGTCATTGTCCTAATTCTGCTTTTTTTTTTTTTTTTTTTTTTCCCCTTGTTTTTTAAGATACTTAGCCTATATAACTACTATATATTAAAGTATCCTACTTTTCTTAAGCTATCCTATTTCTATTTATTACTATTTTCCCTATCTTACAACAATATTCTAACAAAATTTTTCTTTTCCTTCCGCTTATGAGGCTTGGCAGGCTATGCTCTTTCAATTCGATGTCTAGTTCCTGTTCCACCTCATACCGAGCCTTTGCTGTGATTGGGCACTCAAGGAGAATATGGAGGACTGTTTCATCCCTGCCGGACTCACAGGCGCACGATGCATTCTCTTTACACTTAAAGCGTTTCAGGTATGCGGAGAATCCACCGTGCCCCGTGAGAATTTGGGTAAGAACGTTTGTAAGCTCCATTTTACACACGACTCTATGCGCCGCAATTGCATCGGGGAAAAACATCTTTGTACCAGAGGCAGTTTCTCCGGTCCTGTATCTTCCGTTCCATTCGTCAAGCGACCCCATACGTATCTGCCGCTTGACGAATGAAACGGGGCACAGATCATAGTCCGGCCTCTTCTTCGACCCCAGGGCGGCCTCCTTGGCGAGTTGGTCGGCTCGTTCGTTTCCCTCCAATCCTGCGTGGGCCTTTATCCAGAATAGGGACACCTTCTTGTTCTGGAGCTTGCAGCGGCGTATGGTGTCTCTGGTTTCCACTGCCAAGGGATGGAGGGAACTTACGTTGACCACTGACTGGAGAGCCGCCATGGAGTCGCTGAAGATGCCGTACGTTGCCTCTTTTCGTTTGAGCGCTTCGCCGGCCGCTCGTTGTAGGGCCAGTAGCTCAGCCTGGTAGACGGTACAGTAGGACGGCAAAGCAAGTTTGAGGGCCTTTACTTCGGTGGCACTATTCCATAAGGATAGCGCCGCTCCGACTTTGCCCTCAATCTTGCTGCCGTCCGTGAAAATACGCACTGCAAAATCGCTGTGGGTGTTATAGTCAATGTGCACTCGACCAGCAATCGTTAGCCTCTGCCACAACGCTGGGGACACCTGCAAGATGATGTGGCACATGTGGGTGTTCCTTGTCCTGCGACGGTACTTAACTGCAGCCCTCACATCTCCCGCAGCAATGTCCCCCATTAGGTGGCAGTTTTGGCGCTTCAGGGCCTCAATTACTTCCTCGTCCGAGTGGTAGGAGAGTACGTCTTTAATAATAACAAGGGGATCTTTGTTTTTTATCTCTTCCACCACTAGGTTGCCCACCTTCTTTATTCTCTCCGTTACTTTCAACATCTCCTCACGAGATCCAAATCCGACAACAACCTTCTGGTCCCTCGCCTTCCGCAGCCGCTCAACCCTGGTGCCCTCCCTTCTGGCATCGACCGCCGTCCTCAGCTTCTCAATAACCTCATCACCGGTGTCCTTTTCACTTACAGATGACACGACCACCGAGTGAAGAGGCCCTTTGATTTGGCTCCTTGAGCCGGCGGCGACATCAGCAAAAGTAGGCCCGTGACCAGCCACGTACCGAGGAGCCTGCTCGAGCTGTTTCGACAAAGCCCGCGTGTGCTGCTGGCATTCCTCCAACGCCTGTTTGTGCTGCTGGAGGTTCTCCAAGAGCTGCTTCGCGAGCTCCGTCGGAACATCTGAGGTTGTCGTTGTAACCTTCGGGCAGTCCATCTTGGCCGCAATTTCTTCCTCAGAAGCGCGACCTCTCTCGAACTCAAGCTCCTTTACCAGCTGGTAGAGTCTCTCAACCGCTTTCGTTATCTCGTCTTTTATCTCTTTTTTCAGGTTACGAGAACTCAGCAGCTGGATTTTAGCCTTAGAAAGGCAGGCTTTTGCCTCTGAGGTCCGGTTGAGATATTTAGATGGTTGCGAATTTTGCGGCGAGACTTCCCGAAAACCTTGTACTTCCTGTGAAAGGGCCACTTTGGATTTGAGTCTAGGTGGGGTTGTCTGAGGAGCTTTTTTCGGAGGGGTTGGAGTTTTGAGAGATTGTGCTCTTTTTGATCTATCAGCCTCCCACCCCTC